>JARPRG010000508.1:1042936-1105895 GCA_031001745.1 Hartigia nigra
GAGAGAGAGAGAGAGAGAGAGAATATCTTTTGTAGATTTAAGGTATATAGACAGCATATGTATACAACGCAGGTGGATAGGTCGATGTTGGAATCCTTAAAGCCGGAGATCTGCTTTAAATTCGCTCGGCGGACGTAAACTTTTGCCGGGTGAAAGAGCCGCGAGTAATTAATCTACGTTAGAGTTCTTGTATATTTTTTGAAGAGTAACGGCAGAAGACGGGTGCCGTAACGCTTTTCGGAGATGGAAGCTGTTTACGCGATCTATACGTTTTCTTTTTGCCGTGGCTAAAATCCTCGCAATATAGCTGTGCGGAGATAACCCGGAAAATGTGTTACGCGTTCTCACTATTTTTTTTAAAGAGAAAAAAGGAAAGCAAAAAGACTAACCAAGCTGATCTGACTTTACTTAAAATAGTTTTTTTTTCCTTCAGATTTTTTGTCTTTCTTCTCACAGCCTCCGTTTACGATCGATTCTCAGCGTACCATCCGTAGCGGTTATTCTGTGAGATGCACTTGGAAATTTGCCATTCGTTAGCGTCGGCCTGAAAAATTTATCAGGTTAAGACAGTTTGAATACGTAATGGCTATTTGTATGTTTTGTCGCAGTCAAAATTTGGCAAGGAGGACTGATCGATAAAACGTCGATTTGTGGAACCAATTTAAATCTTACATTAGAAATCACGAGAAATAGTCGAGCGTCAAAATAATTTTCTTACCCGTTTTTTGAGGAAAATTTTGTTAAAAAAAAAATGGTCGGCTACTGGAATTTTGTCGAGAGCCGGGAGGTCCTCATAAATATGTCATCGAATTCGGTAAACAAGCGCGCATAAAATCGGCACGGATTCGTTCCGAGCGGTGTATTGTGGTGGCCGCGGAGTTTCATGAACGAGATCGCGGTTGTGTTGTGGTGGGATTTAAAGCTGGTAAATTTATCGTTCAAGAGGGTGGACAGAAACGGTCCAGGAAAGGAGATCCGAAAACTGCAGTCTCCCGTACCCATGACTCCTTCCAATCTGGCCACAATTCAACAGTCGTCCTCCGCCTTTTGCTACGCTCGCCACGAGTTACTTGTACTGAGTAGAGAGGGTGGCCATGTTGGTAAAAGTCAAACTGGTATTACTGCCAGCATAGTTACTGTTAGTAGTTTTGGAAATAGTACAAGTATCAGTAGTAGCAATACTATCTAGAGTAAAATCGATGGAAATAGTTTTGCTCCTGATTTCTTCTGAAAGGACCATATCACTGTGATTATCGATCGAGTATTGAATGTTTATCGGAAAGCTATTACTATATCTATATCGTATATTGAATCGTGTGCAGTAATGCATACAAGATGGTGGCTAATATAATTTTCTACCCCTTTTTAAATAATCCAATTTTCAAATCGAGGTTGTGACGTCATTGACAATTTTGAGGGGTTCACCCTGCTGCTTTTTCGCATTTTTTATTGATATAGCGAGATATTATTTTACCCAGACACAAAGTGTATACTTGATGATACTTTTGGAACGATACTATTAATAATAATAATAATAAAGAGGGTAAACGATTGAAGCATCATTTTCGCTGTGCTGCCTATGGCGAATAACACCGTAAAGCCCAGACCGCACTCCACTTACTCTTTGGATATTGCTTTGGATGTGCAATAACTGTAAGCGTTTGGGATTTATATCATTTCATCCCTGTGTAACTGGCATATTGGTTGGACGAACGTTAAGCCCCGTGTCCATCGCTACCCTACAGCACGTGACGTTATCTGATAAACTTATTTTTCATACGGCCCACGATAAAGCTGAGCAACTGGCGAACCGGGTAATCGTGTATTTTCCACCGCTTCCTTACCACGCTCACGCACCCTTGCCAGAATCTCTTAACCCGAAAAAAGGTGATATACAGAAGAGAATAAGAAGAACAGGGGGCGAAGAGGAGCAGAAAAAAAGCAGAAGCCAACAAAACCCCTTGGGATAACTCGTAATTTCCGGGGGACTCGAAACATGGCTCCGGGCTGAATCTCGGCCTGACACGATCTCCGATTTCTATCGGTATCGTGAAAGATAACGAAGGAAAGAAAAAGTCTAAGGATACCGCAAGCCTTGAAATCTCGACGGGATGCGGTATCCCTGCATCCCGTAGCCATGGCAGAAAGTCCGTTTTGTAATTTCGCCGATGGCGAAAAAGAGAGACAGAGAAGGAAACAGATTGGTACTAACGGTACGGAACGTGGAAGTTGCGGTAGGAAGAATGTTGGCAAAGAAGATGAATGATGTTGAAAAGAAATAAGTAAATAAAAATCGGCTATAGAAAAAAATGTCCTCATAAATATGCCGGCTGTCGTGCGTACTTCGATTTCCATTCGGAATCGAAGGATCCTCGCCGAAAATTGTCTGACAATTTTTTTTTGTGGCCCGGCGGTAAAATGGCGAAATAAAAAAGGACAGGGCAAAGGGCGCAAACTCGAAATACATCATATACAGGTTTTCTGATTGGTTCCTTGGTAGGATCGACTTTCGTCCTTCACAACCCCTGTATTTCTTGCTATGCTTTTCGCATACGCCACTCTCATATGGTATGCATGAAAACGACTTATTCGTCAATGAAATGATCGGTGTCTCCGTGCGAAGGTCTGTTGCGTGTTATATTCCCGTGGAAGTTCCTGAAGTCGTGATAGGGGGAGAACCCGAACGTACATATATTGCTGCGCGTGTTATTTGAGTTATTTCACACATGGCGACCAATCGATAAGCATCAGAATGCATTCGAGAAGGAAAAGCACTCCCTTCAGTCTCTTGATTCTTCACCGTCCTACGTATGCAGGTAGGCAGTACCTACATTCTACGATTTCCAAACTTATACTAGTGGCAGGTACATTGCACGCACCTATAATCGTTCCACGAGTTCAATATGTTTTTTTGTTTGTTTACAAATCGCAAACAATGCAATCCGTAGTAAATCACACGTGGCTTTTCATAAAATCACAGAAATATATGTTAAAGTAAAAAAATAAAATATATTTCAGTGCAGTGACACGCACAAGCATTCTTTGTAAAAAAAAACATTGTATGCAGCGCCATGTGTCATTTGTTAAAGATTACAGTGTTGACGAACAAAAAACGTAATCGCGGATAAACTATAGGTATATTGTTATAGCGTAAATACAGTAGCGCCAAGGTCGCTCACTACTAGGTGCACCTTTACGGTCATATAGTTAGGTCGAAAAAACGCAAAGAATTTTTGTTGGGGTACGTAACGATAAACGACAACCCTCACGATAGGTAATTTAGGGGTGTTGAGGGAGAAGAGGGAAGCTGACAAAAAATGGTCGCTGGCGCGAAAAACTTGGTTGGGAGTTTGTTAAGGTTAGGTAGGCTATAGGTATAGTAGGGTTCTGTCAGTGACATTATTAGGTAGGCACCCACTACGAGGGTGTCCAAAAATTCCTAATGAAATTACCAGAAAATATTTGTCCCTGTTGCTAGGCAGTCGCTGCTACTCGTGCGGTAGATTAAAATCAAATGTTTTGTATGAAAACAATCGCGTCTTTTGTGGTACAGCAGTAACGCAAGGTTTTCAGGTTGCTTCCAGAAGGTAGGTACAAGATGGTAAGATCACGCGGATGGTTTCTGCAAAGGATTTTGTATGAAAATTTTGGTCTTCACCCTGCTTCCAGAATCCAACGTTATATAATGCGCCAATAAAAATGCAGAGTGGTCCTCGTCAGGGTGCAGCAGTGCAAACTCGTCGACGTTACCTACCTACGTCGACGGAACTGCGAACGGAATACGCTCTCAAGATCGAGATAGCTGAGCATTCAGATTGAATGTGCATCTCTGGGAAATGCTGAGAGGCAACGGGCATTCGCTGATTCTAGCTGAGAAATAAACATCCGGAATACCTGAATTGCACGTGGTGCGACTTGAATCGTATTTTATCATTTTGATACGTAGGGGATTATGGGTAAGGACGATGCACCCTGACAATGATTTGAAACAAGTTTTCAATGAGCGACTGTTGTAATTTTCATTCATATTACCCATAATTCTGTTTCCCTACGTTTTAGGAAATGATTTTTCAAGTAAGCGATTAAAGCAAAGATTGACTTAAGACCGAAACCATAGTAAAGTTTAAAAGAGGATCGAAGGATGAATCTTGTAGCAGGAGTGAAAGTGAAAAAATGTATAAAGGACAACACGCAATTAAAGTCGTATCCTCATGGCGCTACGGACCAGACGCATTTATTCGCAATGCAAAATGTCCCCGTCGAGCGGGGATATTATAAACGGAAGAGAATGCAGTTAATATTACGTCGGTGAGTGCGGCGGCTGCAGGACACCGTTATTTGCGATGCATATAAATGCATCGGAAACGGCCGCATAGTTGCATGAATCATAGCAATTATCGTTTCTGCCGTTTCCCTACGGCATGCGGCAACCTGCTGGAATCCGTTAAAACGGCCTCACTTTTATCCCCTCTGGGTGCACTCACTGTGCCTCTCATAAAATACCATTCAAAATCGTAAGATCAATTCAAATACTCTTTTCATTCATAACAGCATCTACTTGCGAAATCACAGTATCCGTAGTCGGTACTCTTACTACGCTTACCAATTGTTCCACGAATTCTTTCCGCATTACGAATTGGTACGCTTAAAAATGGCAAGTATTTCTAAAGAATTCCTGAATCACAAAAAGAAAAAACAAATTTTTTTTTTAAATCCCAATTAAATTTTCTTTATATTCGAATAATCCTGTCTATATAGAAATGTAGATATGTACGTATGTGGATTTCCTAAAAATGGCTCGAAACGCTCCATCCATCTTCGTATGAATTGCGCATATTTGTGCCTATATGCATATGTATATTCTGAACGAAGCAAGTATTTTAGTATATGCTCACACAGTCATACGTTCATATATACGTACCTGGAGGAACGTTTGCTGAGATTTAGTACATGACGTACGGCATAGACTCACAATAGGCAGAGTCAGAGAGCCTCGACGTTGTGAACGGTGATTCATATACTTGTCGCGTTGGTTGGGACTATTCGCCATAACGGGCGAATTCCGTCGCGCTATCCTGCCGTTATAAACATATCTGTTCGTGACGACTTCCACTGTATCTTGCTATTGTCAGTTAGCGAAACGTCAGTGCGCAATTGCATAAAATATTTGTACCAGGATGCATCTCAATGATAATGAGTATAAATCAAAATTAATGAATAATCAAGAGTATAATTATATATTATTTCCATAATGAGTAATTCCATAATTTTATAATTATTCCGACGTCTCCCAGTTGCCATGAAAACCGTATTGTTACCTAGCCGCTTGCTAACCTAAATTCTTCTGTTCATTGTTTATCTCAAATGCACGTATCCACTGTGTGTTTCTTACGTGCATTCTTATTGTCTCACATTGCCCTGCGCTTGGCTTCCAACGTTGCGGTCTTGGAAGTGAGAAGTTGGAGTGCGACTAACGACGAGTTTTGTCGTTCTTTTACGACGTTTAAGTAACCGTAAGCCAGCAGCACAATAGGCAACTTTTGCAAGGACTCTCGTACGTTTAGGATTCATAAATAAATACGTTAGGAGACCAAACGACTTCCACGGCCTTCGTTCTTTTAAGGAAATAGTTACTTATGATCATGATGGCGGAATACGTTCATATGCTTATGCAAAACAACACGAGTACCTAGAATTCGAAAAATTCACTTCAAAGGACTGTAAATCAAAATTTCAATTTTGATAATGAAATCGATTTTTACACAGAGAGGCTGGGTGATCAAAATATCACGTAGTCATTCCCATTCGTGATCATTCAATGTCTCTACGAATAGGCGCATTATGCTGTGTATGCAAAATTAGATTTTTGAATCATGGAAAAGTACAAATCCATTTAGTCTAGTATGGGATACGTTAGAGCTTATTATATAACGTGTCTTACGAGATCAATAGCGAGCATGCAAGAGCCAATATTAGCAATCTCCGAAATATGCCGGTAAATATTTGGTGACCATGCCAGGCTGGCTGAGCTCAAGGATATCATGTGTATGCGATGTGATCGGAGTAGGGAGATTCGGTATTAGATGGTCGTATGTGGCTCATGCGTAGCGCCGCGCAAGTGACTTAGGCGCTCTGTAGAACATCGTCTAATTGATTCGTGTTAGCAATGTCACTGGCAAGGAAACGATCCGTACACAAAATCGTTAAGATCTACGAGATCAGCCTTCTTTGATATTCGCCATGACCGATTGGTGTATATATATCAATTACTACGCGAGTTACTACTATGGAGTTAATGGGTCCAACTATGATACAAATGTAGCTGATGAAATCTGAATTGAATGTTAATAGATTAATTTAGTAGACTGAACCCGAAAGAGCTGAAGCGAATTTAAATTGTGTACAAATAAACAAGAAATTAGCATATATATTCGCAATTAATTATTACCTGTATCTCTCATTTTATTCAAACTTGTTTAATTAGCTAGTATCCGATGACGGCCAGTAAAATCATAATAAATTCAACATGATTGACAAAATATAAGGATACGGGAAGAAATATGAAGACAACGAGTAACAGCCATTTAGCCATTTCAATTTGTCAATTAATTTCATAAATATAACTAAAGAAACGAAGTAAAGAATGCATGTCCATAAAGAAGTGAATCACGTATTGTGATCTCACCTTTATGTTTATACAGTCGATGCGATTTATTTTGAATCTCACAGCTCTGACATTGTTTAATTAAATACTATGATTCATCATTCCACTTCTCGTCGTGATTAAGAGACTAGTACACTACCGCGACTTTATTACTACGTCCGACGGTATATGAATATGAGAAAAGGTTGGTTTTTCTCGAAAGTCCAATAGCGCCAGAAGGAAAGCCACAAGAAAGCAATTCCAGTGTTAGAGAGTCACAACGACGCAAGAAGTGAACAATATTTTCAAGAACAGAGACAGGCGTTAGCGCTTCGTGCGAGAAGCATGAATGAAACTATAGTTACATAAATGGCAGAGCCGTCGAGGAGCGTTGTGCAATTAATCCGTAACGAATGTGTCGAGGCGTGTAATTAAACAACGTCGTTACGGAAAGCGCCAGCTGGTTCTTAGGCGTCGAGTCAATCAGATAAATTCAGGTAAGAAAAACGCAGTAGCGCCGTTTGGTAATCTCTGAAATTACGATTACGATTCTCACGACGTTCACGCAATGAATAATTTTACCCGCAGTCTCGTCGATAACGCAAGTGCGCGCATTGTATTTCTGCAAAACAATATCGTGGCGTCCTTGAGTCACGTGACTGTTTTCAGAGAATTATTGGCCGCATCTATATATAGATATACAACGCATATACGTATTTTGATTTTCTTTATATCTAAACTCGTCGTACTCCTATTAAGCGGTACCATACCGAACCTAACCTAAACTTCGTAAATCGATATCACCAGCGTGATTTCACGTTGCATAACAAAACACATTTTCACCGGACAATTATCCTGAGCAAGGACGCGGCGAACGTAACACGCCGTGTATTACAAGTCGTGAAGTTACGAGCTGCGACCCAGATCGATCGCGACGGAATTCCTGTGATAGTGACGTTACCAAGTACCGAGTCTCGGCGAGAACGGATTAAGTGTGTTTACCTTAGACAAAGACAAGCGTGTATACATATAGTCCTACGTCGAAGATTCATCCTTCTTGGACACTGTCAAGATTCATGAGGCTGCGACAAGTCACTGAGACGAGATAAGTCCTAAGTCATGTGCATACGTACGTCGCGAATCCAAATAAGGATAGTAGGACGTAGGACGTCTGTTTTTGAAACTGTCACTTGGGAACAGTATTCTGCTTGTTTACTAACCTAACCTAATGTCGTGTCGTCCTGTAACGCATGCGACGTTAAACTATACCGGGATGCTGGAATAATTTCGAACTGGAAGTAAACGGACTAACGAGTATACTGAGCCATTAGCAATTATTGATAATCGTAAATGCGTTTCTAAGGAATAGCGCTGTGTTCTAATAGGCTTGAATATTTTTATTGGAATCCATACGAGGGATGCTGAACGCCGGCGCTACCGTGTTTGTCCGAGACTTCATCTCGTTCTAATTATCTATGCATTTATGCGCGCATTGATTCTCACTTAAGTATAATGTACGTTGCTATATAACGGGTGGTTTGAAATGCGATTAAATACTGGGATGTGTAGTCTGGGATTGTAAGAGATATTAAGATAACTCGTTTCTTTGGGTTACTTCGTTTCGACTTCTCGTTTATTGTATGGGATTGGCTATGATAATAGGGACATATAGATATAGATATTCGGTATGATAATATGAATATATATAGTATATAGATATACAGTGTAATGATCGAAATCTTACTTGCAATAGTAGAGGTAGTTTCCAAAGTATAAGACTTTCTAGATGGCTCCTGAGGAATATGGAAGTCCCTAGGGCTCTGGCTGTACTTACTCGTCGAGACTGGAATTCTCTTTGGGTTCTGGTCACCCAGTATCTCGCAACCCTATTTGCAAATTGGTTTTCCCGATGCCGCGATAAACGTAGATGCGTCGAATCGATGGGCAACATGCGTTTGTCTGATTGAAACTGGAATGCGGACTCGAGGAGGGAATCGCGAGGGAAGATACTTCTACAGGAAATTTATCTTTCGACGCCTGCCAAGCCGATCGCGTTCGATCATTAAGAAAAAGTTAGGAAAAAATATTGCCTCATCCCGTCGAGCAATCCTGCTTCTGGCTGAGAGCGTAAATATACGTGTAGATTCACTAATATAAATCAATGATAATTGATTCGTGTAGTTACAAAAAAAAAGGTATTTCTGGTAAAATTATTTGTGTTCAAACGTATGAATTTTTTATTCGTTATCAATTTATTTATTATTCTAACATGGCTCTCGTACAACAATTCTATAAATAAATTAGCAATCGACAAACCAATATAATATTTATTGATAGCAAATAACAATGTTTATTTAATAAGTAAACTATTCACCATCATACATTCGCATCTCTCGCGTTACCTTAAAGTTATTCACAACGCGTTAAAATGAACATAAAACAATGTGTACAGTGTTTTTCTTTACGACAATCCTGTCTAATGGCGCTAAATAGGTCGACCTGGTTTTTTTTTGTTATTTTTTAAAACTCTTTTTGCATAAGCAGTATTATTTTCTTTCTCTCGTAGCGTCGCAAGTGTGCGCGATGTTTTTTAAGAATTCACAAGACAGTGCGTATGCGCAGGACTTACTCGACGCATAAACATGGACGAAATCACATTAACACAAGATCCTGATACACGTAGCAAATTCTCATAGAGAGGCATTAATCGTCATGGCGATTGCTTCGCTGGAAACGTGCCTTATCGTTCATATTCGACACGTAGCGAAGAAACGCGTTGAGATTAACCTGTCATAAGTCGTAGCGGAGAGTTAAGAAGTCCTGATACTAGAAGCCCTCTCTCGTAGTTGGCTACGCACCAGGAATCGTAAAAGCGGCACCAGAGCCTCTTACCTCCGATACATTTCAAGCAGTAGGGATTTACGGGAGTCTTGGGACTTGCTCTCCCCTCTTGACTCTCCTTATTCCGAATCACGCAGTCTCGCTCTCTCCACTTATTCTCAAACCTCTCGTTAATCCATACTCATTTGTGAAAAAATAAATTATCTTGAAATTCCTTCGTTACAAAGATATGCTAAGATTTCGTATGACTTCCTCATACGCTTCATTCCATCCTTGTTTTTCCTTAATCTCGACGGCTATTTTTACCGAGTTTCCAGCTACACTGGAAATTACTCACCGGATGCTTGCGATAACGTTGCACAATCCGATTGCGCATCGTACCACCTCTTGACTCCTGACGCTCTGCGATCGTGACTCAATCGCCAAGGCACGTACGGATAATTGCTCGTTTGCATGAGAAAAAGAGATTTCCGGTGTTAGAATTCCGAATCGAATTCAGCTATGGATGCTGAAAGACGTCGCTGTTAGTTCAAAGAAGTACCTAAGAGTCTATAAGTGAAGCTAAGACAAATAGATAGAAGTGGGGATATAGGCAAAGAAAAGAAGAATCCAAAGTGAAGATATCGAGTTGAAGGAAGTTTACCGATAAAATGTACACTGTAAGGTTAAATTCTTCGTTCTCAAGGTCACAGGGATACTTGATCCTTATTGGACACCCTATAGAAATTTGGTATTAAGTAAAAGTATTTCCAGGAAGAACTAATGTACCTCATGAAAAATTAAGGTACATTATCACATTATTTCAGGAGTCAGTCTATGTCTTTCTAATATGTATACGTGACCTCAGAAGGCTTCTTCCTAGTATAGTATGTACTTGTATTATTCCTTTCTCTAAGGACTGCAAATACCGACCGCATATATGCCCACTGTATATGGTGAAAGGATTGGAACACGCGGGAATATAACCACCGCGATGCTTTGAGCTATAGGAGGAGCTCGCGGCCTGCAAAACAGGAAAGCGCAACGCGTCGGGACGCTAATGTGATTTGCAGGACGGGTTGAGTCGAGCGCCATTGTACCGCCGTGGTCCAAAGAGAATCTTGGGTTGGGTATGAGCGCAATGCCGAATTTTCCACGTCGCTTGCTCAGGACAGACGCCACATTGTCTCGCCTCACGGGAGAGACGTAGAAATACGGAGAGGAATGAATAAAGGATCTTCGGACCAAACGTATCCACGCGATCACCATATTGTCTTTTCGATTTTATTATTTGTATATGGTTGTCAAAATATATAGATTTAGTGAAAACACGTCAGATTTTTCGTATAATTTAAACACAAATTTCTTCCGTTTACGTTGCGACGTATCCTCTATATTATAGTGTATAATCATTAGACGTATTCGGACGTACAACGAAGCGTGTATCACGATACATAGTAGGGACAATATACATATATATTACGCTATACCATAATCGTACCTGAACGTTCCTGGTTTTTCGCGAGCTCGCGGGTCCGGTTCCCGGAGGAAGCTGGCTACGAGACGAGCGTGCGAAAAGCCCTGCCGGAACCGGAAAGCGTGACTGTTCGCATATCAACGAGATGGTAACGGCTTACCGATCTTCCATACATGGCTTGAAGATGACCTGTCTACGAGTCTCATCGATATTACTTGCTTCTGTACATCGCGCCTTGTCGTCCTGGACGGACACGTGCATTGTACTTCTTTGTACGAGATACCTTTTCCTGGAAATGACGAAGCGTATAGCCACGAGAAGTTGTCCAGCATCCACGTGTGCGGAGTAGTAAAAGCATAAGGTAGGTACTCCGTCTAGCCTTGTATCCAGTATTATTCAACCGATTTATCTTTTGGTCCATTGGTGCTATCATCCTTGTTCCTTTCTCGGATCTCAGAATTCACGCATCCTTTTCTTCTCCGTCCTATAACTTTCCATGACTTCCACCTCCTGTTGCAACTTGAAGCACCGACACGGCGATACCCTCCTTTTGCACCAGGAGGAGACTTCTTGTCGTCGTGGCGTAGTGGCCAATCAAAGCGTGGCGAATAGGACCCTTCATGCATGAATGGCGACTACGGATTTTTATTGGCGCGTTCTCGTTCGTGCATTTGCTCTGCGACACTGGGAAGTGCACTCGCTCTATTGTTAAGTAGATTTATATGATGCGGCGATGGCTATCGGAAACCGCATCTGCAGCCCACTTATTGCCCAGAGCTGTCTCCCTCTATCTTTCTCACCCATACCTTCCTCTCTGCCCGACACTTTGTAGTGCGCTCACCCTGCGTTAGACCCTCCTCTGGAGTTCCTCAGGCTTATCCGACTTCACCGGTAGCACTGACTCCGTCCCTTTAAACCCCGAGGACGTTTTCGTGCACTCAACCAAAGGCGAAGTGTGCAGTGAAACTTCTTGAGAGATTTCATTGGCCTTTCGGGGCAAGGCTTTTTGTTTCGTCAGGATCGATATTACTTTCGTCACGGGGCCGTAGAGCGAGTTATAAATTATATGGGGTGCTTCTAGTCTGTCTCAAAGCTACTGACGCATCATCGTCATCCTGACAGTCTCCCCCGTGGAAGAATGCGCGCGCTTACTTCTTCTATGTTAAAAACACTCGGTATAGGCCTCTCCTCCGCCTCCCCGTGTAACGATATTCGCGCTCGCGTCTACTTCTTTAATTCCGCGAGAAAAAGTGAAATTAATGAGCACATCCTGATAAGCATTTTACCTAATTGAAAAGAGTAAAAAATTCTGGTTAATTTCTTCTTTTAGAGAGATGCGCGTAGGATGGAAAAGCACGAACCATTAGCTACAAGCACCGTACCGCCCAGTCATAGGGTGCACCGCTTCTGGCGCACTTCGCTCCGCGCGTACACGATCTTTTAATCTAAATTAATGCTTTTAGCGAAATTAACTGAAAGCTGGTTACGTAGTCGTTCCCTCACCTTTAGGATCGATACACGCTATCGTTACTGACTGCACGAAAAAAAAAAAAAAAAATGAGAAATGCAAGATGAATACAAAATGAAAAGGAACGATCCTTCCCTCGAATTTTGATATATCCAGTGAGTCCTTTAAACTTTATACCGATCCCCTCTCTGGTCCGATAACTTATCGTTCCATAATTCTAAGGGCTGGATCTTCGAACTCTCATAAAACGCAACCTGATGCGATAGAAGGTAACAAGTCTTTATACTCTGATACAAGAAGGGAGCAACGTCGCACGTCGAGGAAACGCATTTCCTCGATGTTGAAGCCTTTCCGAGTAGGAAACGCGGCAATCAGAGAGATTTCGATCAAAGCCGAGCTTTCATCGGCGTTGATGCGGATCCCTCAGCTCCACGTTAATAGCGTGCAATGACCTTGCATCGTTGTGTCTCTAGGCAAACTGCATTTCACTCAATGTGTCTCATCTGAATGCTCTCAGTGCAATTTCATATTGGTTGGCTCGTATACAACTTTTTTTTAATACTCTCATTCAATCGTGTCTGTTGAGTATCGCGTTGCGGCTCATCAAATGAAGTGACTGATACCTAGAATTTACACTGGATGTTTATCCAAGATAAAGACTTGGAATCCAGAGACGATCATCGTCGCCGAAAGTGACACCGAATTCTCCGGGTATTTGACCCGGTCCGTTAACCTTTCGTGAAACCGAAGCAATTGCACTCACTTGTCCGAATGGCCGTGGGGAGGATGAGTGATTCAGCGGCTAATTGGACCCAGTCTGTTTTTACGGGAGAATGTCGTCCAGAGCGTGTGGGTGCCTCACTCGAGTAGAGTAGGGTAAATTACACGCACTTCTTGCGTATACTTAGGGTATGCCCATTAGGAGAGATTCACGTATGCACTGGGTGGTCGGAATCATCTTATCCGATGACAATAGGTAAGGTATATAGTATGTATGAGTGCCATGCGACCTCCCACTCCTTCGAAGGGAAGGTTAACAAATACGGTTACTGCTAATTGACTTTTTAACTACTAATTAAAGCAAGCATGTCCGGCTGTGATATGTACTGCAGTAGTTGGTGACGAGTGGGTGCTAATAAAAGAAATGGCTGACTTTCGACCTCACGAAACTCCCATCAAGTCCTTCTATTCTTGTAATTTCACAAAAATAATTATTAAATTAGATCACCTTGAATTCCTTTTAGGTCTTGTCATCGATGATCTTACTATGGTTAATACTGATTGAGTGAATGAACTTTTTTTTTTTAAATAAATATACGGATGTTTTCGGCATTAGTTTCGTATAGTGAGTTCGGATGGTCAATGCCATACAGTTTGGATGGTAAAGTTGGTACTGTTATAAGATCTTTGTATGCTTAAGTGCATACAGTGTATAAAGGGATGAATTAAGTGGGTGCATTGTAGGAGCGGTGCACAAAAGAAGAGTGAATTAATGGAGCAGATCTTTTGGAGTGGCTGCCAGTTTTCGAGTGAAACTATACAGCCTCCCGGATGGACCTCGATGTGAGGTCAAAAGAGGATGCAGTGAAAGAAGGCCTATATCGGGTGTAGAATAAATTCGACTATTTTTAACCGAGCGCTTAATTTATCTTTAATTCTCGGAATTTAGATCATTATTCTTTAGAGTATACGACTCGAGGACCTTTTTATTCAATTCAAGCGTAATCTAAGCTTGCCAGTAATTCTCAGTACGAATTATCACAATCGGCTTTGTAATTTTGTGAAAAAGAAAAAAAAAACTTATGTAATTCCAGGATTCTTATCGTATATTAAAAATTTCCTGCAGTTATATTTCGTTTCCTTTCCGTGATTCTCCTTATATCAGGATCCTATAGAACTGGTGAATCTCCCCTTTGCAAGTCTGGTTTCGTAGGGTTAACCGCAAAGCTGCTTTCCAAGGGAGCATTCGCAAGGCTGAAACGCGAACGTATATAGCCACCGCACCGCGAGGGTAGAAATTGAGATAGAGACGAACGAGGGTGGTAACTGTGGGACGAGATCTGCGTGTACATTTTTGTTATCTGCCCGGCGGGCCACTCTGAACAAACTGGGTGAAGATTAGAGGGTTCCTAGGGAATGGAGATATTTCGAGGATCGCCTGAGTATCTTCCTTCCAGGAACGAACCTTTCAGTTCAGATACGACGTATAGAAATAAACGTTAAACGCAGCGAAAGACAAATCGCAGTCTCACGAAGTACAGGCGAGTTTTCATAATTTTAAGAAACTTTTAAAATAGCCTTGAGACGTTGCATTAGTCAAAAGCTACTATGTATCAATGTAACGTATACAGGGTTATTCACGGTAAATGTACCAGCTGAAGTTGGACGTGAACGATTGCGTTAATCAAGTCAGTGTCAGCTTTTAAACAAATGAAAGAATGTGAAGCTGATAATGATAATGACGTTATAACGTCACTTTCTTTTTTTTTTTAATGCTATCACACTACTCTGATTGATGGAATCGCTTATTTGTGGTCAAATTCAGCTGTTACGTTTGTCGTGAATCATCCTGTATAAGTGAAACCTATCTATGAATAGGGACACCTAAATATCTATGTACGTACCTTATTGATATATGTATTACCTGTGGGACTCGCACGACTGGCCTTCTTCACGTTCTTCATGTTAAGTTAATATTTACATCTACTGATAATATATGCATGACTTTGCCGTTGTTTAACACCATGGCGACTTATCGACATATGAGTATATTCATATGTGTATACGTATACGTAATGGGTACTGTACGAACGTACGTCGAGCTGCACAACGGTTCGCGACTAGCTTACTGAAATAACTCACTTTTCTTCTTGCGGGGATCCTCGTAAATGGGAGACACAGCGCGAAGGAGAAGAAAATGGACGCATAGAAGAGTTGAGAATCTATAGAAAATTCCAAGTGGCGAAAAGGCGAAAAGATCTAACGGAAGGTCGTGCCGGAATTGTTTGCCTAGGAAGGAATAAAGAGTCGTGGTAAGACGGGATTGAAAGAGAGAGAGAGAGAGAGAGTAGAGTAGTAGAGTAGAGAGAGAGGGACAATCGTTACTTCGGGATGTTTGGGCCATTAGGAAGGGCCTGAAAATTAAGAAAGTTCATCGCCCGAGGTTACCGGCTGATGGTCGTCCAACTATCGGCAGCCATTAATTTCATCACGCTAAATGTCCGACAAATTCGTTCTACTTTTTCTCAGGCTATACTCGATGCTTATTATTTTTATTATGGGATTGTTGTAGCATCTTGTTATTGCCTTAGCTAAGTGTCACCGACGATGCTTCGAGACTCTTATGACGCACGCGCAAACGCGTATCCCATAATGAGCACGTAACGTTTCTTCCACGGTGCACGTATATAGGATTGCACATCCTATGGATTGACTGCATAATTCATTTCCTCTATTATTGGCAAACGCTCGCGTCCAATGCCTCATTATACTTTGGCGCACAGAACGTGCGTTGCATTGTTAGTGCATTGTGCGTGAGTGACTTCTCTATTCCTTGTATATAATTATATATATATATATATACAATACATGTACTTTGGAGAAGAACGATTCAAGAGGATTCATATAATTATAAAATTCGATAAGGTTTATCATTTTGGGTGAGAGAAGTTTTTTATTTATTTTTTTTTCTACACGAAATGAAATTTCGTTACCGATGAAAGTAATTGAGTAATAATTACAGATATGTAATTGCGTAAGTATGAAGATTGCCAAAAGTTCGTAATAACGAAATAGGACGTTCGAAAATTCAAAGTGGCTGCCTACCATGTACATGGGATTCGTACATGAGGCTAGTGTAGCAGCGTGGAACTTGCGAAGAGGAGCATTTATTAAGGGAGTAGAGGACCATTTCCCGCGCTTCTGGTAAAATGTAAGAAAATCATATACGCCCGGGATGAAATTTACATGTCGTTTACATATTCACCGTGGCATCCGGGGCATTTACAAAACTTATTAGGCAATTCAGGGTAAATAGAAAGTCGCTCCTATAGGATTAGCACATGGGACATTTTCGAAAATTGTCAGAAGCCTTTTTTTGCCTGTTACCAGAATACGCGCGCACTCCTCTTATCATTCTCGTTTCTTCCATCCAATTTTTTTTTCTTATCGTTCCCTCTTTTTTTTTCCCTAATGAAAGCCCAAAATAACACAGTCCGCTTAGCCCATTAGCTCGTTGATGTATACAACTGCGTCACGTCCTTCTCGCCTAATGGTTACTAATATATCATATTTTTTCACCTGTCACGTATATTATACACCTCGCACCCCTCCCTTTAGTATCCTCATACACCGACCCAGTGGCTTTAGTTCACTTTCTTTCTGACATTTCATCCCTCTTCTGTCACTCAGTACTTTCTAATATTCACTCCGCGTTCATTTCTTTTCAACTCCCTTACTGTAACTACTTGAAAAGATTATCCACCCCCCGCCCCTTCACCTTGTCAAGTAACTGCTCGGGGAGTTAATGCATGAAATTTTTACACTGTTAAAAACCACCGTCTTTACACTGTACGACTTTTTCACCGCCTCTCCTACATTTCTACCCCATGTTTCCGACACCCTCTCTCTCCCAACTATTTCTCCATCCACCCGTTTCTACGGCTCCTTGAACGCAAGTCTTTTCGGCAGTGAATTGTTATACGTTACCTTCATTTCTCTGTTCGACAGTGGATAAAATCTTCCTGCAGATGGGTACATAGGTATGTACATACATAGAGGTAAATAAATTTCAGTGCTCACATTGTCTTACGTCAGAAAAAAGAATTGAAGTCTCATCTCTCTTCCTGACGGTAGCCGTGGCTTTATATGTACTTGTATATATAGAGTATGTACATAGGTTTACACGCGTATAGATATATACGTACCCGTGGATACTTATACAGGTGTAGATATATCATGTACCGGGTATGTATATATTATGTCTCGGTCCCAGTATCCTCCTGGGATGCTCTTACGCGCTGGAGCATCGGAATGCTTTGCCGTACGGCAAAGGGACGTCCCTTGGCTGTTGCTACAGCAGGCTGTTGTAGGTCGTAGGAACTTACCTAACCTATACATCAGGGCTGTTCGACCTAAAACCTACACATTCTTCACGAGTTTATTGTCTTTTTATTTAATTCTGAAAAATAAAAATTCTTGATGAGAGTGGATATACCTATCTGCTTTCTTGCTTCGCCTGGTTTCGATGTATCCGTACAGTTAAGTATATCTTATTTGAAAAGGGGTTGCATATGTTACTCGCGCAAGACAGCAAAGTTATTCGAGTGAGTAATAGCTGTCCATATTACGGTAGAGAATATAAATCGAGTCCTCGAGGGTCGGGCGAAGAACTCTGTAAAATTGGCGTGCATCTTTATTAATGGAATTTTTCGAATTAAAGAAATTGAATAATTTATATTCCTGTGCGTAAAAGTTTCTTTTTTTCCCGCGGGAGTTACCATGGCTTCCACCTTGAGTGGCTCCCTTTTCAAGGGATGTTCAAGGGAGTAAGTTATACGTTGCGTAGGTATCGGTATATATATATATATAAACAAGCAAGTAGGATTGGCGGCCTTGACTGGCATTGGCGAAATTGGGAGATCACGTGGGGAAAGTTCGGGGTGAGGGGAACGAAAGTATGGGATGGTATGTGTATACGTATAAGAGGGGGTGCGAGAGCGTCGCTCTTGTACGCAAAAATAACTGAACAAGAAATATGCATTAGAAACTCATTTAGTCGGGTAACAATGCCGTACTCCTGACAATACAGGAGTGCAAGCGCGGGGGTGAGCTTCTGGCAGACCCTCAACCCCCGAGACATTAAACCAACATTTCGGGGGGAAATTTAAGCAATTTCGTCCTGGTTAGCCGTCTGCTCCCCTAATACAGAATCTGCACCTTCTTTACGCCATCATCCCTTAGGCTCGCGCTCGTGCTCTCGTAGGGTACGTACGGTATACATCCCTTCTCTATTTTCTTCTTCATCCCTAACCCGACAGTGCTGCCCTCGTGTAACCCCCCATTGAAACTGTTCTCTTCGTAGAGTCCCCCAGGGCGCTCGCAGTTCACACTAGCCACACTGAAACAAATGCCTTAATGTTATTGCCAGAGGGTGGTTTTCCTACCCCGACCTGATTAGATTATCTCGATTCCAGAGCGAGAGCCGATTAGTTTCCTTCACGAAGTGAAGTCTCTGCCCTACTATCTCGTAACCACGTTGGTATTTCCTTCTTCCTTCTTCATCGTCCCTTCAACCCTCTTTTTTTCTGTCTCTTTTTAACGATGTCAAGGTTGTACTGGCCTAATGAGAAAACGGAATCTTGATCTCATTACGATTCTAACTTTGTCAGTTTATACTTTTCCATTTTTTTTTTATTCTTCACTGTTAACATTATTGGTACATCTAATTCGTCTTAGTCTCTCCTTTATCTATATCAACCGAATTCCGTCTAATCTAATTTCCTGATCCGACGTGATAAGATCACATCCTACTTTGATAAAACCTCATACACATCATTCCATATTTTTCTTCTGTTATCTGTAGCGCATCGGAATTCTTGTACCACCCGTTATGTTTTCATCCATGTATTCTTGACTTCTTAGTTTTATACTCTTTGCGCTTCTCTTCTTTCCCCCACTTCTTCTTCTTCTTCCGTCCCTCATGATCTCTCTCCAAGAAAGGTTCAATGAGTTTACCTTATCCAGAGTTCCATAGCGTTTGTCGATTTTATCCTATGTTTCGTTTGCTGGTGCGTCGTTCTCGGGGATTTTTTCGCTAAAACAGAAAATTCGTTTGCTGCTCATTTTCTTTCCTTTTCTACTCTTCATTCCTTTTCCCCAGAGAGTCCTGTCCACGTTGTTGCTTACTTACTTTAAAGGAAGACCAACCGTTTTTTTCGCCTTCTCCTCCAGAAGAAGGGGATGAATGAATTTGAAGAAAAAACAAAAGAATTCCGTAAAATAACGGAGTCTCTCAGTAGCGAATCGTGGTGGAAACGGAATGCAGGCCGCAAAGGGTGAGATCACCACAGGAAGTGACATCTCTTGGAAAGTAGGACCCTGGGGTCGTGATAGCAAATGTGTGCTACTGGGATCAATTGAATGCTTCGCATGACACGGGGGCGAGTGTAATGGGAAATCAATATCGTCCCTAGAACAGCCTATCTCTACACTTTTGCTCTCCGAGGGCTTCGGAGGAGCGCATAATGCGAACTGGGTTTGGGGAGAGGGGAGGGGTGGTTCGATCTCCGCTTTTCCCTTAAATTTTTACGAAAACCACCGCTGAAAAATCTTGACTTTTTCTTCTCCCTTTATTTTTCAGGTATTCATACATGTCAGTGAAGTCAAGTGTCTCCACCTCCCCCCTCCCCCCGGACCTACTATCTGAATTGGGGTATAAAGAGTCTTCGGAATCATTTCACCCTATTTCACCCTATCGATTAGAGGTTATGTATAGTAAATTAAATTTTTTTTGAACAAACCCATGAATCCCTTCAGGATGTCGCCTATCGACGAATTTCAAGTATTCCTTGTTTAATCACGTGTAGTGATTCCAGTTAGGACGCTTCCCCTATACTCCACGTGAAAAGCCATTCCGAAAATCGTCTATTATGATAACCCGGCCGAAATCGAGATTTTGTCTTTTTATATCCATCGGGGTCACAGTGGACAGTATAGATACCTATATTATCTTCCTCTTTTATTTCCCCGATTCTTCTCCTGAAGGAAATTGCCAAATTTCATCTCGCTTTGATACGCTGCAGGATTTTGAACTCGTATATGAAGCATAGAGCAGATCGAAAAGGTCACGTGGTTATTGGGTCCTTGAAAACTTCCATGAAATTGAATTAACGGCCGCTTTACGTGTCCATCCTATCCCAAGAAGCTTACCGGTCCATTGGCCGAGAGTAAATTGGAGTGTGTGCGTTTGCAGGGCACCGTCACCGGAATGGAATTTATCGTTCATTGTTTGCTGTTCATCAGGATACGACCTGAGGGCCTCGAAGCTTTCTGTGTCAGAAATATTGGGATCACGATCTCTCCCGTCTAACCTACCAACCCTCGCGCAAGCTAATACCCTTACCGTTCCTGACTGCCCCAAGTCAAATCCCGGCCAGGCTCCTAGGTCCAACAGGATTATCGTAATAGTCCACCAAGGTTTAACGTGGCATCCGACCCCTCGCGCGTACATCCCTATATTCCTCCTTTATTGGACTGAAACTGGAAATTCGACCCTGAACCAGCGAAGGTTTGCCTCACTTTCCACCTTTCGCGATGCCATGTTCTTCAGCCAACCCAAGATCTTTTCTTGAGTCTCTCTTGCGCACGTTTTTTTTCCTTGTGTGAAGAAGCATAGCGTGGAGTGGGTTTTTGGCAGTGGCTCTTTTCGGTAAAGAGCGTGTGGTAGGGCATACACGTTGGCAACGGAGGGATAAAGAGGTTAGGAAAACAGAGCCTGGCTTCTTCCTTCTCCCCTTGTCTCCGGTTAACATCGCAAGTCACGTCGTGTCAGAAGGGTTTTGTGAGCGGCCGGATGGCTGCTGGCGGGTGATACGTCCCGCGTGACGTTACCCCTCCCCCCACCCCGTCCCCCTTCACTCGCCGCATCTTGAGACCCCTAAAAAAACCCATGGACCTGTGGGGATGCTGTGCCAGAACTCCAGAGAAGGCTGGCAAAGAGGACAGATATAGAAGCCAGAGGCGTGGATGATGGAGAGAGCCAAAGAGAGAAGGGTATAGGAGATGCAGAAAATGTGGGATAGAGAGAGACGCCAAGTTCACTGTAAGGGTTGTAAAGTGAGAGGAAGGGATGAAAAGGGGGAAAAGATGGGTGACCAGCATAATGCCGGCTGCGAAAAGCTCACTAGATGCGAAGCTCAGGGTTACAAATGACTGGCCCTGCTCTGCATATCCAACCAGACGGAAGAGAAAGAGAGAAAAAGAGAGAAGATAAGAGAGAGAGAGAGAGAACCCTGCCTAGAGAAGAACGACTAGTAGTCCAGACTCTAATACGTCTCCCTCGTACTGGCTTCTTTCATCCCCTGTATTCTCGTTCACGTCTTCGTCTTCTTCCAGCATCCAACTTCTCCAGGAAGAGTTTTCCCACCAGTGATATTAGACGGTCAGGCTAAGAGTGCCTGAGGGTGCTGTAAGGATGCTCGATGGTCCCTCGCGTTGGGTATCTCCCTTGGCATTGGAGCGAAGAAAAAAATGTTGCGGCGAATTAACTTTTTTAGTAGCGATTCCGACGAGACCAAGCTTTAATCGCCTGCGACCGCGTAACGATTAACCTAACGATTATGGGGCCGTGACGTCACCGGCTACACAGCATATAGTGTATACTATATTCTACACATATAGTACATCTTAGTATCTTCAGGATCCACATCTGACCAAATATTTACCGATTTTTGTATGCGTGCACAATATAAAAAAAAACATGGCTGTATCAACTCTTTAATTCTTACTGTAAAGCAAACAATAAATTCTTTAAAGAAGTAGAGTAGGTACTCATTCATCTGAATAAATATCATTACCCCTAGCAAGATTTAAGAATTTCGTGATTCGTCCTTCACGTCACTCCGGTGAGCTTCGTACGTCAGAGCACCAAGGACAAGGAACAACGAAAGATGAAATATTCCCAGAGTGCGACAACGAGGAAGAGGAGGAAACGGAAGAAAGAGCGCTTAGAGGCTAAATGGGGGCTCGTGCAACGAGACCTGAAACGGAGGCGGAAAGACGGGACGCGATCGCGTTTGCATGCAAATGGGAGCCACGGTAAATGTTTCTGCGCGATAAAAGTCTTGTATGGAGGAGCCATCGGGGTAGGAAATTTACGTGGCTTTTGGTCGACCACTCACGGAATCACCACCACTACTACCACCTCTACTACCATCCTTAAAACACTAGTAGCGCTACCGGTGAAGCAGCTAGTAACCAGGGATGATCTAGCAGCATCTACCACGATCTACCAGGAACATTTACTCCTTAGTGCCGTGAGCCTAGCCACAACACTCAGCTAACGCTATATATTCTTTATGGCTGTATATATGCCTATGTGCGTACATATATGTATATATATGCATGAGTCTAGTGCAAGAACAAATTATTAAGAAGCTTTAAGCCACTCTACCCTTAGCTCAACGACGCCACCTCTTTTTCCAGCGTCTGCTACATTATCAAAGACGCCGTGCGCAGCGTCGCTTGGGCTCAGAAACGACGACGCGCCTTTTCTGCGACGTTCTTTTCCAGGATGGCCAACCTTCCACGACCCTCACTCTCCTACCACGCTTCAACGTTCCTTTTAACGTAGATTTCATTTCGTCTCATTTATAATGTACGCCGATTCTCGTAATGGTCTCTTCCTTTTCTTTAGTTTCTCTCTACCCCTCTGCCACTCCTTTCCCTCTCGTCATCTTCCTGGAGAATTATACAGACGTCTTCCCCGTACTTTTAACACTCCTACGACATCTTACTAATGTATTCTATACATCTCTCATTATGATGCTACTAATAGAATGTAATGGATTTTTTTTCCGTCCAGTATAAGACCGTATGCCATATCGATTACGGTATGCAAGGAAGAAACTATAAAAAAAATCATGAAATGGATAAAATAAAAAAGAAAAGCGAGGAAGGGACTAAGAAAAGATACGGTAAGATGGTCGAAATAATTAATAGGTTATCGACCGCGGTTAGTGGAGGGCTAATTTCTCTTAGGGTAAATCTTAATTAATGAAAACAAATTATGTCTAGAAGCTTGGCTTTATCTCTTTTCAGCCTCCAGCACTTTCGCATCCTCCCTCTCACTTTGATCCACCAGTTCTCAATTCGCGAGAGATTCCCCAAGCGTGAAGCCCAAATAGAGGAGTGAGAAAGAGACAGAGAGAGAGAGAGAGAGTGAGTGCGAGTGACAGAGGGGGGACGAGAGCGTGCGGGATCCAGGGTGCAGAGCGTTGCTGATGGTGGGGAGTAGAGGCTCAGGGGTGAACCGGTGTTACCGTGAAGGAGAGAACTAATCGGGCAATTTTTCCGGCATCAGTCGGTGAATATCAACGCTGCCAGTGAGCCCTCTGGCGTTAAGAACGATAAACGATCGCCGATTCATCTAGCTCAACGCGACTTCGCCTACCGTGTTCCACCCTGGCTGAACCTTTGGCCACCCTCGCGAATACTCGGATTCAGCACACTGGCAGTAGGTACCCTTAGAATTATCGAAGCATCCCTATTTACGTAAGAGACACGACGCAAAACGTTGCGCACGCTATTGAATGCGACATATTTTTGTCGCGTGACTGACGCAACGAACGTTTCGTGAGGGGTCAAAGTCCATACTGATTTATACACCTACAGTGTATTATATACTGGACCGAGGATAGGGTTGCCGTTTAATCGGCTGAGCCGGAGACAACTCAACGATAATTGGAACAAAGACTATGGCGCCTTCGTTTTACGAAGAGAATAAAAGGATAGCGCGGAGACTCCGTGTCCGTAATAAACTTAAACTTTTTCAAAACTCTGTTAATGGGAGCATTTTCTCGATGCAGTGACGGTGGAAAAATTCGTTTTATCTTGTTTTGAATTTAACTCCTCTTTCGCGGCCACCCTTGGCTGCTCGACTAACCTTACGTCGTGTCGTGACCCCTTTCTCGGGAAGAACCTAACCTGAAGTCTACAGTTAACCCCACCGTTTCTTTTTTCCACCCTGTGCGAGGGGATGAATTTTATCGTTGCGTAAAATACTCCCCTCACCCCGTCAGTTGGTATGAGCTAAAGGAAAGGTGATTACGAAGCAGAAAAGGGTTAAGAAGTTTCAATCTTCTCCTTGAAAATTCTAATGTATACTATTCCATATACGTATAATATATAGTAGATAATACATGTGCTATATACTTATATTTATATACCAAGACTTTTCAAGCGGGTTTCGATTTTCGTTTGTGGAACATTTAGATTTAATTCATTATTCCTAATTGCCCCTTCACTCAACTTGTCGCGTTTCCGCTCATCACGATCAATGACTCACCCACCTTGTGCTATCTGACTGCTATGCGTATTACTCAATGATGACGTTTTCTTGTTGGCCTTGCTATTTGTTATCGTGCATCCAATGACTAGGAGCCCATAGTTCCACGAAAGTCTGAACAACTGCATATACCGTACACGGCACGGCACATTCGCCCATATTTTGTTTGTTTCCAGGCGATCAGAGGAAAAGAAAAAACGAAATAGAAGGACATTGAAAAAATGTAGAGCTCGGACGGAGAAGGCAAAGAAGAAGGAAAGAAGGAAGAGAAAAAGGCAATATTGCCTCGCGTAACTGAAAACCCACTTCATCCATTAAAGCGTGGTTTCTTGTTGCGTATCTTTTTTCCCTTGTACCTTACCTTCCTGCGTCCTTCAGCGCGAAAGATTGCCGTGATACCTACACGCAACGGTAGCGACCATATTTCAGTAAACAGGGCGAAATCTTGGAAAACACGATGTTTACCCCAATCCCAGCAACGTGTCTTTGTCTATCTTTCTCTTTTTTCTCCCTCTCTTTCTCTTCTTTTTCCATGTCCGTGCCGATCTTAAGGCGATACTTCTATGAGACTTTCGGCATTTTGCCTAAGTGAAATTCCTTGCAGTAGATATATATACTTGTCTTTACAGTAAAGATAAAGGATCGGGAAGAGCGCTGAAAATCTTATCGCGCCACTTTGACCCTTCCGTGGAATCGTCCAGTGGGAATAAGAAAATGAAAGGAAGAAAGGGATGGAAATAAAAAGAGAAGCCACCCCAGGAAATGTATCTTTGACGCTACTTAGCGTTCTCCGGGTGGAAGATACACGGTTATCTTACATCCCTTATTGCTAGCCAGCATATACCATGGTATATACTATAGGTACACTCTGCATTTTTCTAAGGGTGAACGCAAGCTAAATTGTGACGGGAGCTCTGCAGGGGGTAAAAAAAAATGCTTGCGCAGAAAAACAGCATCCTCCGCGTCCTGCGGGGTTGTATACGGAAGAGCCGAAAGAAAGATCGTACGCTATTCCTTCTCAGCATGTTTTCTTGGTGGGTCCTTTAGCCAGGGGGTTGCTAGTAAAGAGGGTAGGAGTTCAAGGGACAAATCTTGGTTGCTCGTGTGAAGGCACCCTTACTTGGCCGACTATCGGTAACTACCAAAGCCGTATGTCAGCATCAGGAGCGCCGGCGTCCCCACGGAAGGATTTAGCGTTGGGGCGCTTAGCTGTGAAAAAGGGGGAAAAGAGAGAGAATATAGATAGAATGACCGAGAGAAAGTGAGAAGGAGTAAGAAGGATGCTCAAGGAGTATGGAATAGTCGGTAAGGGATTGGAGGTGCGTGTTGAGGCGCTAGCGAAGAGAGACGCTCCACGTAGAAGGGATGAAAAGGAGGAGGGTAAGTATAAACGACGTACATCAATCAGACTCGACGCAACCTACAAGGGTTGCCAGGTTTACCCAACACTTTGCCCAGAGTGCGGGAAAGAAAAAAAGAGCGCACGCAGATACGTAGGCAAACAGCGAGATTGGTAGTCGTGCGAGTAGCGTTTACGTCATGCATTGCGAAGACTTCGTTGAAACCATTACTACGCGTTCCTTTCAGCCCTATTCGTAAGAGTACAGTGATTTTATCAGAAACAGGTGAAAATAAATGTGAACGTGGATGGATCAGTGGAGAATTGCTGTTTTTCAAGGAGAATTAAAATTAACCTTCACATAACTTTGATAGGACGTGCGAGCGTACAGACAACCTATAATTTCAAATTCTTCTGACGGTACGTCGTCGCGACGATCTGGGAATGCAGTTGAGAAAAAATCTTTAGAAAATACGTTTGTAATTAAAACTTTCCTTAGGAAAAAGATTATGCCTTTGGGTCTTCTTAAGATACCTTTATTTGATTACAGGGAGTAACAATCTGGATTAAAAAAAAAGTTATGACAAATATCCCCTACGGATGAATATCAACTCAAAGTCAGGATCTAACGTTTATTTCTATCCAGCAGCGAGGTTTTCGTAAAACCAAATGCTCCCCCTTGGTCTATAGACCGTAGCTATAGCTATGGAGTGCTGGGATTTGTGGTATTACTAAGATATGTCTTTACATGGTTATAGTATATCTATATAGTTAAGCTAGATCGTCGTATATATATTTTTTCGCGCCCCTAGTAGCTACGACACGAGCCTAATAGGATTTTCCGGAAAATACGCGTCCCTGGAAAACTGCAAGGTTTTTGAAATTTTCAAGGGCGGGTGGGGGGCTGGTTGGAGCGGCTTCTATTATTCGACCAGACCGCAATCTGTCCCCAGGGAGCAGACAGCCACGGAGTCAAAAAAGGGCCAGTGGGACGAAGGGACTTGGAGCTTGGTAAAAAGGGTGTCACTTCCCCCCAACCACTATACCACTCTTAACATCGCTCTGGCACCCTTAGACCGAGATTTTAAAGGGCGCACCCTTCTAACCCTGACACACGAGTCCATAGACCCGAAACAGGTGACTACCGTAAGGGACTATAATTCCAACTCTGGTGATCAGGTGCAGGGATTAGTACAAGGGTAGTTTTTTGTGATATGTTGGGCGCCACTGGCCCTGAAAATTGCCCTTGACAGAACCTGGGACCCTTTGCTAATGCCCTTCTTTAATATACAACTGGATCCCACAAAAATGTTAATACCTCCTTCACTAACCTGCATTACGCTTTAACCCCCATATAGTCTAGCCCTTTTTATTTCCATAGGATCATTAGATCCTAGATTCTGAGAGGTAAACATATATTCCCATAAGTATAAAAAAAAATTGGGAAAAAAATAGTATTATTCCATATCTCTTTCGATTTCATTTATTCATTCCTGTTCTACCTCGTACACCATTCAACCCTTTACTCGTAACAGCCCTACTTATTTTGTGTACGCACTTATCTCGAGACAACGCGTTTGCAACCCTCAGGCAAGCAGCCTCTCATCTAATTGATGTTTCCGTGCGCACCGTCGGGAGCTCTTTATCCTGTGAATATTTTCGGTCCTGCCGAGATAACCTTTTTCGGCAAAATATAAATGGAGATTTTTAAACGTTAATATATAGCTATACTACAACGCTATCTTCGTCTTTCACATATACCGCCAATAGAAAAGAGGCCAGGGGCGCAAAACTTTCGGAGGTATATGAAATCGAGAAACTTGTTTACCATGACCAATGACGATATGCTTAATTAATTGAAAAATTGGCAAAAACCTTCTAAAAAAACCGTAAATAATTATTGTGTACGAAGTAAAATTTGATTTTATTCCATCTTGTATATCGCTCAAATGATTCTTTCATTTGATCTTACCTGATCTATATACTCAGCCTATGGTTCCCTTACGATTTTCGGATGTATCGAATATTTCAGAAAGTGGTTTTATCCACTTTACAAGGCTCCGCGCGCGGCGTGTACGGCACATGGATTTGAATGCGGCTTACCGCAACCATCTGTCCGGCACGATAGGATTATGAGATTAAAGATTTTAGCGTCGGGTACGTTAATAATTATGAAATCCCATGGCAGACAGATACACATATATTTATAGATGTATGCGAAATATCAAAATGTGTAATAGAAAATACTTGTATTTTCATATGTATCGTTAAATATGTATACGAACGAGAGTGACTTGAAATTAGTCGATCCTCTCGAATTCGATGTCGCGATATCGTGTCCTCGTTCCACTAATTCCGACTTCAAGGATGCGAATGTGCATTGAGTGTCTCGACCGGAGAATAATAGTTGACACGAATAGTCCCCTTGCAAGCAGAACTATCCGTGGGGCCTTTGTAACGCGGCCATTATGCAACGAGAATTACGTCAGTCTGCATGTTTCTTACCGCGACGCCACTCGCACGTTCGACTTACGCTCCTCTGCGGAATTGGCAAGGATACACTTGCAGCGCTGGCATAGCTATCCGCCATGTTTCCGGAGAAAATAAAAACACTGTGCAAACCATCATATTATGCTTGCACAAAATAATAATTCAATAAATTTTCTTTTAGCTTAAAGTATTTACAGTTTCAAAGAATAGACAAGAAAAAGACGTTGAATCTGATGTTTTTCTTAAAATGATACTGTATATATAAATATATTAAATTTTGATATCATAATAATCGTGAGAAAAATTTCACATTTTTTATATCATTGACTCTTACTATAGCGTGGTTGATATAATTAATGTTCTGCTAATGCATTGTCGTCGTTTAACGATACGATAAAAAGAAAAGTCGAAACGCAGGTAAATATCACGTAATTTCAGTAATACCGTCGGCCAGCGGATCATCCGACACTTTTAATTTGCTTAAATATTTTACGACGCTATTAAAGCTTCAATTGAACGAAGAGAATTAGCAAAAGCTTTGAAGACTAATGAACGCTATTAGCTCGCCTCGCATCAACCTGATATCTACTTGCCATGTTGTCCCCCTTGACAACCATGCCCGCTTTAGGCCCATCGTCCCCTTTTACCGAAACCTCCTTCTCTTTCTCTCTCTCTCTCTATCTCCCCCGCACTCATCGGTCATTCTTCAGGCCCATTCTCCCTCTGGTTACTATACCGTACTGTGCGTACTGTGTTAATGGCTACGGTTATTTATTTACGTTTCGTTCTGTCCGACATTTGCGATTCCAAGGATTAGGTACACCTAGGGTCGAAGTTCAACTGACAATTGACACAGCGTTATATCGTCGTAGCCAAAAGCTTCTGAGTGCTGGGCTCCCGTCCAAAAAGCAAGAGAAACGTGACTACGGCATATTTATGGTGCGGATATACAAGTCACCATGTAGCACTGTACTCGAGAGTAGAATATGCTGTATATTCATGGAAAAAAAGGACAGTGGAACGTAGACAAGCTACGACCTCGTGTCAGGGTTGGTGAGTGTAACGAGAAAGGATGTCGCGCAAGATGCAAAGAAGAGGAAAGTCGATGTACTTGGCAGGGAGAAAATCGACGTTGCGATAGAAGAACGGAAACCGAAGTCGATAAGGCCGTCACTCTTCTAATTCCATTCGTCACGAACGGAGCCCTGCTTACGTATCTAATCAGACATTCTCAAGTGCTCTAGGAACGCTATAAAACCGCTTTTGAGCGAAGTTACAGAATCCATGAATCACTATCCGACACATTCATCTGGTGTGTTCCGGCGTCGAGTCGCCCGGTGACGTTCGGTTGAGTCACTGGCGCGTTGTAACTCTCTGATCTTTCATTTGCAAAGTGCCCCGACCTTCCAGGCTGTTTATACATTTTTACCAACTGAATAAGCCGTGCCGGTCAACTTATTAATGAGGTAGGCTTACGTGTGTACGGAATTCCGTACGACGTTGCACGGAGCTATTAACGTAAAACGTTCGTACGAATCATTGGTTGGTGAGGATACAGTGAATGTAGCGATCTTTGGTCAATGACCTGCAAATTTCATTGACTACAGATAGGAGTAGTAAACAGACGAGTATTAACCTCGTTAAAGCCAGTCCTCTTGTCCCTGTTTAGAAATTCAGTCGAGAGCACGGTCGAGAAGGTATCTATAGTGCACAATGCCTATTGGCAATTGCACCTACGGGGCACAGGCAGTGTACAGTACTTGACAAGTAAGAGGTAGATTGCCACTATATAACAGATAAATAGCGTGCAGCAGTAGCTAGTGAGGAATTCGGAATGTCACTGTTAAGATCGTTTTCCTATTCGCTTTTAGTAGCCAGCGCGGTGTTCCCCTTCTTTCAGAGATTCTCTACAAGGAGTACAAGGAATCTCTTTTATCTTTCTCTCGAGTCTTGAGACGGTTTCCGCCGATAAAAGGAAAGGTTAAAAGATTTGAGATGAGATAAGGATATTAGGAGAGGTATACGTATATAGGGCTATACGAACGAAGCGGTACGAGGATAGTAACGGGACAAGCACGCTGGATGGAAGAGGAGACGCTGGTGCTGCTACTAGAATGAAAGTATAGATATACTATGTAGTAAAGGTGATAGTAGGATAGAGAGGAGTAATAAGAAGGAGTATAGAGAGGAGAAGGTAGGAGGTAAAGAGTCGTGGAAGAGTCGTCGCGACGCCGAGCGGTGCTGCCGCGACGTCGAACGGCAGCCGGTTGCGATAAAGCGTCGCCGGCACGGGACTCGCTCGGGGACTCTCGTCGATCCTCGGTGGCTTTCGGGTTCCCTCGCACTCGCTTGAAGGCAAGGGAACGTCAGTCACTCGTCGGCGTCCGCGCGGAAGAGTTTGTACGCTTTGGCGAGAGGGATTCTTGCCGGGCTGCGCAGTGTTAGAGTACCGATAAAAGAACATCCTGTCGGACACGAGTCCGCTTTTTAGTGACATAATCAAAAATAAAGTGTCGTAAGCCGTGATTAGTGCATGTGAGCTAAGGTGGCCTGCGCACCAGAGCAGTGCCTCATGGGAAATCTTTTTCGAATGGTTGGCGCGAGTGAATGTATCGGTTGTAGCCGGTGATTCCTCGTGTGCTGCGACGCGCGAGCCGGCGTTTTGACGCTACGTCGTCACGACGGATACAAAACACCTTTGCGTATGATGGATACTGGCGCGAGTGCTTCGTCCACACGGCACGACGTCCAACAGACAGAATACTCTGCGAGTACCTTCGAAAGTTTACTCTGATCAGTGCGCCGAGTCTGAGCCGCTTCGAAACAGAGTCTACGACGTCGTGTCGCGTGTCTCAAGTGTCTCGTGAAAAAGCCGGAGTTTTATTTTGTTCAAGAAGAAATCCATCGTGTTTCCTAGAATCTACCTCGAACCCTCCAATACGCCTCTCTCCAATTCTTTTATATCTTTTCCCTTAATTATATCCCGGTAAGCGAGCGCGCCCGCGCGCTCGCTCTATCTTGAGGCCTGATTTTTATTACCTGTATACACAAGACATTATATGTCCATATACATGCGTCTAAAATACGACCGATGTAACCTCGCGTAACGTTGATAAGGAAGCTTCGATGCTACATACGTGTGCCCGTAGCTACCTGCTTCTCTGCGAATACGTGCGTGGCACATTGTTGTCGATTGAGTCCTCATCCTTAACGTCGTCGACGTCTTCGTCGTCGTTATTCTTGTTATTGTTGTCGTCGTCATACAAGTTACCACGCGTAGTTTTTTGTATAGTAAGTGTCGCGCGCGTTTCTCCATCTCTATTACGGAGTTACTGTTGTGCCAGTCAGTTACGTCGTTATTAACAATTCATACCGTAACCATGGATATCCTGCCGAGTGGGAACATATTTCGAGAATTGCAGGACATACACGATACCGGATACTTTTCGGCCCAGCCGTCTCTCGAGGATCACTGGCAACAGGTAAGAAGAAAACCCGCTATCGATAACTTTATACTGTCTCTTACTCTACTGCGCTTAGGAATTCCATTAACGTACCGTCACTCTTTACACTGCCCCCTCTATAACCTAACTTACCTTACGTTACCGTAATACCTTAAACTACACAATAGTACCACCCAGTAGGCAGTAGACCTTGCTGTTACTATATACACATGGTCCAGACCACGAGATACCCGCTCTATATATACCTTCCTACCACTATCATCAGCTTCACTCTGCTCTACTGAATCCCCACGAGAGAATGTCCTATCCTCTGTGTCTGCCCGTTCCTCACGATTTTCACGTAGTTCACGTGCCCCCTGGAATTCCAAGGGCTTTACGCACACGTCTCTTGGCTTGGGAATCGTGAGCGTGAGTGCGTGCGTCTTGGGATACGCTGAGATGCGTAGCCATGCGTGACATTACGCCGTGCTTTCCTTTTTTGCTTCAGTCTGTCTTTTACTTTACGTGTAAACACTTGGTAGAGACTGAGATAGAAGGAGAGCAAATGTATGTATATACACATTCGGGAAACTCATGGAAGACTCTTACAGCGTCGCGACGTCTTTAAGTCAAAGGCACGCGGCCACGTAGTCACTCTAACCGAACTGTCAGATCAGCTTGATTCCCACGCGTAAGTAACAGAAATTTAGCGACGTCGAGTTTGACATTAGTGTAGCGTTGTCGCGTGACATTCGACGTGTCACGTTAGGGGCTACGATTCAGCGTTGCCGGCGAGACGGCGCAACCGGCGGAATTTAATATTTATAAACACGCCGGCAGAAAAAAGAGCTCGCTAAATATTCGATACGTCCGATGAATTGGAAAGTGGTGAGAAATAAAGTCCACGTTGCTCCTCGGTATCTCTGTCTGCTGGTTCTGCTTCGGGCAGATGGCGGCCGCATACGAGAGGAATGGAGCGGAGAGGGTAGATTGCTCGAAGAGCAGAGAGCAAAATGGGTGGCTGGCTGAATCGTTGGATAGCTGGCTGGTTTGGCTAGTGTTGCCGCCATGGCAAATTGGATTTTCGCCGTTAACGGACTCGAAGTCGCGGAAGAGTATTTTGATTACCGATATTGCCCCGAGACCCGAGAGTAATTACGCTCCGTTGATCGGATGAGCTTTTGTTACGATTCGTTTACCGCTCGTGAACTTTGTATTCGCAGGCTTTCGCGTATAAATATTTTTGATACTGGAAAATTTCTTTACAGATGTACAACGGGACGCGCGCTAAACCATTAATGATATATGGTATTAGTATTGCTAGTATAAATAGTTATAGTATTAATATCCGCACAGCTGGTAGCAGTGTCCCTGGCCTCTGACGTCATTTAAAGCTACGTTTACAACCTTATAGTATGTACATTACGTTTCTTATATTTCCTATTATTAACGTCCTCTGATTTTATTAATTATGCTGGGGAGTCTTCTGACTCTATGTACAGCATCGTTCCACCAATTTGACCTTTTATTACTATTTCCATTGGATACTATCCAGATTGCTGGCTACGCTGGGCAGGTGAACGGAAAGCACGGAAGTGTTGATATTTCCTGTGGGGTTGAATAAAAAAGGTAGGGAAATAAAATACGGTCGACTTTAATCGGTTGAGTGACGTCGAGTCGAAAAATTTTTATGACATTCCAATGACGTTCCCGCTTTCTGTCCCATCCAGCAGATATACACATGCATACCTATGGTAATCACGGTACAGTGTAATCTGTTATTATTTCGTAAGAAGGAAGAATCCTCAGGCACTACTGGCAAATGGCTAGGAAGTCGTGCACTGTCGCAATGGAAGGAAGGTACGAAGCGACAAGACGCGCTCGTAACGCGCGACGTCCCGCTCTGGACGTCGCGTCATTCATAGGATTAGAATAAGAATATCTAAACGCACAAAAGCTTTTGGTGAATGGCTTGACGTAACTCTTTTGTTTTGACTGCTCCCTACCGACGTCCTGAAAACTGATGGGATGAGAAACAATAGTTCGCAGGTACAATGGAAACCGCTGGCGCAGTCGCGATGTGAGCGATGCGAAAGATGCATTGTAGAGACGCCCGTAGTACCTCGTATTGTTGTTAACCTTCGATGGCCCAACCTCCTTCTTCTTTATCTCTTTAGCAAAATGAAACAAGTGGCCCGGAAGAGTGAAAAAAGGGGCTAAGAGACAATTGTACAGTTTTATTATCGAAAACGTACAAAGTAGATACCTCGTGTAATTATACAGAAGGTATGACCTGACTTCTACGGCTTACTACTGGCTAGAATTTTTCAGCACCTTTCATTTTTTCTTTTTTTCAACGTCGGTACATCTGTACTGCTAAGCGGTCGAAGAGCTTGCATAGCTTTTCTGGTGAACGATGCGCAAATATTAGTAGCGAGAACACAGCTGACCGAATCAATAGGTCGACAGATGTTACCAGGTTGGCGTCCAGCTGGATGACGCACCAGGAGTCGGGCAATGGAAAAGAATACGTCGATGAGAAAAGAAATAAAGAAATTTGCCCGTATCGCCCACGAGAATCTTGGATAACTCGGATGGCAGTATGGGAATGCGTAGTAGAAACTTAACCTGGAGGGTTGGTTGAACCCTAAACCGGAAGTGGCAGGATAAATTTATATACCTATGGTGTGCGCGGGCTAATGGCGAAGAACTGAAGAGGCGAGAAGCCAAGCTTCTCTCTGAAAATAAACATCACTAAAGTATCATGGCGTATGGTTATGGTATGTACCATGCTATGTTGGTAATACCAGGGATATTAGTCGATGAATAAAGGAGATATTTTCATAATCGTGCTTTTCATGACTACACGGAAATCTATGAGTTTCGATTCATATTACATATCTGTATCTATTATATAGGATATGTGGCTGAGAAATACCCACGTGCTCTTTCGTAAATTGGAATCTCACTCGGATAAAGTCCTTATCTTTTTATCTATCCTAGATACCTTTAATCAACAGATGGTACTGCGTCTAGTGCGTTAATCTTTTTTTTTTTTCTTTATAAAAATACCAGTGCGTATTCATGTATCTGCGAAAAGCTATACATTCATGAAATTTTACTTTAGGGTGCACGCATATAATAATATGCACGCATGTCCTGGCATTTGTTTCAGACCTTGTATGATATTCGCTCTTTTGTGCTCTTTTTACATATATTTCATTCCCTTTGTGTTAACTCTTTATGGTTTCAAAAGGATCCAAAGATTTTGACGGCACCAATTGAATTCACGTTATTACCCGCTGTTATATTTCAGGGCCATTCCCGCTTTTCGCGGTAACGCGAATTGCTGCTAAAATGGTGGATGGATAGCTCGTCTGGATTCCTGTAGAATCATTCAATACGAAGCAGAAGAAAATGACTGTTAAAAACAATAAAAGTCAGATGGAGTAAATTACAGAGTTTACTCTTTTGAATTAGACATCTCTTCAATCGTTAGGGCAAATTTTAGAGACTTTCGTTTCTTCTCTGTTGTTCGTTGCTGTCAACAGTGCTGTTAGGTCTTCAATTCTACATATGTATATATATATAATCCTTTATAAAAAGATGTCCAATGTGCTGCTTTCACCTATTTTTGTAATTTCCCGATGAAAATAACGTTTTTTCCCTCTGGCGAAGAAATTGCGAACCGTTTTCAGGATCGAATTGCACCCAGCCACTCGATTCATCGCGTACGTGCAAATATTACTGTATTTCATCCGTTTTTCTATTTCTGCATATGTATATATATACCTATTCTCTTTTTTAATTTTGCTGTCTCGCTCCCTCATGACTTCCTGATTTCCTGTACGCCTACACCCTCTTCTCGCTACGCCGATTCACGTTTTCTTTTACGCTGACATAATGCTACGGTAAACGTTGCTTCTAGCTGTCACGTTTCTTTCTTTGCAATAATATCCTCGGCAAAACGACGTTCCAGTTTCAGATGAAGTTCTAGTTAGAGTACGTTCATTGCACTCTCTCGTCATCATCGCGCTCTGTACCTTTTCTTCTTCTTCTTTACTCCTGGTTGCAGTACTCTTGGTGAGCTTGATGGCCGTGATGCTCGTTGCTGCAGAAGAGTGGAGGGTGGAGGTGGGGATTCCATTGTTTCCCTAGGAAAGGGACGAGCGTCCAAGTCCTCAACTTTCATTTTATGCCGGAAGCGGAAACCGTCGAAGGCAATTAGAACAGCGAATTAAGATCCCTCTTGAGATTCCGCACCCTGGGGGCTAGTTCCGACGTCCCTGGACTTGCCGTTCGAACATTGTTTGTTTACATAATACGCAAGCAGTATTCTTGGATCGCCGTGGACAGCGTCGTTCTAATTTTAAAGCAGCCGGCAGACTTAAGCTGCGTTTTCATGCGATATCACGACACCCTTCTTGTCGTTCTGGGGAGCGCGGTTGTTTTAAATACGAGATATTATTTATCGGCTTCTTTTTGTTTATCGTTGCTCGATTATATGCTTCTGACTATAATCCGAGTCTTGGAAACGCCAGTAAGCTACAGGAGGAATCGATCGTTTCATAGAAACTGGGGTTTAAACCAGGTCGTATAGTGAGACGTTGCTAATTTTAGCTGAGCTCGAGAAATAAATTAATGCAAACTATCCTCGATGGGAACGGACTTAATCCAGCTATTCCTTTTCTCATGTAACGGCGACCGTGACATTCCGTCGAGACTAGTTCGCGACCATGAGCCGTGACGTTACGATATTACTCCTGAATGTAGTGTGAAACAAAAAATAGGTAAAAAGTGGAAACTATCCATTTCCATTTACACGACGGTCGTTACTCTCTCCATCTGTCGTTCGACAGAGACAGGCGTTCCTGAAATCGCATTGAACATTTCCACGATAGCGACAGACTGCGACCGAGCATCAGCCAGTCGATCTAGAAGTTTCAGCCGAGTCTCGTCGTGCTTGTGGCTCGTTTTCATTAACGTAGTCGACGGAAACGAGTCCTCGTCACTGTAGAAATAAAAGGAATGTTTACGGAAGCGATTCACGGCTGCATGGAAGACGCGAAGAAGTATGGAAACGAGGGAAATATCTCGGTATAGAATTTTGCAATGGGCTCGCGTTGAAAACTCGCCCGCTAGAGGCACGGATACTCTACGCGCAGACTGTATACATTCGTAGGGGCAGTAGAGCGGCGCTGAGAAAAGTCGTTACGAAGAATCCTAAAGTCGCGTCAGACACTATACTCGTGATAATTCGCGACAAACAGTCGTATACTGCCTTAAGGCCGCGCACGTGTTCTCACCGAACGGAGCAAATAAGTCGCTACTTGTTGAACCTCCTTTACTCTTAACAACCGACAGACGCGCGTTAATGGGCCTCAGTTCTGCAAATACATTAAGGCCACGTTACGCATTACGACGGATACAGGCATGTGCGTTCATACGTATTCGTTTCTGGTGCTTTGACCATTTTTCGCGTACCTTTATGTTACGTGAGTCCTATTAAGTTACGTTTATTATGTATATCTGTGTCAAAGGTATTGGTTAGATGAGGAAGACACGATTGCCTGACTTATCTTTTATCCTTTGTGGGATTCTTATCACAATGAGCACCACGGCTGTCTACTCAATCTCCGCTGGGTGTTGCAATGAAACATCATTGATGTTAATGAGCTGGATTGGAAAGCTGTCGTCCATTTGAAAGTTATTGAGCTCGCTACGATCGCTACGACTACGTCGTATAAGGCTTTGCTCGCTTGCATATAGATACGCATTATTTGTATGTGCGTATTATACGTACGCAGGGACTGTACGTATGGCCAAGTTAGCCCGTGGTACAGTTTCATGAATGAAATCTGAATAAATCACTGACTCCGCGTTATTATGGTCTTCGTCGCGCTATTTATCTTTTCTAATGAATGATCTGCCGTCACCGCAGGACGTTTCGGGCCATGAAAATGACTCGTACTGGAGTTATCATATACTGGGCTTTAATTCGTGAATTTTCGATTTTCCACGTCGTCCGTATACTATATGTCTGGCTGTATTATATCATTGCTGACTAACGTGTGGTTACAAAGCTTTTGGCGTACATTGACAATTCTTCTTAACTTCCTTTTTCTTACTTAAGGCGACGACCTACGCCATTGCCTTGGGATTCGTATAAATTAAATCACTCTTGGATTTATTAATATTTCATTCATGCCGCTTGAATTAGCCGGACGTCGATGACTAATCGAGCGGGAATCGTCTTGGGTAATATTATACGTACTCTAGAATTTACCTTTGGATGGTTTCACCTATATATCTTGAATTTTCTTTTTTTCTTCAATTGCGGGAAGTGGAAGTCTTCGGTTACTCTTCTGTCGAAGTTTTTCTGATTGGTCCTTGGTACGAGTGGGTACCGGCACGAGGTACGGAACGTGCTTCGTTGGACAGATAGAAACGCGGAATCGAAACAAGTTGAAAAATAGGTATTGATTACTAGCGTTATAGGAGCTTCTGGTCTATCTCTGTTTCTGTCCTATTCACTTTTTTTTTATAGATTCCTCTCTCTACCTCTCCCTCACTTGCTGTCCGTGCTGGCTCTGCAGCTCCACTATTGTATACCCTACGTCCCGGTCTTTCTATCAGTCATTCTCTCGTACCAATACAAATTGGAAACTTGCTTGTATATAAATGCGTAGATACATTTACACGTGTGTGTCGCGAAGCGTAAGAGGGATGCTGGGTATTTTCCGTTTCAGCGATCTAACAAGTTGGTATCGTGGAATACATATTTCCTGTTTGGATTGGCTCGCTGCATTAATTAATTCAAAAAGCACGCAATACGCTCGTTAGGTCAAGCCTATTATAGTGAAATTCAGTGACTCGATCATGGTACTGAGTTTTGTGTTTTGGCGTGTCTTTCATTGGAATTTTTTTTTTCTTTTTTTTCGTACTTTGCTACGTTTTAAGATCTTCGCAAAAATGACTAGAAGACACTTGCCAGAGTGAAAACCTTGTCGTGAATTAAATGGGCAAACCGGCTATGATGACGGCGTGGGTCGAAAACGTTACCGGGTGCCTTCCAAATGACGTAAGGATGACTCTTCGCGTCCTCTCGTTAATTCGACCGTCCGTTTGCGTCCGTGAAATTATGCTTGGGGGAATAAGAGCCTCGACGAAATTCCCTAGAAACAGCGAACCGGCGTATACCTGGTATTTTTTTGTCTTTGATACAGCGATATCACTGCCTTGCCCCCACTATGGAGGTCCGTTAGGTCTCGGCTGGAATTTTCGTCGCAATTCCGTATGAGAACCGCTAATAAAATAATTCCACGGCACAATAGAGAATGCTCGCCGGGATGATAGTAATTCAAACCGGATGGAGAAAAAGGGGAGTCGTTTTCCGTACTTCCGCTGGAGTCGGCGGCTGCCGGCTTCGCGTTCTACCGTAAAATTTGTCGCCGAAGTGAAATAATACGTTCGAGTAGTCTGCGATATTGTCGTAATTTATGGGTACTGACTTAACCGTCATCCTATTGGCTGTAGTAGTCGCACTAGTGGAGAGAGAGAGCGGAAGCCACCAACTGAGAGTAAAAGAGTGGTAGGTATGTGGTACTACTGCTAGTAGATAGTAGTAGTAGTAAAACCAGTAGCAGTAGTAGTTGAGAAAGGATGAAAGGTTCAATGAAAATGAGAAAGAGAGAGAGAGAATGAGAAAAACGTATAGGTAGGACAGAGAGACACGGTTGAAAGGTGACACAAAATTCTTTAGAATCCGAAAACTGTCATGGAAATGTGGCGACGCTCTGCCAGGGACGCGACCTACGGGGCTTAGCGGGGTCGTTGATAACGGGGATTGTGATAAAGTACATGGAGGTAACTGCCTGCGCCCGTAACTTCTCACCCTCCTTCGTTACACCCCATTGCGACCTCTGACCTCCTCACACGTATTCTGATTCTTTCTCACAGTCCAGCCGCTTCGTTCCCCTCCATTCATCTAGTACCTTTTTTTACAACTTCACTGTCAAAGTATGAGATTATTTTACTACGCGGAGGAGTCCAGCTCGAATTCTTTGACCTTTGCGCATCCCTCAAGCTATCTAGGTAATCTGATTCATCAGTTGACATATTCCGACCATGACTTTTGCTATAGCGGTAGTCACGCGTTTCTAAAACATAAGACAATACGTATTTACCTATTAGGAGCATATATATATATATACATATATATATTTCACAATGCTACGCGTACATGCGATCAACTTCATACCTCACATGTGCCCACGGGCTGGGAGACTAATTAACCGTGAGCCTCGGTCAATTAGCTAATTAATGCTACTAGGAAATGTAAGAACCACACCGAACAATGGCGACGAGTCCTAACTGGGTTAGAGAACCTCGCGTTCCCGAAGGTATCGCGTACGCTGAGTGCCAGATTATCTTTGTTTTGTTTTCTTTCTTCCTTCTTTTTTCTCTCTACCCTTCATTTTGCATCGTTGATGACTCTCGTTGCACGGCCGCCACGCGTTTTCGCATTCCCATGACTGTTTTCCCTGAGGCGCACATACCATTTGCGCTCTATTGACGGAATCTATGTCAGGAAGTCACAGGACATGTACAGTAAAACGTTATGCGTCTCGCTAATGCACTTCCGGTCCAACAGTCGCAATATGGACGTCGATAAAAAAAAAAAAGACAAGAAGCGTCGCTCACGTCCCGCAATTCCACTACAACGTCGTATACATCATTCTGACACTACATCATCAACATCCGGCTCCCTTCGGGTCGATATAGTTATGCTGTCGTGAGATAAGATCTCGCTATCTGTTCTGTATATATAGATATAGTTATACAGGCCGATTCATAGATATCGAGTAATGGCAAAAGGGCACATCCCTTGGACCACTCAGCTGGCGCTCGTTTGTCAACAGCTACCGTGTGGGGTCTTCCCTCTCTCTTACTTATTTTCCTCCTCTTCCTCCCACTGTACCCCGCTGGACCTTCCCGAACCCAGGCCACCTTTGTCTCGACATCTGCCTCGCATCCATCTAGTCTCCTACGAGGCTTACGCACTTCACTTTGCTATATTCCAACACCTCTTTACTGTATGGTATCATCTGAGCTACGTAGCCTCGAGTTCTGTCTTGCTTTTTCTCTCTCTCTCCCACTCAAGTGCGAACGACATCAAGAGTCTCTTACGCACTCGTACTTACCCTGGTTAGGTATATTTCGAGATAACTCTAGGAAATTAACTGCTTCCATCATCTCATTGCATCCGTACGGTATATATATATACTTTATGTATACTCTGTAGAGCGTAACCCAGTTATGCATGGATTGCAACATTTCTTTAACCTGGCTACACGGGGCTACTGTCGTCGTTCTCCTCTTCCTTGTCCTCGTCGACGCTCCGCAGTACCACTTAATATCTTCACTGAGATAATAAGTCTAGGAAACATTGCGTCGACTCTTTAAACACTCCCGCCACTTTCTGCTGTATCGCGAGGATCGTTGCGTAAGTACTCGACTCAAGTGGGAGACTCCTGAATTGTACGGGGTGGTGGCACTGTACTGGATCAGGAATCGTGACTTTAGAGTGCCTGATGACGGAGGGACTGAATTTTGTCATGGTACCTATTCCGACGTACCCTTAGTCAGGTACCTTAATGTATGGCTAATATATAGATATATAGATGGCAATGGCTAGAGGATGGTTTGCATGGCTTTTTTAACTTCTTTTTTCCTCTCTTTCTCTCTCTGACTTGCTTCTCTATTTCTCTATCTCTCTCACTTCTTTCATTTGCTGGCTCTTGCGAAGGAAAGCATGCGCGGTGGCCGTGAATGCTAAAGCGGCTCCGGGACTCTAGGGCTCTGGATGGCGGGGCGTAGGGGGAGGACGAATCCGCTTTAATTTTAGCCGCGCTCTTCTCCTCTCTCCCTTTTTCCTTTCTTGCCTATACACGCTCACTCTGGCCATGCCTTGGGCAGGCCATGGTATGCATGGTGGTGCTCTGGCAGCCTTGGCATCGCAGACGCATTATTCATACCTTAATGAATTCTCTTTAGAATGCGCGACAAAAATCTCTCTATTTTTGTAATAACCAGCCGCGCGAGAATTTTCGAGGCTTGACGGCGTGTACGCCCGCGGAATTACGGTCACGGATTTTCAGTGGAAAAATTTATTCGTCGCTTATATGAAACGCGTGACGACATCCTGGCATCCGTACGTTGTACTTGCTTCTGATTGATTTTGGAAAATAATTTTCTTGGGAGTTAATGGCGCATGCATTCGTCACATCTTTGGTTCGAGGATTTTTCGTGACTTGTCTGTAAAATGGATGCTGAAAGCATAAGGTGTTTTTTTTAATAGCATTTTAACGTTGAAGACGAAAAAGGGTAGCTGTTAGAGGTTGAAGTCAGGGGTCCACCTTGGGAAAACTAAGGTCTAGTGGGCAGCGAATGAGTACCATGGACGGTATTATATGAGGTTAGTTAGCCGGTCTCGTGTGCTGCATATTAAAAATATTCAAATGCCGTTGAAGCTCGTACATACTCCGGGCAGTACGGCGCAATTTACGGGGTGCACGGCGCGATAGTGCAAATTATGTTTATGAAACAATGCTCCAGCCTCTCGCACACCCTCTCTTTCTCTCTCTCTCTCTCTCTCTCTCCAGCATTCCCCACACTTTTTCCTTCAGCCCCTTCAGTGTTTTCTCCCTTACTGCGCTTCCACCTTCCACCTTCTCTCTGCCTCTCTCCACGGGACCATTGCGAGTGCGAGTCTCCTCTCCGCGCATTGTTGGCTGACTGGCTGGGTCGCTGGCTGGATAGCGCATAGGCGATGCTCGCATTTGAACGCGCTCCCGCCGCCCTTAGAATGCATTTATGCAATCCAGACTGCAGATAAGGAATGGCACTCCTCCCCGACCAACCCCCACGCCTTCCAATCTTCTTGCCATCTCTGGCGTCAGGGATGCATTGATATGATTTGCATACAGAGCTCGTTCCCGCACTATCCCAATGCGATCCCCATATATCCACCCTCCTAGCTCGACTTGTCTCACTGCACACCCCCTAGGAGAGTTTACACCCTCTGTGACGTATCGATGACGTCAACCCCAAGTACCAGGAGCATCCCTCAAAGTGCAATGGCATCTACGGAGACCTCGTAACCTTGACCAAGTTCAGCGCCACTGACGCAACCACCCCTATTCACGACTAATTTTCTAAGCGCTACCGAGTGCATCCTTTATCTTGGGGTTGTCGTCCTCCCTACAACCACCCGCCACTCCTACCAAACGCAGTACCCACAACTTAACTGTCTACCTGTAGCTACTGTGGAAATTGTCTTAATACTGCCGGCAGGTATCGCGTACCCGGTCTATGGCGCAATAGTTATTTACATAGTCGTGAAGATCGCCCATATGAGGAGCATGGGTGAAGCTACAAAAAGTCCAATGGAAGGAGCGTCAGCGTGAATGCACGCGATAGTCGCTTGTATCAAGCAGTGTCATATGTATATGCATACTTACCTATACGCATATCTACCCACTTGCTCGGGCTATCGTATATTGTGCAATGTATTGTCTTGGATGTCTCAATACCTAACAGTATTTTATGTCGAGAAAAATATAATACGATAAAACCGTTATATACGCTTATACATTGTATGTACATATGCGACAGTAGGGGACTTTTATGCGTTATATAGTCATACGGAGATGGCCCCTCAAACTGGGGCCCGTGTCATGGTTCGAAAATATCCTTCTACTGCACGTATGTTCTATTCCGGCATAGTATGTCATATGTTCCTCTGACATTGAAATCCACAAGAATTGCCGACATGAAATTCCAGATTCGTGTCCCCTTCTATCCCGGATTGTGACTGTGCTCAATCAGATAATGTCGCCTGGCGACTGAACATGGGATTAATCCGTGGATTTATCTTCTATCCGTTGCTCAAGGATTCTTCTTTTTCTTCGTCTTTTTCATTTCATCTTTTTCTACTACCGCCGCTTTACGATAGCTCTCCTAAAGCCCTCATCACTCTTTTTCTACGGACCCATATGCGCCTCATTTGGGACTAAATCGTTAGGGCCCAAAGGGTAACGTCCGATACCCTTTTGCTCAACGAAGCGTGGGAGACTATCAAGGATTTAAAGATTTTTATGTACCATATGTAACCGTATGATGCTGTGTGATTCTGATAGCAGAGGAACTGGGATATATGTATGCGGTATATGTTACGAGAATTCTTGCGACACAATAAGGATATATCTTAATCATTTCGCGAGTACCTAATGTCAGACAGAGACAGAGAGAGAGAGAGAATACGGTCGATTTGGCCGTAGAAATGGCCAGACCATAACGTACGTAACCGCTGGCAATCCATGGTGGCTGCGTCAGTCGCGCTCTTACCGTAATTTCGCAGCAGACGAATGGCTTTGCTTATTCCTATCGCGTCCTGTCAAACCATTCGCCATGAATACCGATCCCATCGACGTAGCACGTAGCTGTAGAGGATACGAGCTGCGTACCAAAGCGTCGCGGGTTTGGAAAGGTACTTACTTCTGGGCCGTACAAGGAGAGAGTCTTGCGATTATACATATATTTTTTTATACATTAGATGTGTCTTAATGAAATATGAATATTATTCTCCTGGAAACTCTTTCTGTCAAGGACCTTCCACTCTGTTACGTCACGGCGACAGCGTACGCGCACGGCGACGATAGCAACGCCGTACGGTATTTCTATGTGCTCTGTCGCTGTCGTTCACACTACTCGAATGCAGCGTGGCTGTGCTGGTAGTTTTGAATGAACGACGTATGTAGGCCGGTCAGGCATGGCTTCGCGCAGTGTGCACAAAAGTCCTCGCGTAAAATGCGTATACATGTGAGCCAGTGAACGCGATCAAAGGGTGTTCGGTCGCTGATTAAGCACGGCCCTTTTTTTTTTAGCACAGCGGCTTTACCTCCTCAATGTGCGAAAAACTCTCACTGCCGTCCAAACCTGCGTGGTGCAAACGAATGCAATTCTTTTTTTTTTTTGGCGATTTCTGCCTTTTTTCTCTTTTTCCTTTATTCTTCAATTGTGGCCTTTTTTAACGCTTTTTCAATGCGTATTTTGCGGCTGCCATTCTCTTGGGTTTCTCTGCGAATGTAGATATTTGCGTGTCGAGTGGAGTACACGGGTGCGCGTACCACTGTTCTGCCCTTTTCAATTCCGTTTTTTCCTGCTGCTTTCTCTTTTCTTTTTATTTTTGTTTTGTTTTGTTTCCCCCTGACTTTAGCAAATCCCACTCTAACTTCTGCTCTCTCTTTCTCTCAACCGTTCTTCATCTCCCTGGAGCTACCCTGTGATCGTGATTCGTGGGAACCATTTCGCGATTTCCTAAGTTATGCGAAAAACCTAACCAAGTTTGATTCTCGCTGCGGCTAGGCGCTACTTTCTGAATAATAATCAGTCGCATTTAGAGTCTTGGTAGGCTACCCTGACTGCAGCACGGGGTTGGAGGTGGTTAAAGGTAGCTGCGGAGGTGGGGATCGAGTGGCATTATCATCACTAATGAATATTCAGTTCTGCTTGGCTCGACCTGTGCGATGCTTTAGGTCTTTGTCGTGACTCCACAGGGAAAGCGGTGAGAACGGATTTTGTGGTTTACCGTCAACTTCTGTCTTGCGGTTTACGTAGGAGCAAATAGATAAGAAAAATTATCGTTCTTAAAACAGTGCAGAATTTCGCAATGCTGCATTGTATCGCTTGACTCTTCGAGTCTGAAGATACACAACTTTTATACTATATATCCGTATATACCGATTTTCGAAATTGGTCGAAGTCTTAACAGCGACAGCACGTTCGTGGAGTAGGACTTTGCGAGCACCAGGGTGATGGCTTTAAGGGTAGGGTCGGTAAGGGGGGAAGAGGAGGGGGGGCTTTATTACTGGCTCTCAAGTCGTTATTCCTGATTTGCATTTGTTATTATAATTGGGAATAATCGATGCTCCTGGAATAATGACTTAGGCGTTCGCTCGCTTTATTGGTTCGAATGGACCAGAATAATTATTACGCACTCAATTTCCTTGACACCCATTACGCTTCGTGATAAACAGATATACACACGCTCCAGCGATAACATATAAAGTTGATAAGCTTTAACGCCAAATGTTATTTATCTAGTGTCTCCAGCTAACACGAAAAAGGTATCTCGCTGGAAATTCACAAATTTCGCTAATTACCTAATACATCTTTAACATCAACTTTCTGCTTAACCCGTGTATCTTTTATTTTTACAACCGAAAACAATCCAGGGTAGGGTTAACTGTGTGAATATTGCAAGGCCGGAAGTCATATACGGGAAACAGAAATTTGCCCCGACCAAAGGGTCATGCTTGAATCAGCTTCTTTTTTGTATCCGTTAGCGATACGTAGGCACCATTCGAATCCGAATCACCTGCACGATTTTGATATCCAGATGGAAAATGGCATTTCTTCGTGGGCATTGGGTATCCCGGAGGCATTGCTTCGGGCAGTCCTTGAAAAATGATCGTCGCTCGTTTCACGGGCTATCGACGACGGAAAAGAAGCCGGCTCGGTAATCGACCAATAAATCCCTGTAATTACCCATGCGTCTCGTAGCATACGGACATCACGCAGCCTACAGTGGGAGAGTATGGCGAGCATGCAGCTTCGGTCACGACACGCACATCAGCACGCACTTTGTCGCGTATGTTTGTGCGTGTGTACTTGTCCGTCGAAGATCCATTCTTTATATACGGCATATTGATAGACGGCTTATAACACGATGGGCACACATGGTCGACTAATTAAAAAGTGAAATATCAGGAAATCCAGCTGTGGGAAAAGTTAAGAGTTATATAGTTGAAAGTCAGAACAGGGAGAGGTTCTAATGTATATAGCCTTCCTGAGTCGACTATAAGCGCCAGCGTGCTCATCGAGTGTGTAAATTCAAAAGGGGCTCTGGGTAGGAAGGATGTATGGAGGGACAGGGCGTAGGTGTACCGGGTACTAGGCTACGTACCAGAGAAGGTGAAACGTGTTCTACCTTTGCCAGAAGTTTAGGCGTCACACTCACCGAGTACCGAAGTGCTCTCGATGCCGAGCCTCGTTGTGAACGACGTTAAAGCCTTAAGGCCTGACTGTTCGTCTACTTCCTTTTTTTTTTTCTTTCTCCTTCTCCTCCCTTGCTTGTTCTTCTCCTTTGAGATTGAGCGCTGTTGATGCTTCTGGAATCTCAAGTCAAAGAATGAGTACTGCTTGTACACCTTCGTGAGTCTGGTTTTGTTCTACTCACGCTGATCTGGGTCTGCTCGTTCGATAAATAGCTTCTGATGAGTCTGATCTCGTCCTTTTCGGCCGGACCTACGACTTTTCGTTGCGTATTTCGGGCAAAAGCAGAACTTATAAATCTTGTTCTGGTACTGTTCAGAAGAACGAAAAAGGAATCGAAACAGGAGTTTTTTTTGGATTCCGGCTAGATGGACTAAATACCACTTGGGATACCGTTTTGTTCTTTTCTATCTCTTCTCTCTCTCTCCCCCCTATCCGCATCCTCTTTTTGTACTTTACCCACTTCCATATTCCTCTTCCGGATATTGAAGGCGTTCCGCTAAATGACCATGAAACGATCGCGTCCAATGTCTTCCGTTTTATAAGATTTCTTTAATATCTCGACCAGCATACTGGATCACAATCGGTTTTACTCCAGTTTATATAGTCTGTAAATTTGTTTGAAGTTTCATAAAAAATTGGAGATTAGCCTAAATCCTTGTTTGTGTCTTACGTGGGTGTGCGCGCAGTCATTCGATTTTAGTTGAAGTATTTTCAGTGCGACTTGAGACAGTCTTCTATATTATATACGTACGTGTATATATTTGCGTATACGTATGAACATGTAGTGGGCGCATTATCGGCTAGTAGATAAGACCTTTTCTGGCAGAGTGAGTCACGCTAATCGGAGACCGATTTTATCCGGTATACTTTCGCCAGGCGGCGCGCCACCGAGAATAATACATGGCCGTCTGGAAAGGGTGAGCTGCGCCAGAGTTGGAGAAAGGGGTAGGGGGATGGGGGGGGGGTCGAGGTACTCCGTTGGTGGTTCTAGGTTGTTGGTAGTTGAAGGAACTGGAGGTGGGCTACGGGAGAGGAGCCAGAGAAGGCCTCCAACGGCGTGGAGCAAGGAGGAACGGGTAAAGTCTCGTAAATCGAGAGAGAACCAGTTATCGGGTTCGGAGCGCGAAATGTTAGTTGTGTGGGTGAGGCTTGAGGGCTAAGGGGTAGGTACTTGGCTATATGGCGGGTATAAGGCAAGGGTGGTCTAGCGCTGCCGGAGTAGATATTCGTTCCACTTGCAGGATCGCAACCACTAATGTATCCGGATTCCATCGACGGGATCCATTACCGTCGCGCGACTGCCTAGACTGCGTGATTTCTGTTGCCGATTTTATGGGGCCTTTTTATTTTTTATTAAAAAAATCATGTGCTCTTTTTTAATCTCAATCTGTTATCATCAGTGACGTTGAGGGTTAGTAAGGGTAGGTACTAAGTGCGCACGATTCACACGAAAGGAAAACCTAAAGCCTGACTTGACTGATCGCGCTCGCGTTTGATCGATGAGTTCCGACCGGCACCTAAACTATTTTACCTTCCTCGAGAACCACCGCTATTCCTCTGGCATGTGAATGGGTGGGGCGAAATAGAAAAATGAAAAACCAGTCCGACCTTCATGTTCGGACTTGAGAATCTTACAAGCGGTCGCAAAAAATTTGCGAAGACGCCTCTGAAGCGATATGCAAAATCCTCTGGGCGCACCCGCAACGGCATCGATTCTTGTGGCAACCGAGCCGTCATCAGTCAATCCGAACTTTCCTCTCCGGAAGTTCTTTGGTCTTTGGGTCGCTTTGTCGTAAGTCGCTCCTCTTTGATAAAATGAGAACGATCGATGAATGTTTCCTCTCCGTTTCATCCCTATACTTTTTAAAGGTACTCTTACCTTTTCTCTCAATATACTTATCACATATTTCTACGCAGTGCATTGCATTTTTCATTTCTTTTATTCCCGTGAGGATCTAGATGGTTATACTTTTGCTTATTAAGGATTCCGACGATTAACTGGCAAAGATTGAAGCAATACTAATTTGAAGGTGTCTCTCCGCTGGTATCCTGCACACGGACATTTCCCTTCTAGCCGTAGATGAAAGTCCAACAACACTTTGCCACGAAAACAGGAAGTCTCAGGGACGCGTAAGGCTTTTTTGCGTATCCTGGCACTAAAAGTATTCCAATAATAAATATCTACAGGTTACGAGGCCGTGAAGCCAGTCGGAAGATGATACTCGAAGGTCTTCGTACGAGCCTCGCGGTTTACTGCTTTTTCTCCCATCATAGTATAGTACTGTTATTCGTGTATTTTCTACATTTTATATTTTATATGCGCAAAGATGACAGATGCCAAGCATATAGAAGGCGTAAGGGTCGCGAAGTAGATGGGTGGGTGATAATATACGTATAAGGCTTAATATGGACGTGACACGTAGAAACGCAGACCAGGAGGCTGAGCTCTCTTGAGTGGTGGTCCGGGGGGGGAGGTATAGCTGCCGAGGAAGTGGAGTCAGAGAGGACGAAGAGGAGCAGAAAAGAAGAGGCCAGAGGTAGAGTGAAAGCGTTATAACGCCGGATATAGATGTCTCTGGTGTTATAATACGGTATTCCCAGCGACTACGGCCCCTCTAATGGAGTTTGCGTGTAAGAGTGAGCCGTATGCCGAGGGGCCCTAGGAACCCAGAGGAGGTCGACGACGGCCGGAAGACGCGTGCCATCCCCTTGCTCGCCTGGTCCTCCCCCTCTCTCTTTCTCTCTTTTTCCCTCGAACCAAGCAATACGTTGGCGGCGGTGGCGCGGCCGCATAAAATGCTGCGAGCGCTAATTTTATTTTGTTTAGCGCAGGAGGCGAGCCGATGTCGACACCGACGTCGGTAATAGGGCTTGCCGACGGCCGTCGACGCTCCGCTGAATCGATAAAGAGAGGAAAGTTGATAAACAGCCTTCGTCGAGGGTTAGGTTGCCTGGGAAGCGCAGGGTGGTTACGGACTCCCGGTTGACTGCCAGAGTACCTTTCTGCTTAGGGAGAATACCAGAGAGGGGTGGAGGAGTCACTAGCAAGAGCGAAAGAGAGTGACGGAATAACAGGGATGACGGGGAGGTGGCGAATGGCCGTTATTAACACCTTAAAGCGAACAAAACAAATTACTCGTCGTTCGCGAAGTGTCGGTCCGGGAAAAAGAGTTTAGCAAAAATGGGATGCCCATTTCTAAGGGTTAGGTGGAAAAAAACTCGACGCGCCGGCCGGCCTCTCTCTCTCTCTCTATCCACGTTATTCCTTTTTCTTTCTCTCCTTCTATATCTTGGAAAAATGCACCGTGCTGCGAATAAACGTCGATGCTAGGAAATTTGCCCGTGGTAATGGGACTCGCGGGACCACGATCCTCTCACCATCTCAACCCGTAGCTCTCAGAAGTTACGACGAGCAATGCCACTATACCGCGACCCTCTTGTCTATAGCTAGGGATACTTATGGAGTCTTGGGGCGCGCGTTGCATAGTAGATATGATTAGCGAGACTCCAAGGGTGATCAGGAGAAGAAGCTTTGGGGTGCGCGAGGGGTTTTGAAAAATTGTAAGACGCGTCTCGGGGTTTATGACTCGTAGGTAGTTTGATGTTTTTTCTTTTTTGTTTTTTTTTTTTCAACTCGCTATCACTTATTACTGGAACTCGTTATGCTTTGCTGTGCTATCTGGGTTCGTTCTTGTTACGCAAGTCAGAGGCATCCTTAAGCTTCTTTTTACTTTATATTTCTTTCTTTTTTTGGATATACTTGACGCGTTTATTGCTTCTTTTATACCCTGTAAAATATATAAAACAATTTTCCGAGTTATGCCTGAAACCTTCACATCCAGGATTCTTGATAAACTGTCAAAACAGTCTGGCGAAAATTCCCTTAGATCGACTTCACTTTTCTTTGACCAAAATCCCTCTTGAGTAGCGCGATTTTAAGATTGAAAGGAAAAGCTCCTCCAAATCCAATGGCTTGATCCTTATGAGATTCATGTATCCATACACCGTTTTTCGAAATATATACCGTGTTTAGGAAATCTTTGAAATACAACAAAATAACGACCGACAACTTTTACAACCCTCTAAGCTTAATATACTCTAGGTAGATACGTATATTCACCCTGTGACTCATAATGCCATAATCTATATATAGGTATGACGATTTAGTAACGACGGCTGGCAGGTTACGCGTCGAATTTAATTAACCGCTCATCGAATCGACTCGTAAAACCAGACATAACCTCGCTCAATTTTCCATAATCTGCTAAAGTACCGTGGGAACTTTCCGACATTGTCAGTAGTATAGATCGCTGATCTAACCTCAACTACGTTAGTACTGTCCGCCGCCGCATATATATACACAGTGTGCACATCGCGTACGACGTGAAAAGAACAGAAAGAGACGTCTTTGAGGAACGGTGGATGGACCGGTTGGAAGAAAGGGGTGGGATTGAAGTAGGAGAGGGGCGGGAGGGGCAGTCAGAACAAGAGGGTAAAAATGGATGGGGTATGGATGTAGGAGCTAGATGTGAAAGAGGGTGGCCAGTATTTTCGCGGAAGCCGTAAATCACGAAATTCGTATAGTTTGAGCCAGTATAGAAGGAAGCGTGCCGGATACACACGTACCATGGTACGTCCTCTCTATGTTCTCCGTATGTACATTCGTACGTATACCAATGTTACAACCAGTATAGATACGTATAGAAAGGACACGGCCGATATATTCTTCGTGTACTATGCGAAAAACTTTTTCCCAGGGTGCTAGCGCGCGCATTTCTCTTGCATTTATACTGTATCTCTAGATATATATGGGTACCACATACGTGCACTAGTACTATCTCTCTTACTGGCGAATTTCACCGGCTCGGCAAATGTCCGCCGCAAAAGTAAGATCTCTTGAAGTGTTATTTTCGCCGGCCTCGCTCGAGCGGACTCTTTTCGTCGGCGTTGGTATTTTTACGAGTAGAGTGCCTGCTGCTCTCACTCTGCCCGTCGCGACGTTTCTACGTGACTGCCTGACTCGTACACCTACCTACACTATTGGTTGGCATATACGTATCCAAAACGAATACCAGCTTTGCCCTCTTGCTACTGCTGCTTCCTATGTACGTACGTACTACTGGTATAGGCGTAACGGTGCCTCCACTCGTATTGAATTATGTTCCGCGTGTTGCACGCGTCTCCCTGCGACCTCGGGGGTTCAGGAAAGCCTTGGATATAGGTACCCTGACTAGTAGGACTCTGTAACTGAAAGATGGAACGGAGATTCGGTATTCTTTCGCGAGTACCATTCAATGGTATCGTAGAACAAAAAATGTAATATCAATCATCGAGAAAGTAATGGACGAAAATTTAAATTCATTAAAATACGTTTATCCTTGCTCATATTTATTGTCTGATTATCCAGTGCGTGCGGACATTTAAAAATCTCTTGTAATTAACTCCGCCCTATGTTCTCCTTCGGGATACCGATAAAAATCCAGAAACACGTTCACTACCTTTTACCAGGGGGTTGCTTTGTCCAGTGGGTGGAAAAGTGTGAGTCATTCTAGCGCGGAGGGGTGAGACGGGCGATATACGTGTTGAGACGCGAGCAATGAGTATATACGTAGGTACGTGCTTATCGGTCGCAGGGGACCATGTTCATATGGCAAGAGATAAAGTAAAAGAGTCGTACCTACTTGGTACGTCTCGCGTTAGCGCAAACATATATGCGTAAGCGTTAGACTGTTTCTTGGTTGGCACGATTCGTGACACGTGTGGTGCAATGTTTGCCCGAGGAGATAGGACGATGGTGCCTATCTATGTGTACCGATATATATCTTGACGGAAAAAAAAAATGAGAGCGGTCACAGGTGAAGAAAAAAAATCGACTACGGGTTATTCTCACATGTTTGCCGTAGAGAACGATAAATTTGTATGAAGGTGCTTTGTACAAATAGTCGTGGAGCTGGTGTAACCGTCGATTAATATCCAGAGCGGGTGGCGTGCACCAATTGTACGAGTCAGAGAGTGGAAAAGGAAAAAAAGAAGGAAGAAGTACCATTTTTACTATATCCCGTTTAATTCCTTTTTCGAAACTTCTATACCTACTGTACTCGATAATATGCCGTTGGTACTGATCGCTCGTTAACCCTTTCTGTTTCAGGTGAGTGGCTTCGCGGTTTCTTGAATTGACTGACTTAAGCGAAGCGGCACGTGAATCGCTCTTTGCGCATGGGAACTGCAATGCGGTGTGTTTTTAATCAGGGAGTAAATCTTGGAGATGTATGAATGTAAAGAATTGTTATTATTTATTTCATAAGAACAACATTTCGTCATTCGTAAGGCATGCATGGAAACGACTTAATAGATGCGAACGGGTATAAAGTCATACCCTGATCTTACGCATATACACGTAATCAATGTATAAGGTTGACGGCCATTTTTTCTTGATACGCAAAACAATGTAATTATTCCGCGAGTAGTCGAAAGGAAGACGCGCGCGAGTCCTTCGGTAACGAGACCCATTGAAATACCGGTAGCGATTCACTGGCTTACGTAGAAAAGGGTCGCGTCACGCACAATTCGCGTCTTTGTATTCGTCGTTTCGATACTTGGATGAGAAATGAGTCAGGGTGGGGATGTGACGGCGGCCCACCATGCGAATCAGGCATAAAGCCCCAGGCCGAGCTTCTTTTCGGTCTGAGCCTGCTTCTTCGCGCCGGCGCCATTGAAATGAAAAGAAAGCTTATGTAAATTACGATCGTCACGACTCTGCGGCTAAAGAAACGCATTTCTCCTGGTTCCAAGGCGCCGCGGTCGTACGGGCTCGCCGTAGTGGTCTGTAGACGTAACGAAGTCGTGAAAAAAGGAGAAAACCAGTGACGAGTCCCGGTGGGGGGAGGGGATGGGAGGGATGCCGACGGAGGTGGAGGTTTCAGCTCAAGAAGAACGGAATTGCTTTTCCACCACGGTACAAGTATTATTTTTTCCCCAGCTTCTTCCTTCAGTTTTCGGTCTTACGCCAGAGCTACCTTCGATATGAAAGCGTTAAGGGTAGGTAGGTAGGTAGGTATGTGATTGGTTGGATGGTACTTGCTGCACGATGTTATTCTTCCTGATAGCAATAATGCTGGCGGTAAGGGTAGTCACGATATTCGTGATCGACTCACCTTTTCCACCCTGATGGCGAATCCGTAACGCTTCTCGGAGATTCGTCTTCTTTTGTTGCCATTAGTATATAGGTACAGGGCTAGAGATTTCTCGAAGCAAGCGAAAACAAGTAAAAGAAAGGACAGGTGTATACGCGCAGATACGATACGGAGTGAGACAAGGGGATGGCTGGGGTTAATCGTAGCGAGAAATCTGGAAAGTCTTGACTACACACAGCCGCCACGTTTCCCAGCACGCAGGTTGCGTGCGCCTCAAATGTCGAAGTCGAACAACCCTTGGCGCTCAGTCCTAAAAGGGGTTGTTAGATGGGTACGCTTAGTTGGGGAGGGTTTACGAAGGTTTCAGGGATGGAGTGTTGTTATTGCTTTGAAGCGCTATTCCTCTGTACCGTTCCTGCTCTCTTATGTATCCATGAGAATCAGCGTGCGACGAGTGTCGCGTTAAACTAGATTCTCTTGAGAGCCACCACCAAACTGAAAGCCACCCCCGCGAGGAATGCCGTGGCTTCGGCAACTGCTGGGGTGGCAGTTGATATCGGCGAGAGCGACAGCCTGAGCGAACGAGCGACGACGAAGAAGTCGAGACAAGAAACAAAAGCAACAATGCATTCAAGGCGCGGTGATTAAGAGTCGGGTAGGCAAAGAGGAGGGTGGTGGATGACGGTGGAGCATTATCCAACCATCCAAGAGCTACTATATAAACAAAGGAAGAAAAGGAAAACCCGGAATGACGGTGAAAGAGAAAAATGGGTAAGAGGAGGAGAGATATATAACAGTGGGACAAAACCATCCACATCAAAGAGAAAGCGTGGTAGCAGCAGCAAATGTGCGACAGAATGGGTTAAAAAACGTACTGGAGGATTGTGACGTGCGGTTGAGGTGGCGGCATTACCGGCCGCTTTTCCAGGGTGCACGACACGAGCCACGATTACTAAGGGGACACGACGACGACGACTTCAGGCACCTAGGCTACCAGATGCTGGCTAGATAGGGATACTGATGTAGCTGTAGGTGCCTACGTATACGGTATACGTATGATAGAGTGAATGCTAGAAAAATGAGAGAGAACCTTTAAATGAAAACATTCTTCTACTGAAAGCACATGAGTACCGCGTGAACTCACTTTACCGCTAGGAGGTTATGATTGCTCCTCTATTTTTTTTTTCTCTTGAGCACCATTCCTTCTACTCTCCGTCTAGTACAGCACTCACCTATGTATATACGCACGTTCCACGTGTCCTCTCGTGAACCCCCTGAAGACTCTGAAACTCGAGATGGCAAGGGGGTTCGAGTCTCTACTTACTCTTAGGCTCGAAAGAGACACACGGGACTACTGGTACCCCAGACGATAAAAAAATTACGACGACCTGATCCTTGTGCTACCCTCTCCTTTAGGATGTATGTTTTCTCCCTTCATATACTCTCTCTCTCTCTCTCTCTATATATATATATATATATATATATTATGTACAACTGAGAGATACTTACGTCATCGGTACGGGTATAGGTGCACTCAACGCGGAAGCCACCCCCTATTCCACCATCCGTTAATCCTAAAGAACAGGGTCAACGTTTCATCCGTATTACCGGTAGAAGGCGACACTGTTTTTTTTTATTTCCCGAAGATAAGAACGGCCTTTCTCGTGGGAGTACCGTAGACGCTATCTTCACGTGCCGATGCTCGCCTGTCTTAACGTACGCGACCGCATACGGCTACATCGAAACTTCATTAATCTCCGGGCGAGCAATTTCTTTCGACTGTCGGCGCTACAGTTTGTTTCACTCTCGTCATCATCCTCTGCTGTCGTTCACCTTTATCCTATACTTTTCTGCCTTATACTCTCTGCTATATATATATATCTCTCTCGTTTTCTTCCTTCGTCTCACGTATCCTACCATGGCGCAATCTTCGAAATTGCTTGCCGGACGAGCTTCCCGAGTAAAACTGATTGGCCCGAGACATTGCGTCAGCCGTTCAGCTATATCGCATTTTCTTTCGTGTACTCCCTATAGCCTAGCGAGATAAAGTACCTGGAAGTAGTATCTAGTAAATATTATGTAGGTATGTATTATACCTATTTACCTACTTACCTAGGTATCTATATACTTACGTGGTACCAAGGTACTACCTGGCAGAATGCGGCTGTGTTGTAGATAAACGGGCATACTGATCCTTCCCCTTGAGTTTATCAATACCAAGTCTAGGTACACTTCTTGTATCGACTCCCGATGCTTGGTCGTGCAGAGTATTCCTGAGTTTCGCGAATTTTCTCGTTTTTCATTGGTTCCAGACAATAAAGCTCGCGGTCTTGTTTTGCCCTGGGCTTGACCGCCCCCCGACTGTGCACCTCAATGTTTTGTGCTCCGTGACTTCACTCTGCTTTTTACTTCGTTTTCTCTCTCTCTCTTTTGCCCCCCCCCCCCCGTGTTTTGCTTTTTCTCTCTCTCGCTCTCTGTACTCCATTCTTTCGATTCTTTGGCGCACACCTTATATATATATATATATATATGCGACGCATCACTTCCCGGACCGAGAGCATCCAACCGCGGTCCGCGTTGTTGCCATGATGTTTTTGTCATACAGCTTTTGTTGGGAAGAAGCACCAGAAGAGGAAATCTGTTACTCTTCGAAGAATCCGTTGATGATTCCGCTCCGCGGAATCAGACTTTCCGGTTAAACGCACCTATACACGTTTTTGGTCGACGCTCGTAATTTTTGGTTTGAACGTACTCGCGCGTGCAGTGGACTGCATAGTTTAAACGTATCAGTTGGATCTGACAACTATCATGTAGACTGGATTGTCTAAACGCCAATTGGCAATGTTGTAACAGTCAAAATTGGCAGAGATTTTGTAAGGTTTATTGTTAACTGATATTAAAAGTAAAATAAAAAAATGTCACTCGGAACTGTAAAATATTGTGAAATGACGTTTAAGCGATCTGCGTGACAGCTGTCCAATGTCATTCGATGCATTTGAGCTTGTTGTCCTTGGCTGTAGAGATAGTTCCGCCATTAGATTAACTTCCGTTTCGTACGTCATCCCTTTTGGGTCTCCCCATGGAGTTACCACCTGTCTCTCAATTAATATAATTAAGAGGATAGGAGCCTAGGGAGAAAAAATAGAGAAGCGGATCCGAAATACTATACGAGCATAAGGTGGCCGGGGGGGGACCCACGTCATCACGTCAACCGGAAGGACACGCTACTTCCCGTGAACGTTGGATGTAGTGCCTAAAAATGGCGCAAAATATCTTCCTTGGCGAGGGGCAAAACTGACTCATGTTTTCACGTCGTAGGCAGGAAGGAGGGCTGACTGAAGTACATATAGATACCGGTACCGGATTTACAGACCGTGCCCTCGATATAAGGTCCCCTTGCAGGCGACACTCTCCCTTTTTTTTTTCTCTCACGATTACTCTCTCGCTCTTCTGTTCTCTGGTACTCTCTCACTCTCTTCGTGTACGACTGGCCTCACGATCCTCAAATGGCGAAGAGCCTTAAGAGTAGCGAACCTGCTCGAGGATATCGGGCGCCGTTCCCTAGGGCACATTTATAACCGGCCCCACTTGCGAAACGACGGAATCCCTTGACAAAAAGGCATCTTCTCAAGAAGGAGAGAAAAGAAAAAGAAAAAGAGCAGAAAGAAAAACGTCCTCTACCCCCTAGGTCGTGGGATTAGCGATACTGAGCTCTGAGGCAGGAACGTGTTGGAATTTTTCGAAAACAAAAAATTCTATGAGAATACTTTTTTTTTTTAATTCTTTCTTCTCTTTATGTAGTCTCCCTGTTTTCGTTTTTCTTCTTCAGACGGTATACAGCGCTGGGACGTTTCTATTCGTTAAGGAATATAACCACGAACTGGCACGTGCGTCATGGCTATAGGAAAAAAGGAGAAGGGGAGACTCCCTGGTTAAGGGCTCGGAGATTCTGCTGGTCCACGAGGGTTGAGACCGAGTGTCCAGGGTGTTCCCTGTAAAATACGAGCTTACCGGAGTTAAGCCGGCCATAGATCGTAGAAAGCTGAGAAAGCCGACTCTAGCGTCATCCTTCCTACAGGAGTCTGCTCTTTCGCCTGCGGAATCTTCTTACCGCGTTATGGGATTGCGTCACTACTGGTCGATCTGCTATTACAGCATTATTTCAAACATACAGTAACCTTTAATTCAATTATTTTCACATTATTTTATCTTACGCACTTACAGAAAAATTATGTTATCCGCATGTTCGCGGAGTGTTAAAAAAAAACTAAAATTATTTATTAACAATAAGTATACTGTGCCAAACGATGTTCGATCTGTCTAAACAGGAAAATATTCGGTAAATAACTTTTTTTTTTGTAGCTACAGCGCTTAAACTCGTCCGTTTTCAAATCTTCCTCTCGGTGCACATACGCATATTATATATATATATACCAGTAGAGTGAACGCGTACAAAAATAGTATAACCGTCAACGACCAAGAACCGTCTAAGACCCAAGCAGGATTAGCTTCCACGTACCTTATACTATCATATGGGTTTCCCAAATCTGATGACCTTCCTCGCTGTTATTTTTAGTATTAACCAAGTGCCTAGGATGCACTTATGTTTTGACAGACCACCATACATAGCAACCCTCCTCTCTGCCCTGTTTACTTCCACGAAAGAGAAACGCACTCACACTCACGCCACGTATATACGTACACAAGAATAATCATTTCCGCGTGTGGCACGCCAGCGACTCTTACACCCCAATAAAGACCCATCCCCTATATTCCGTCCTCTTACGCGTGAAAAAATGCCTATAAATTCTCTTCTTCGTGAAAATAAGCTGTAAATTGCGGTTAAGAATTTTTACGAGCCGATTACTGCTTCGTCTCTCGTTTAACCAAGTCAGCGGGTCCTCTGACCAGCAGTAGGCGTGACTGCGCGACTGGAATTTTGTTTTGTCGCGAATACCTATCTAAAATCCCTTACCGGGCAACCACGATAATCAACCCTCGGGTATCGATGAGATCAGAATTCAGGAAACCAGGAGAATCGGGTATAAGGAAACGGTAAAAGCTAACCTGCATATCGGCAGAATCTCATAGTGTTGCGTAAATTCAGCTTCGTTTGGCATGCCGAGGCGACGGCGTACATAATAAACGCGGTTAGACCGACGTGTCCACGTATCCTGGTTATATATATATACCATAGAACCCGGTGAACGCGGAAACGACGCGTTCATATCCATCCCCTGCTTAAAATGGATATTAATGCACTTGCTACGCCAGCCGCGCGTGAGACCTAACCTTAAATCCGGGCTTATGAATGCGTAATGTCCTTTAGCTGCGGCCCTACGCGATGTGTACCTCTACCATCCACCCTAGTTGGGTCCTGGTGCTAACCCCCTATCAAACGGGACACCGTTGAGAGAGCTAGAGAGAGAGAGAGAGAGAGAGAGGATTTTGAACTGCAACCTGGCCACGGCAGGGAAGAATTAAAATTGATGGTCCGATTACACGGATTGGTACCGGGGTGGGTCATGTCTCCTCTGTCTCTTTCTCTCTTTATGGCTCTACCTATATATCTTAAACTCTCCATCTCTTTCTAACGCGCACGCGCCGTACCGCGCACTTCTTCTCTCTTACGACTATAATTCTCTTGACTCTCCCTATCTCTACCGAACTACCAAACTCTCTCGGTATCATCATTATCATATATATATATATATACGTATACTTGCTCTCATCTTTTTGCACGAAATTTACGAGACACTTCGCTAATGCTTCGCGACGTTGCAATTTATCAATCGGCAAGCGCGCTAAGCTCGACGATATTACCGCGCCCCCTGTCAGGCACGAGGTGACGGGTTGCCGTTGGATTTCAACACGCATGTGCTGCTCTGACAATATCGCTGGATCATGTTTTATCTATCCGCCTATTTGTCTCTCTCTCTCTCTCTCTCTGTCTATCAACATACCATAGCCATATAGTTAGCATGGACCGGAAGTATGTATAGTATACAAAGGATATAACGGCACACGTAGTATCGCGTACGTAGGACCATACGGTGCTATGATGTTGCATTGAAAAATTTCAATATAAAACATACCTTTTTCTGTATACGTATATGCATGTCTCTCCGGAGATGACTGATCTGTTCCAGCATCTGTATATCTGGCACGCTCGAAATTCTCATATGGACGTTGCTTGTACAGTTCTTAAGACAGATGCTCGGCGCTACGTATGTGCTTTATAGCAGTGACAGCTTTATCAGCAGTTGATAAAAGAAAAAATATTCCTATCTTTGAAATTAGGTGCTCGTGTCGTAGCGTTCGCAGACAACGCATATCGCAACGCAGCAACGTCTCATACATTGCCTGGTATTTTCTACGAGATAAGGTTACATTGCTGATACCTGCGACCTCTCTATCCGCTTTTTGCAACACTAGATTTGTTTTTTTTTTTCCTGTCGTTGTCCTTTTTCTGTTTTTACATCGAGTCATTTGCTTTTGACTCTTCTCCATTAAGATATGCAGTATCTTTGTTGGTTTTTTTTTTGTTTCTTACTTTCGTCCACGTCATTTTTCCTCTCGACATTTCTCCTTACTCTTAATTTGACTCGTCTCCGATCTAACGTATCTACCTGCTCCTGTGTATTATCGGTATGCTCCTGATAACGACAGAGTCGGGGAATCATTATCGTAAGACGTAATCGTCGTAATCGACCAGCAAATACCTGGAAAAACCATTCAGCCGTACGTGTTTTGAGAATTGCCTTGCGCGATAATTCGTAACAGTCATACACACATTTCTTGAAAATCCACTCAGAAACTTGACTCTCTGTTTACTCAGATTAAGTATATATGTTATTTCTCACTTTTTTTAATTTATCGGAATGTACATTCCGCGAATTGGTAGCGGCCATTGCTTTCAATTGGTTTGTCACTGATGGGTACAGATATAATTATCGAAGGATGACGACGTGCTCGTATATGTATTTCGCTATGAGAAAATTCCTCGTGAATTTAAGGCCGATTTCCTCAAATTCCGGGCGTCGCGACGCTACGAGTATCGTTGCCGTAGCTACCGTCAAGGGCGTTACGGATATATAAGAGTGCCGTAGCCACGGATACGCGTGCCCCGGGGCACATGCTGTTACACTTAATGTTTATTATAAACGTCACGTATATGAAATTTTTTTTTTTCTTAACTGACGGATTACGTTGAGACTGAGAATTATGCATATGGTGAAAAGTTACGGTGGTCCAAAGGATGCTGGATGTGTGCTTCGATACGTTTTAGGTATATTATACACGTAGATGACACGGATAGTGGGAAGACAATAAATATCGTAAAATATCATGGGCTAGTGGATGCGACCGAATACGAGTGTGGTCCGGATACAAGGTTTTCGGAAGTGCAGTCATAAACTGTATAAACCGCACAGGCGTCCCACCGGCATCTCGTTTCCCTTGCGAAACCACCCCGTGTTCTCATGACCATCCCTTAACTCAAGCGACCGCGAATTTACTTCCTGTATACACTGTTTCTTTCCTTTTTTTTCTCAGGGGCGTTTAATATTGTCCGAAGAATTATGAACCCGGGTTAGTTAAGTGCGCCCCTCATGCAACCCATTGTACGCGACCACTGTACGCTCCTGGCATATCCACGTATGCAGGTACTATAAAATATTTCACTCGGCGAAAACTGCATTTCTCGAGTCGACTGCACCGCACTGCATCCCCCATTCGGTATGGTCTCCCGATTCTTGGTTACGACCCATCGACGCCTTAAACTTTCAAACCCCTGGTTTAGTCATATATGTCGCGTATATGTATTCGTGGAAAAATCACAATCGTAGCAATTCGCGGGCTTGAGCAATGTTATTCAGTTTTATCGTTCGCCGCCCGGATTTTGATGTTCGCAAGAGGGTGAACCATGCCGCGCTGTCGAACGTGTAAAAAGATTTTGGCGTTAAAGCAAAAAGGTGAAATGGGCTTGTGCATTGGCAGGGAACGATGACTACGGAACTCCAAAATTCAGGCGTTAATCAGAATCTTGTTTCATGGCCGAACTCTAACGAGGAAGCCGTCCGCCATTATATCATTTATACAATTACACATTTTCATTCCCTTCGGACGTTTTCGCGTTTATACATTCCAGCTAGGCATATATATATATATGTATGTATATACATATATATAGTACCGCAATTTCGGTTGAGGGAAAGAGGGTTGTTAGGGGATGGCGATGGTAGAAGTGGGGACAACTCGACGAGAGGGAACGAGGGTGGGCCGATGTCGGTGGTAAATGTAAAAGTGCGTACGGGAGTGTGTTGGTGCGTACACACGTGTTATTGATCGCAGCTCAGCTCGTTGGTCGCTGCCGACTAGCCGTAGCAGGGGTGCCAACCGCATTCTCGCTAACTCTATTCTCTTAGGAACCTACCTACGGCAATACGGCCGTCGCAGCAGCCATACCACGCGATCTATACGGACGGAGTCATGCGATGCAAAATACTTTGGATTTTCCAGGGGCCCTTTCGAGTAAAGTGCATTCTCGAAAAGTGCATTCTCCGGAAGCCGCTTCCCGGAACCAACCAGTTCATCGTGCCTTGGCCCGTACTCCATTCCCCAGCTGCCATCTTCTTTTTTTTTTTCCTTACCCTATAGGATAGCAAAGCCAAACCCATGTAGAATGGAAAGTTCGAAGTTCAAAAATTTCATAGCGCATATCCACTATGGATATCCTGGATCTGCATCTCATTACAAGTATAGGAAAATTGGATTCGGGTACTGTACCCGACGCCCTGCGTGGAAACGGATGTGTACCGAGCGACAAACATGGAGCTGCTTTTCCGGTACTTCGGTAACAGCGCCATTGTTATTTACGATTAACCGAGTAGAAAACTAATACGACTAGCCCGTGTATCTATTGTCTACTATATATGTATTTTTCTCATTTCCATCATTCTCT
>JARPRG010000508.1:1105995-1119097 GCA_031001745.1 Hartigia nigra
GAGTAGAAAACTAATACGACTAGCCCGTGTATCTATTGTCTACTATATATGTATTTTTCTCATTTCCATCATTCTCTACTTCCTTCCTTCCTTCCTTTTCCACGTGGAGCGTCTTCTCTATATTTCCAACCAATTATTGCGTCACTGCGAAATTAATTCAGCTTGCTCGGGGATCGCAAAGGCGAACTCTCTATCTCTTCATCCTTTTCTTACCACCCTCTCCACCCTTTGCTCTCTCACTCTGTCGGTATATACGAATCGCTGTATCCTCTGCGCGACACTTCGTTTGTTTTCAATGTGTCAGCTCTGAGTCTCCCTGACAATATGCCTCGGCTATCGAATCGCATTGGCGTCGACAAACAGACGTTATCCCATTAAATAAGTTAATACCATCATCCCTTAAACTATCCCCTGAGTAGTTTGCCGGGCTATTAGATAGATGATATTCTCTGAATTGTTCTCCAAAGTAATATTTGTTTAGTGACATAGCTTAACAATTTTTCAAAATTTATAAACTATTGAAAGAAAAAAAATTGCATTCTTTACCCTCACTGATTTTAGTCCTGAAATTGTATAATTCTTGAGAAATCACTTTGTAACTGTACAATTAAAAATGTTTTATTGTTTTTCTCGTCGCGCCGGTTTAACATTTCTATGAAATATACGACAGTGTCAAGACGCTCGCCGTTTTATTCGAAGACATTGAGCAGATCTCCTTATATGTTATTCAATATGTTTTTACATTCTTCACGTGGTGAGATTCTCTACGCCGACGCTCTTTCCTAGACTATTCAGCGATCCGTGCCGCTTCCAGACGACGAATGTACGCGCATGTGCTCGTCGCGCGATGCGAATCGAATCCCAAGCGCTTTAAGGATGGTGACGACGTCCTATAAAGCTACGCACACACGTATACACAGACGTCCCCTGGTTAGCCTTGAGTTTCTTGGCTCCTCTAGCCTTTGGAAGTTTGTACACATCAGGGATAATTGTGTATACTACGTCAGCACCACGTTATACAGAATATATACCTTTCTCATGAAAACCTATACGATTAATTCTATTATATATGGCGTATGTGTAGATTTTTCGAGGAAAACAAAATTGCCTACCCGATTCTGTATGAACATGTTACATCTATTATGGTACAGCGTGATTTCGTATACGTCCATATATTTTATTTAATCAGATTCGATCGAAAACAGGACCCTTGAAGAATATCCTGCGGAAACGAATAACTCGAGACGGCTCGTGCGGCCGCTGTGTGTAACGATAAAATTTATGGAACCACGACCTACAGAAATTAGTCTCGATCAGGGGCCGAAGGGTGCGGTGGTGCGAAGGTGGCGGCCATTCATCAACGTACGATCACAAATCTTAAACGGACTTCTGCGGGCCGAAGCGCTTGCGCCCATGTTATTTATAGGAAGTAACTGGACCGGAAAAATAATATATCCGGGGGTTGAAGTCGACGCCATGCGCCGAGCGATCGGAGTCGGTTTAGTGAAACAAGAGGAACCCTAATGCCTAGAGTAGGTTAGGTTGTAGGTACAAAGGAAAATTAACACATAAATGAAATATTTAAAGTTCTGTCATTTTTGTTTCTCCATTCAAACATTTCCGCTCTTTTTGACACTTAAGAAATATTTCGAAATTCCCGCCAATGAAAATAACACCACAGTTATTCGACGTGACAAGAGGGTATCGAATAAAGGCCTCGCCCGTTTACATGCAAATACATACGTAATAGGTAGGTACACGCCGTCTCGGCAGAACTTGTTTGCTGAGAAAACATGGCGGATGCCATTACGAGGTGTCCAATAACATCGTTCACAATAAAGTGCACGATGGGCGTAGGTTATGGAAGGTACGTATCCCAGAATAAGTATATATAGCGCGAAAAGCGTAGCAAGGTGGTCTAGGTGGTAGGTCGTTGGATACATAGGGTAGTATAAGCACCTACACCTACCTCTTCTCTAGTCTCCTTAGGATTCACTCTCGTCTTCTCTCTCGCCTTTCGTCGCCATCATTTCCCTTTTTCTCTTTCGCTGCTTTACTCTGTTTCTCTCTCTCTCTCTCTTACCCACGTGCCCACCTTCTCTGGCTTACTTTCTCTTCGCCTTGCAACCCTCATCTGCCGTTTCCAACCCCGTGGAAAAATCAGCAGCCGACGCGCGATAATATCGCTCCTCCATATACTTTGCCAGCATATACATATACTTATAACTTGGTATATATTGTATATAACTCAGATGTATCTGTATTTACGGTATATTGTACTGTATGGAGTCAGAGGCTTAACATACGTGTACATATATATGTAAGCTCGTTCACACTGTTCACAGCCGCTCGCTCTTGCGTGATAAATTAATTACGACGAACATTCTATCATTTATTTTCATTTCGCCTTGCGATTCGACCGCCAGTCGCACCAGTTCCTCGCCAGCTAGTGAGACACCACGAGGTATCTCCATTATTCGTTGTCGTCGCTCTCTCGTGGAATCGTCCAGCGCCACAGTGGTCTATCAATTAGTTTGACGTAATAACGTGAAAATTCTGTACAACGAGAAATTCATGAATTAACGTATATGTAATAAAATCGAGTGTGGAAAATTTGGCATTCATATTTTACAAAAAAAAAGAAACAAAAAAATATTATCACGAAGTAAAACAAAAACATCCAGTAGGAAGTTGACGCTATGTAAATAGCCATAAGGAGTCAATTCCGAAACTAACTAGGCTACGGAGAAAAGGATGGCTGTTTTCGTCGTTTCGTGGAGATGAAGTCATCGCGTAATTACCAGACTCATTAGAGGAAACGCACGGTACAGCCGCAGCCGTTCTGGTGTCACTATGACTCGTATTTAATTAGTATTATCGTCGTGCCAGGCACCGCGCTTCATTGTCGTTAACGTGCGTGTGCTGCATCTGCGGCCGAAACGCGACGTTTTTCTCCGACATCCATGCACTGTGCTGTATTATACGTAAAGTGTAATTATAGTATAGGAATATATATATATATTCCTACCTTTAAATCTATTTAAAGCGAACCTAAGAATTTACAGCGCCTCTTCGATTTTACTTTCTCATTACCGCAAAGAGAGTGAGAAGAGGGAATTCAAGTTCCGTAATCACGTCTCTTTTTGCATAATCAATGACAGGAATTTTGTGCTAACGTCTTTCGAAAGACGTTAGATGATTTGACTCAGTCATCTGGAAGTTGTTCCTCTCACGCCTTGCGGATGGATTTGGATATTGCTTTCACGTGGAAACTCCGATATATATATATATTGGTGACCTTGAAAATTATTCCAAGACATGACATTTGAGGGCGAATAACATATTACCTTATGAAATTGAGTCCTTTACGTAAAATGCGCTGTAATTAGAGTTCAATATTTATTATTTTTTTTATTTCACACTCAAGGTGTCACAGTGTAATTTCCTAGCGTCATGTATATGCATATATTATAACGATTTATGTGACTTATATATATATACATAGGTATATGTCCAAGAATCATGGTTATGGCGGTTCTCAACTAGAGTCTTGACGGCTTGGCTTACTCCGGGCGTAATTAATCGCATGCCCGCTAATTACATCGTAATATTATGAGAGTACGGTTACACACCGGCACTTTGTAGCAATAATGTAGCAAAGGTAGACCTTTTGATGTTACCCGGGTGCTCATATGACGTCATTAACATTGCGCGAGTTCTCTCTGAAAGCCCTATACCGGTCCTCTAACGCTCTTGCTTATTATTGGGACCGACGTTATGTGTGTACGTGAGAGGGAGTGAGAAGGAATGAGAGGGAGAGAGAGAGAGAGAGAAGTGCACTCACCAAACCTATCCCTACTCCCGTTCCATTTATGGAGAACCGGTTTAAATGAAGCTTTATACTCTTCTCTATCGGATCGTTTGTTGTTATTTTCCCTTCCGTGGGCTTCCACTATTCCGGCCTCCCCCACTCTCGCGCTTCTCCGCACGTTGCCTTAAAATCTTTCAAAGACTTTAACAAGCGAGTGATTTCATTTCTCTCTTGTGAATCATCGATTCTTTCTTTTTATTGCCTACTGATCATCAATTGATATAGTATATGGCCGTGACACCGATAACGTAGAAAATAGTATATATATATATATATATATATACAACACACAGGTTTTGCAAGACTAGGATCTTAAGGCAGTAAGTGATTTAATCTTCCTGTCTTTTATTTCTGCAATTATGAAATTCTGATAGAACGGTATCAATAGATACGAACGTAATACTAGAGTGCTACGGTGTAACGTTTAAGGTCGTAACAGCGACTGAAGGTATAACCTTTCGTAAGGATCCCAGGAATCTTTCGACGCTCCCTTTTCCGGACGCTGCGTAAACGTTAAACTGTGTAAATGCAGGAGGTAATTTTAACTCGGCAGGAACAGCGTGACAGCTTCCGAAAGTTCGCGAGGGAGAATGATCGCGAGGTAAAGGCTGGTTCGCAGGTTAGGCGTGACTGAAACGAGTGCCAAGGGGTGTTTTCGTATAGGCGTGTGGTTCACCCGAAAACCCCCACCACCTTTATCCCAACCTAACCTGTAGCAGCACTGGTTCAATCTTCCTTAGAGATTTGTTATTTTTTCTTTTTTTTTTCTCCCAAAACCAGGCAGCTCGTACGCCTTCATTGTGCGAGAAAAAGGTCGCGTAATGGTATAAGCGTGCTACGATATTGATTAGTGAGATCGATAAGAGCGCACGGGGCTCCGGATACTCATTATCTCACGTTGCGACACGCTTTTTCGTACATCGATCATTTATAAGCAGCGAGAGCTTAGGTCCCTGTCACGACCTTGAAGAGTTTTTTTTACCGAAAGGATAATTGTACTCTATGACGTATATCGGATATGTACCATTTGGCCTCTGGTTCAGATATCACTAGGGATTCCGTAATCCCCAGCATCCACCTTCCCATTTGGTGAGCATTCAAGAGATCGAAGCGAAGGTGTATAATAGTACGACGGCTGCTGGAAGTGCCTTTCTAAGTAAAATCGTTCAAAATTTCTTCGCTGCCCGAGGTATTTCTTTGCCCTTGAAAAGAATTGCCAGAGCGTAAAGTGTAAACGCGCCCTTAGCGACCTTATCGGTCTCACCGATCCCTGTACCAATCCTGCGTATCTTTCCTTCGCGGTTCGTTTCCTACTCTTTTCCTTCTTTCTCTCTCTTTCTCATCCTATTTTTCCTATATACGTCGCATTCACACGTCTTTTTTCCTGCCTCGCGTTCTCTCTCTCTCTCTCTCTCTCACACACAATACGTCCTTCTTCGTGTCGCCACGTGCAATCAATAACAATCAATTACAGGCTCGTACATATCCTACCAGTAAAAGCAAAGCTTTTCGTGTTTTTATTCGAAACGTAAAACTCTTTGAATTTTTTCTTTTAGAAATTTCCTTATTTTTCACAGCTTTTCTTTTTTTCTCTTATATTTTGTCGTCCGGGCGTTTTATCAAGCACGAACACTCGTGCAGTGTGATCTTGATCCTATCCTAATATCCATGGTAGAAAGTCCTATCTCATACTTTAGACGTTCGTATAATCGCGACGAAAGCCAAGTACCTACCCGCAAACAACGCGATTGATAATCGATAAACTGTAATTGAGTTATCGATACCTGGTACACACCAGCGCTATACATATATGCTCCAATCGCACGCGGCAAGTCCTGATCGCACTATGTGAATTCCGAGGATTCCGGTAAACAGGTCTTATAAGCTTTACTCCCCATCGATTACCTTCCTCGAGATAACAATGGCGGCACGAGGATCACGACCCTGGAGTTTACACAGAGAATAGTTACGTACTTCACCTATAGAGTCACTGGTGGTCCGACTGAAGTCTCTCCTGGAATCTTATCAGACCAGGCATAGGTATAACGAGCACGTATGACGTAACCACGTACGTAGAGTGTATATCCCATAAATTCCCCCTCTTTGTGTTATATATTAGAACCCAAGAGAGAAATTCTGCTGTCGAATACGGATGAAAGCGGAAATACAGTTAAATTTCTCAAAGTCAAAATAGGAAGATGCCTTGCGCGTATGTATATATATATATATATATATATATATATATATATATCCGGCTTTATTGCTAGGGATTGACACGCGAATTATGTAACCGGTAGTTATGTATGTTAATACCTTGGTATCTACATAGGTTCATGCATGCCTTCGTGATTTGTTGGTCGGGCCGTGCCATGCCGCGTAAATCGAATCGATATTCCGTTACGGGCAATGCTCGCATTAGCATTGGTCGTATTGGCCTTTTTTACACGGCCTATAGAACGAATCAGTGTGCAATGCGCGCACTCATGCCCTCCTGCCATTAAGGAGGCAGGAATGCGGTATGACCGATAGTCGCTGAATGCATCATTCTGAAATCCAAGTGTTTCCGTACTATACAATAAATCCAAAGACATATTTGATAAGTTCATAATTAATAATCGTCCATCAGTCTTAATTCCTTAAATCAATATATTTCTAGTATTTATCGATACCATTAAAGTAATCAGAAATTACTATAGAATTTAATACCACCGGGCATATCGTATTGAAATACGAACTTTCTGCAACGCACGAACGTGGGATGGATCATGATGCATTGATCTTGTAACGAAGATAATGACTTATCAGACCTTCCGAGCTATCCACTGGCGCAGAGATTATTACGAGAGATCGTATCGATCGATCATCCCCCAGCGAATCTAGGGATATCAAAGTAACCGACCGCTTGAATCGCGACCGGTTTATTATATTTTTTTAATATGCTCTTTATATTCTATTTTTTTTGTTTATTCTGCACTTGCAACCGTGCACACTCGGTGCACTACAAGCACTTCGTATCTCTTTTGACACTCGTAGTAAGGTATATGGCTTATTATATATAGAGAACTGGGTTATCCGACGCTTTGTACAATAACCTTTAATACTTTTCACGTGGCGTAGACTTATCGCGCATTACCCGCGGATTACACTGGGACCCTGGTGCTTTCCAACTTCTAGTTGGCTTTTAGTTTTCGTTGGAAATGTCCAGGGGAAAACTTATATGTCCCACTAAGTCACTGTAAACGCTGGCTATCCATCGCTACACTTACGTATCCTTCGAACGGTTTCACGTACGTACTGTATTACATATATATATATGTATGTGTGTGTGTTCATATACCAGGATTCACACTGGTTCATCCAACAGGTACCCTATAGATATACGTATACTGTGCATTATCCATATAGATATATACCCAGATAGATATATACTATACGTGCTGACCGTACGGGAGCGACTCGTAAAGTTTTAAGGCGATTTATCCAGGGATTATGAGCTAATGTCGCCGATCCCAAAGGCCGGAAAGCATCGACCCGAATTATTTATTGCACAGCTGCGCAAAATTTATGTGCGTTTATCGTGTCGTACGAAAATCTTCATGTATCGATGAACTTCATACTTAGTTTTCCACCGTTAATCCAGATCGGTTATGTATATCGATATTGATAAGAGAAAATCAATAAAGAGCAATCAACGAATTTCGCGCTATCAACGTTACGTAATTATTCACGCTCGGAATGACTTTAAGGTTTACGTGTACGCGATAAGCTTCTAATCTCGGCGACAAGTCTACCTAGTCCAAATATCGTAGATCTCAATTTCTCAAACTCATCTTGCTTGGTCTTCTTGTATGTATAGTGTCGTCATGGATGTAGCGTCGGCATCTGCGACGACTTCGCCCATCAACATGGTCGTGTTTCCAATGAAGGTATCGGTGGGCTGACCTCGGTCGCGGCTCGTTAGCGAAACGATTATTAGCTTGACGCTGGATTAAATCGGTTTAGATTCCGATTAACCAAGCGAATTAGAATTAGCGTGGGATGAGTGATACGCGTCTCCTCGCAGACGATAACGTACGCACATAATACTTCTGGTTAATTGAGCGCGTAAACTTTCTTGAGAAATATATATATTTTTTTTTCAAGTTTGAGACAATGTGAGACTTGAATTATATTTGAATCTTTAACAACACCTGGTAAGCTTGATTAGAATGAAAGTATATAGTCGGAGGGGTGTCAGGTTAAAGAAGCTTTCGCTTAGTCTTTTGTCACTTCGTAAAATCGTTTAATTAGATAGCATATCTGTGAGAGACGTCGAAACGGAAGCGGTATGACGATTTAATTCGATTTTCCTTTCAGGTCGTTCGACAGAAGGTTCCCCCCTTGATTTAAATTAACTTTCTCTCAAGAAACGAACAGGGAGGCTAATGCTTCCTTTATTTCTCCTCTTCGAGAATCTTCTCCTTTGTTACTTACTCAGACTCACTTGTATAGGTTTTGCCCAGGGTTTGCAAGGTACGTGTCATGGATTCTATACCGCGTCCTCTTCCCTTGAGCGTAACACACATGACTCGACTGTGTGTATAGACCCTTAAGGACTGAAGTCTCAAGACTGGAGACTAGGTTAGATTAATGGGTGGTGATTTTCTGTTTTCAGGTAAGAGCCACGTGCTGGCGGTATCTTTCTATATGGATAGCGTGTATACCTTCTATCCTACTGTACTAACCTTACCCGTACCTTAACCCGGGATCGTAAAGCCGTTTAATTGGATGAAGTTCCGTCGCGACGGAACGAAAGCCGAGAAATGGAAACAGTCGTAAACTCCTAAGACCAAACACGACCGCCCTGACACGATTCAGACCCTGGCGGTATCCATTCCAGCCCCTAACTCTAATTCGCGATGCCATTATCCCCACACATCGGTCTGTCTCAGAACCTCGTACGTAAGTAGATACAACCACTGGGAGCATTAGAGTCTTGTTCAGTTGGCTAGAAAGTCACGAAAAAAAAAAAGAAAAAGAAACGAAGCGTATAAACATCCTGATTTGCTGAAGAGCGAAGGAACCGGCCATTAAAGACAAAAAGTCGTAAAGGGCTGTATAATATACTAATGGCAATAGTGAGATTCGAGTGCGGCCCTGCGTCCGTCGAGTAGGCAGTGATTTTGATTGAAATTAATTAGATCGCTCATTATTACCACTGTAAATAAGTATCGAAATGAGGAGCTGGGATTTGGGAGTGCAAAGTCATATTTCGAGCGAAAGAACGTGGCAGGCATCTCGCCAGGAAATCCTGACAAGAATTTTACACTCTGTGGGAAGATTGATCTCGGTAGTGCCAGCGTTATTTAGGTACTTTTCTCGAGTTTATTTAGGCTGTATAAGCTACTTCGGGAGTTAACAACGTGGTAGTGGGTACTTAGGCTGATGGGAGTGAGAGTCAAGTTAAAAATGTTGAGTGGGGAGGGGCGGGTCGGGAAGGGAGCAAAACGCGTTTACTAGGTCGTACGACTCGAGTGGTTGACTGTAAAGGTTGCCTGTGTCAAGGAAGGGAGGAACTTCCGGTAAAGGGTCGTAGGAACAATGCTGGATGGAAGAACTTGAGGGTCGGTGCAGGTGGTTATGCCTGCGTTTGACAGGTGTATCAGTCGGCAAAAAACGTGTCGGGAGTCAGCGCTGGTTTTATGACAGAGAACGGGTACGAGATGACAATGGTGTACAAGTTCAGCCCGCGGGGGTTTTGGGAAGTGTTGGAAGGGTGTAAGGGACAGAGTATAAAAAGAATATATATAGATAGGGATAGTAGGAAACAGGGGCCGTTGGGAGAAAAAAGGATTCACACATTGTGTCACTCCCGTCAGTCAGACAGTCAACCAGTCAACTACCCCCCGGTGCGCCTGACAGTCGCATTACGCATCCCCGCAGCGTAATCGTGATAGGGTGGAAAGCTTTACTATCGTATCCTATCTTTCTAATTTGCCAAAGCTAAGCCACATCGAAACTAGACTTTGTAAGAATGGAATTTTCCTTCATTACTCTGGCATTGTATCACTCCACTATTATACCGCCCCTGCTAACATAAATCATGACTGCTGGTCACTCGAATTTCTCGATGCGTTCTCCCTCGATAGAATCGGTCAGCTTCCGCGTATAATTTTGTAGGAGTGAGCGTTATGCGCCACCATGAGCACCAGTGCTCCTATTCCCATGGTACCACGGGAGAGGGTAGGTTTCCTGGCTTTGGTCAATCCCAAGGGGTAAAGCGGGAGTTCAGCAGGCGATAAATGGTCGAGCGATCGACGAGTTATCGATTCCGATCGATTTTGGACACATGTGGTATTCCAATGGGGAGCAATGGACGCGATCGGATTAAGGCGTGGATGGATGCAGTGGCGGCCTTGTCCGCGGGGGTGAGTTCGAGACTGATTTAGACGGGGGTATGATTTCAGGGTGAAAGAGAGTGTGGGAGCCGCGCAGATGGTCAGCGAAAGAATGAACTCTGTGTATTATTTAGGCTAGGGATCTTGTCGGGGACGGATACCTTATCCATCGTATCTTAAGGGCGGTTTGACAGCTCCGATAATGGCGGGCCCGGCAAGATTCCCACGAGATAACGTTTGCGCGCGGTACCAGCTATGATTTATGTAATGCGTCGAGCGCCAAAATTTGTCTCGTCTAAAAGACGCTACACCCTAGGTCCGCTACCATCCTCGGGTTACCATCATTCCCCTCATGCCTTTTTCTCACCCTGCGAATTCCCATGAATCCCGAAGGGTAGAAAACTGATCGCAAGCCTCGCGTCCGCCAATCTCACAAAATTACATCCTGTCTCGATCGCTCTTTACGGCCAAGGCGTCGCGACGCACGGCACCGTCATAACTCAACTGTCGAGACATTAGGTGCAGAAATATGCTCGGCGAGAGAGAAAAATGGGAAGAATGGAGAAAGCAAAGAGATGCAAAGGGGACTAAGAGGAATATAGAGTTACCGTGAATAATGCAAATCCTACAGGAAACGTAAGCGCGAATATACAGCAGTCGCAAACGCATGCGGAAGCGGCCCACGATCGGACGACAGTCCTGCCTTCAAGTTTATGCAGCATGTCATCAGCTACTATGCTGCCTGAATCCAGCTCGTGCCTACTATATAGGTAGCACAACCAGAGACACTCGAGTCTCTGTTTTCCGTGTCGCTTAGCTAACTATATAAGATACATACTTACGCTCTAGCTACCTCCTGGATTATTTCTCCAGGTGTACTCCTGTCCTTCGAGTTACGTAACTGTACCCACGCGTCTCTTCAACTCTACTCAAACATTGTCCAGACGAATACTGGACTCTATTCGGGAAATTCTCTGATTCCCGAAAGGAAACCCACCATCCAGCAGTCGCAGCATTTGGCGCAAATGTCTACCGTTCCTTCGTATGCCGCTGCATGACTTACATGGTGTTTACATGATTTAACGTCATCCTGGAAGTCAGACGTGCTTGGCTACCATCCTCGTTCCCATTGTCCCTGTGCACATAGGTATAGAGAATATGGGAATAGCTACTAGACAAGAATACATGGTTATATACACAACGTTGAGAGACTTAAAGACAGCAATGGAGTCGATGCTAGTTTTGGCGCCCAGCTAGCGTTTACGTTTAGCGGCAGGAAATGTCGTGTCTACGAAGTTTCCTTCAGCGGCGCGCTTTCCTCCCTTAGACCTCTCGTGCTTCCTTCGCTTTAGTTTCGACTGCAGCACATACAGTCGCCATGGAAACCGGCGGATATGCTCTATGCTGGCTGTTGCTGACCTCGGGATTGCGCCATTTTAACCCTTTCTGCACCAGTGGTTTCGAAGGGGATCTCACACTTTTGTATCTTTATTCTTAAGGTCTTCTAAAGTCATATATACTTTCTAATTAAAAAAATGTCTTTTTCTTTTCTCTTTCATAACTGACTGTTGGAATGATATTTTTTATTCCTAGAGATTTAAGGGGCTCAATTCCATCGCATCAACGCTCTACTTATTCTAACCAACCCTTATCTTCGTATTGATCTCTCCACAGTGGTCTTATCTTGATAAAAAGCTTCGTATCATCCAATTCAGAAAGTGTTGTTTCCCCCTTACTGGTTTCATGGAAATATTCCGATTGCACATAGTCCACGTATAATCCAGGTTATAAGGGTAGCAACCTAGAGTTTGGTCTGTCATTCACGTCCTCGTCCTCGTCCGTGATACGACGTAAAAATATGGATTACACGTGCTCGCGTGCGTACGCATATTTTATAGGCATGTTTGCTCGTGCTCCCAAGGAAAGGGATTTGCGAGAGGGATGCGTGGTATAGAGGGTGGCTACGAGATAGATAGGTATGACGAGGCTAAAGTGGTGAAGGGAGGGTATGTGGCTCAACGAGTTCAGCCGGGACGGAGAAAGGGACTAGGTCGTGGAAGGGAGGGAAGGTCGCTAGCGAAGACCGCGTTAGGGGTAGCAGAAGGGAGACAGGGGAGTTAGGGTAGTGAATGGATGGACTCTGGGAGTATTTCCTAATGACTGTGTGCCGGAGGTACTGTAGGCTGAGGTTGTGAAGGTTGTGAAGGTAGTGAAGTCGAGAGGGATGAGGTTTACCGGCATTGGAGGTAGGGCTGGAGTAGGTATAGTATAGAAAAGGGGTTTAGGAGGTGGACGGTCGATACGCCGACGTACTAATGACCCGTACGGAGTCGGGCCAACAGACTGCTGGCTAGACGCGATGGCACCACTGCCGGCGGTTTTCACTCAATTATAAATTGAATTACTCACCGGCCCGCTAAAATGGCCGAGTTATGCGCTATAAAGCCTTTGCCGTGGATGACTATGGGGTGGAAAGGGTGTAAGCCGAATAAAAGAGAGTGGAGACGGGTATATAGTGAGAGCAGTAGATAAAAATAAAAAAATATATATATATAAAACTACGAAAGACCTGTAAAAAATCATTTCTTCCATAAAAATTAACCCTCGACCCCAGGACGATCTATAATGAATTCTCATTTTCAAGAGTACAATTATTATACAACTACCCTCTTAAGGAATGCTGCGTAAGGACTGTGTAACGGTATAAGGTCATTTATCTTAAGGGGTATCAATGCTAATCCCAAAGACGTCCCAATGATGTCCCTTATCGTATTTAAACCCTTGGAGTGCATTCTTAATTAGTAATTAAGTGTGGTGTATATATATATACATAACTACACCGGAATAATCGAGA
>JARPRG010000511.1:64297-77309 GCA_031001745.1 Hartigia nigra
CCTCGACGTCGCGATCCTCACCAGACGATCATTCCTCTTGCATTGCCTTCCAGCTTTCCTTGCCGCCGACTGCGACCAATTAGAATCGCGGTTGTTGCTCGCACAGCTATTATACAGGACTACGTGCAGAGACTCGTTCAACGGCTATAGGTTACAGGCTATCGTTGTGCGAGTATTCACAAGATTTACAATAATTGGATTGCGTAAATATCCACAAGATTTAGTAGAGATTTATGAGAAGACGTTGAAAACGTGAGCGTGCGCGGGTCAGGCGACGGAATACGCGAGATCAATGCAATGATATAGGGAAGATCGTGCGTGTAACGTTACGCTGGATGGCAACCTTACGTTTCTAACGTACCGCCATACAGGCGAAAGATACTCTTCTAATATACTGTAGAGTCCGTCGATGCCTTGGCGAATAGTCTAGATGCGTGCATGTCAACAGACCGTAGATTTCCGAGTATAGAGTGTGGAGAGCTGGCAATTGTCTTGTTTACAGGACGCCAAACACGCTCGTCACCATTATTGCCTTGCGCTGTGAGAGTAAGTGTCACGAGCGATGTCAAGAATAAAATATTGCGCGACCAGAGGATAGATGCACGATGTATAGCTGGAGAGAGAAATCGAGAGTGAGGAAATCACATAAAAACATATTAGTACACGGAGAGAGTTTTTCAATATTTTTTCGTGGGAAATTCACGCTCAAAATATACGTGAAAACATGAAACACGGAATATCTTGGCATTCTATCATCCTTTCTCGATAAAGTAGAACATTTTTAATGGCAGCGAAAGCATAAACAGTAAATTCTTAAAAATTGCCGAAAATAACACTAAATAGTAATTGTCTTAATTGAACGTTGCACTAAAGTAAAAACGAATGAGCTATGACTTTCAATTTAACTATGATTATCTTTGAAAATGCCACGATGTTCTAAGATCAGCAAAATCCCAAGGATGATCGAACTCATGAGCAGACATTGATCTAGCTGGAGGAGGAACGTAAAATTGACTAATGAAGAAAAAAGATATATTGGACAGACACAGTTGCACATATACAGGCCCGAAAGATTAAATGCTTAAAGACTATAAAAGTAGAATCCTTGATTCGACAGTTGTTTACTGCGTTATCGACATCATGCAATCAGGAACGAATTAAATGGATCTGTCAAGTGAAAGCCGGTATTCCCCGTATTAGTATCAACCACTACGACTGCTACCACTTGAAATATGTGAGCACGAGACACGACGGACCCAGGAATTCATTGCGACAGATTTTACTGTCGACGATTTCACGGCTCCAGCCTTGTGCGTCAGAAGTGTTTCCCCTTTTATGTAGTCACCTTCTTGACGTCTCCGGACACTCCGTCACCTAAATTCGTTCCTACGCGCCACAGCAGCTGCCGCCTAAACCTAACATTCTAGACATTCTAAGCAGCGATAAAACCTGGGAAATCTGGACGGGAAGCAATTCTACGTAATCTTTTTCCGATTGATATTCGAGAAATCGCTACGACATGAAAACATGAAAGAGGGAAGGGGGAGGGGGGATAAGAAAATAATGTAAAAAGTTTGAATCGGTTTACCATTGAAACGTACAATCATTCTCTGATGAATTAGTAAAAGGGGTCAAAAGCCAATAGAAAGTGATCGATCAATGATCATCTAGAAAGCAATTGATTGCAAAAGATTCAAGGGCTCATTAAAATGTTCCATGAATCTTTGAGGCTGCAGGTATTGTTCCAGTAGCCTCTAGAGAGCCTATAGCATCTAATTGAACGTATGGAGGACTTAATGAAATGCAATGTAGCATACAACTGTATTAAGGCGCAAGTGTAAACTGTGCGTAACTGTAGAAAAGCCAATCGAGCCTATAGTAATAAATAGCTCCGAGCATTAGAATGAAAGCTCACGTGAAATAAGTAAAAATACTAAAGTCGTCGAACGGGTTGGTATTTAAAGAAAATCGCTAAATTAATGGAGTGATTAATAGAGTTGTCGGGAGGAGATCAATGGCTTGACGCACATGGCGCCTGCCTTTTTCCTCCTCAGCGTACAATCATTACGAAAGATGCGAATAAACAAAGTTACTAAGTATATCAGGATGCGTATCTGTAAACATGCATGACTTTTACTTTTTTTTAGCGTGACAATTAACGCAGACTGATTTCTGATCGCTACCTGAAATCTTATTAGAGTCGCCGTCCATGCGTACGTAAAAGCAGCTATATCGGCCACAAGCGATAAAACTGATAGTAACAGTGACAAGAGAAATACGCGAATAGAAAAATGCTAGGAGAAATACGTCAGGAGATACTTACGATGATGGGTGGGATAGTTGTTGTTGTTGTTGTTTTGATTGTTGTTGAATAAAAGTCTGTAATCCATATCGGCTGCGCTTGAGAATGGAGAATCTCGGCAGATGCAGAGGAAAAAATCGAACTTCGAGAGATGCCGGGTAATCGATTCTCTCTGTCGACTAAGATGGCGTCAATCGGACGTTGCGAACAGACAGAGGTCACCCTCGCTGATTTAGTACAATATAACAGACGTTCTTCTTCGAATGAACTTTGTGCTTGACGATGGGAACTCGAATTCTTCTAGTGTCTTCCTTCTTTTTCCTTGTCGTACTTTATCTTTGCGGCAGGCCTTTGCTGGGTTCAGTCAATTGAGCTGCGATCCACTTGAGATCAGCATCTCACGATTCATGGCAGTCAAGAAAACTTATTAACGGATGCCCGACTAGAATCACTCGTAAGAAGTACTGGACGGCTGGGGCCTTTTTCCGAGACCGGCGTCCCATTTGCCAAGAAAATGGCAACAGCCAGAAGTACGTCTGTCCCGGGAATCCCAAGTTCTCTTCTACCACCAAGTAGACGAATGTGCAATCGTCAGATTCAGTGGCTTCACGACTGAAAGTATTAGAGCATTCTAATGGGGAACATCCTCTAGTGTCTTTCTTTTTTTTTCTTCTTTATTTTAAGATCGCCCAAGAGAGCACAAGAATAGGTCAATCAGGGTGACAGAAATAATTTTTTATGTAGGAATGTCGGCTAGAATTACGGCTCGTTGAAAAATACGTAATTTCGACAAATAATTGTTACAATGGTTTGGCGTAGCGAATAATCGTGGGTCTATACTCGTTACGTCATCTGAAGAGCCAAAGCGTTTCTCGGAAACTAGGGAAGTAGGGAACTGTTGACGTACGTGAGATATACATATATGCACGGTATAAGTAAACTTACGTACAATAATTGCGTATTTTCGTGTGAGATTAACTGAAAAAAAAATAACAACGGCGTAAGCGCGTTAAGATATCCTACCCTAACTACTCGGATTATGTATTGTCAGATATTCGTTAATGCGTCATTGCGTTCAAGTGTAATCTAGTTAAAGAACAAAAAAAACTCAAGTTCCTTCGCCCGCTGCTAATATTAAACTGTTATCGGCAACATGCAAACGAGTCAGAACTGCTAAGTGATATGGATAGTAATGTGTCGGTACGTTTTCAATTTCGCGATAAGAAAGTAGGTGAAAATGACTTCGAGCATTTACGCACTTAAATCAGAATTTCAGTAGGTCGCGACTATGAGCAACATGGCTAGTTTCCAATCGGCGTCGCATCAGCTGTGTAAACATTCTGTGGCGCAATCGCAGGCGAGGAGGGAGAAAAGAGGAGAAAAAAGAAAACCATAAGAGTTCTTAATGAATGAGAATTGCATAAGAGAAAATATGAAGCGTACAAGTAGAAGGATCGATATCGAGGAGCACCGAATATTTAATAAGAGAAACAGGAAGTATTCGCCGTCAGCGAGTGACTTCCTGAACGTCGACCTGTACATTTTACAGAATTCATCGATCCGAATAATAGATTGTGTGCAAAGTGTTTTTCATTTGAATTACCGATTGATCGATCACTACCATTATTTAAGGAGGCCCAATCGTGAATTCGTGAGGAACGACGAAATGCAATAATCGAGATTAAACATAAGGCGATCACGTAAAAGGCCTAATTTCCAAGGATAATCTACATTTATCAAATAACAGTTATACAAGCGCCACGAAGCCATTTTTGATAAGGATCCATTGAGAGATAAGTCAATATTGCATAGCAGTTCGAGCATGGAAGTTCTGACAATAAATGATAATCATCCTGGTTCCGAATGACCGATCGATCGGTCGATCCTAGGGATGCAAGCACATGTAGACACATTATCTGCACCTACCTGAACATACTTTATATCTATATGCACGAACCAGCGAGCATATAGGACTTGAGGAGGAGAAGGAGGAGAAGGAGGAGCAGGAAAGACTCTGCATAACAATAGAATTGATGCTGGAATTTTGAGAAGGCCGTGCGAAATTGGAACCCCGATCTTCCCCTCAGTATGACGACATTGGAAATTCCGGGCGCCACTTATAAACATTTTTATTTACGTGTCCTTCGTTGTGTCTATCTAATAAAAATATATCTGTATACTTATTGAATCCACTTACAATTAAATACACGTTGCTATGGATTTTTTTGTTTTGCCGAAAGAAGTTTAATTATCTTTCTCTTTTATTTCCGCAAAATCGACGCATTCGAAAAATTCCGAAGAAAGTCGAAAGATTTAGCAAGATTCTCGAGTGAGAAATTTTATCTCATATTTTTCACGCGAGATACAACAATACGCGTACGACGGAGATTTATCTAGAAATGAAAAGAATGTTTCAGCCCGAATGATTACGTGGTCACGTACGGCTATGGCGCACTTGAAAATATGAGTAACTGTGATAACAGACGAGATTATGTAAACACGACTTCACTATGAGTTACGTGTTGAATAAGCAGAGACAGGGAGAAGGAAGTACAGGAAAAATATGGATTCAAAAAAAAAAAAGAGAGAGAAGTGAAAATGGAAGGAAGTAGTCAGACTTATGTATGAAAGTAATAAGAAGGAACAGGCATTCGTAGGGGATTTAAAAACCGTATGAGTAATCTGCAATGGAATTTGACCTTCTTCTTTTTTTTTCATAATATTCCTCCGTTCATTTATTCATTACTTTCAAATAGTAAAAAACAAATCGACACCAATAGTTTCTAAATTACTCTATAGTATTCCGTGATGTCATAACCTCGTACGAATATTGTAATTTCTCACCTATCGCGAAAGCCTACTTGATAAATGGAAGCACGATGCATTCAGAACTCTACGATGTTGCAATGGCAACAAAGAAAGACAGGCAACAGCAGGCAAGGAGGTAGACAGGAGGTCCTTGTTACGTTACGTTACGTTACGTTCAAATGATAAGGCAGCGTTCACAGCAAGCGTGCCAGCTGCCTCGTTCCACGGTAACTAATAAATGAAAATGAAAGCCAATCCTCTTGAGAACGCCACACGCCACGGTGACCTCTTTTTCGTCCTTCTACTTACGCTTGTCAAAGATTAATATTAGGGATTTGTCGCGCAATCGTTATTTGCGAATTGAAAATTTCACGCATGCTCGGGAGATGTACCTCTTGATACACATGTGTATCAGGAAACTAAGTGTCCAAGTGAAAAAGGGCTTCTAACGAATGTAGACATCGATGGCAGAGGAGGGACTTTTCGATAGGGCACATACATCTACTGTATTCGGTAATCGGCAAACGTACAGACGACTGACGATTGTCGCTCTCGCGAATAAAACGTGAAATCGTTACTGCTGTAATTTAATCGTCTTATAAATGCACAGTTTGTGCATGGACGAATGTGAGTGCCATGAAAAATTATAAATCAATAATGGGGCTCCCGCTTTATATTCATTCATGAACGTCCAGCCATTAACTGTACCTATTTGAAGTCTAAGGTAGCTTGGGTAAACAAAAGAACCAAAGTAATATGATGCAAAAAACAAAAATTAACGTCAGAGCAGTAGATATAAGAATGGTCATATTCGTGCCAGGCTAAATACATTTAGTGTAATGACGTTCGTAAAAATTACTAATCAATTTAAAAATTTGCATAATTGCAGCGCAGTTTACAGATTATGACATTTTTTTCTTTGCCCTTGGTTGAGGTTTCTTTGTAATTGAATTTCTGAAAGACAAGAACAACACGTGGAGCAATCGGCGACGCCTACGTTAAGGCGAACTCGTTCGTTGTGACGACGTAGAAAAATTTGTCCAGGGGTGTCGTTATGGCAACGACGTCGGCAAAGACGACACTCCGAGACGCTAAAGGTGTTACGCTTTCTCGCGACAGATAAAAATAAGCCTCATAGTTTTGGCAATATTTTCGGCGACATAAGGAATTTTATGTAGAGAGAATGAGGCGTAAAAATATCTATTTTGAAAAATAATAGTCTACGAAGAACTGTATAAAGGAAATGATTCCTGGATAGGAAAAGGCGCGAATAAAGGTAATTTCGATAACGACGCACTTACAAAAGTGGCCACGCACTCGCAACCAATTCCTTAACTTTTTTTTATTCGCTGATGATTACACCAATAAACAAATATTAAATGGGAACGTCGTAAAGAACCAGAGTATTTAATGATTCTTTTAATCCATATTCAGTCGTAATTTACTACGGGCACAATCAATTTTTCAACTACGTCAATAGATTTAGACGTAGTTTTTAGTTTTACGACGTAATCGACACTACAGCTGTATGTTCATCGCAAATCTCCTTTAAATTCTTAAAGCTGCGATCGATAACTCTTTGATGACGGAAGCATACTGTTTCAAAAGTAATCAATTGAGCCGTAATGCTGCCGTTTGTGGTTAGAACGTGTAAACATCGATGTGCTTATATTCGTAATACCCAGTAATATGGTCCATGATGCTATTAATATTTGACACTAATTAACAACTTACAATTATACTCCTCACTTCACGAGAGTTCCTTTGTGTTTTTTGATGAATTTTGATGCACGAGGATCACGCCCTCTTGCTGTACGTAGGTATCATCTTAACTCGGCGAGAGGGAGTTTTCCATCGAGAACACGCGAAACCACACACTCAAACTAGATTTGCACAACGTAAGTTTCTTCTTCGTCGTGTTAAGTAAATATACCTATATCTACGTACTTGTGAATATTAAGAAATAATGTTCTCACAAAGCACGTCACGGCAAAAAGGAAAGCTCGACGAACAGAAGACGCTACAGACGTCTCCTTCTCTCTTTCTCTCTTAGCGTGAGAACATCCCGTAATTTCGTCAAGGATCAAGTGACGTATCCCACAGGATAAGAAGCAGAAAAACGAGAATCGTTTATAAATACTATGACACACTAATCTAGTACTTTCGACTGTTGAAAAGTAGTAGACAAGGAGGACTGTCGAAAAGTGTAAGATGATCCGACTCAGGTTCAACCGATAGTTTAAAAAGACGTTGCACGGCAATAGGTTTTAGGTTGCAAGGAGGAACAACCTCCACGCGTCAGAGGAGACGCACTCGAGGTGCGTAGCAGAGCACCGCATTATCCTTGGTAAGAAAAGGCAGGAGGCTTTCAGGAGAACACAGACACTGCGTTAGAGAGAGAGAGAGAGAGAGAGAGAGTGATTTCGAGAAGCAATGGGCAATTCACCAGACGCACTGACTTTGGCAATGGAAAGGTCGAAGAGCAGTTTGCTGAACGATGCAGCAGGCAAAACACACGCAAGATTTCTTTTCTGGCTATCGGATATCGAAAACAGGCGAATGTTTTGATCGTGATACGCGCACGTAAAACGTGTTGCTCGCGTGGCGTCTCGCGTAGTACTACCCAGTACTACCAAAAGGAACGACGCTTCCCGCCGCGTACGGGCTCACTCACACCGACACTCACCTAAACATCTCCAATTCCAACACCCTCGCGACTAGCTGCTTCGGTGTGAGTCTACCGTGATAGGCCTCTTCTCCTTCTCCGTGCTTGGCGACGCTGAGAAACCGAAGCGGTGACCAGGCGCCCCTCGCCACCCACCGCCAATCGCTCTCCTTTCCCTCGGTATACACCTGCTGCCTATCTCTCTCAAGCTTTCTCTCTTTCTCTCTCATTCACAATTTCACGCGCGGCCGCGTAACTTCCAAACCAAAGTCTCACGAACCTTTGGATCTTTTTCGTAAACACCTAGAGCCCGCTCCCTCGCTGTCTTCGATGCAACTAATTCCAGTGTAGTGCTCTCTTATTAATTCTAGGTTCGATCGTGACATTAGGACTAGACTGCGTCGATCTAACGATATGCCTCTCGCCTGGACAGGAGCAGAAAATGCGCATGCGTGGCAGCGTACGTAGCTTACGATAGTTTTCATTATTTAGTAATTTCTAATCTTTCCTTTACATATATATTATACAATCTATCTATATATTACTGGATAGCAGCAGCGGCAAAAGTTAAGATGGATGTAAAGTTGGAGGCGAAATATTTAACCGGGAAGCTTCACTTCCTATGACCGAAGGAAGAGTCGGAAATATATAGGAAAAGAGGAAATAGAGACCCGAAAGACAGGATCTATATTCCTTTAAGAGCGACCTATGTAGGCTTTATTACATCATCTTGCTACGACTCGCTAGCTGCACTGGCTTCGAAATTATGAACCAAATAATTCTTGGAGCATGAGACGCGAAGATCCAAGGACGATTGACAGAATGGGGATCCGTTGGTTATTTAGTCTAAGCCTTATTATCTCTACTGTAACTATTAAACAAACAAAAGGCAGTGTGCTATGTTGATAGCACTGTACTATAAGGTGTGTACCGACCGAGAACAAAACACGCTCGGAAGATTTGCTCTGTGGGTGGTACGCGATAAATTAAATTCTCCTTGGCGACTCTATCAAAATGTGCAATCTATATCGATACTGCGATACTGCGATACTGCGATTCATACCACCCACCAAGAGTAAAAGCTGCTTCGGGTAACGTGCCGTATTTTCCCTTGATCCAAACGACTGCTTTATATACTAGACTTGAATAAACAGCTAAGATTAGGCTCTACGTGAAAACAAAGCCAGGCGAAGCTCGATGATTTACTGACTTGAGTCTTCCACGTGTGCTAGTGTCGTTCCAAGCTCAAGATGACGTAGAGATTATAGATATAGAGAATTGCAAAAGTCCGTGATGTCCTAATGGCATTGCACGTCATGCTAAGAGCACAAGAATCAGCGTAGCGTAGGTCACGCTGCGACGCACCAAGCGAGGAGGTTGGGTCCCAGCTATATCTATAACGTATCCATGTACGGGTGCGTTTCACGAACACGTAGTTTACAGGGCGCAGGCGCCTACCCTCACTTTCACATTCACAGAAATTCACACCAGGAAAGTACGCAAGAAGGCGATGTGCTCGCCAATACGCTATTCCGTTTCTGCTTCGTTGAGGCTGGTGACGTAACGTGACGTCACTTTGAACGCAAGGCCCGGGACCTGGGATCGATCCTCAACGGCAACGACGACGATAACGACGTCTACGCGCAATACACCACTACTGTTTCTGGCAGCATCGGAATCGTTGCGACTACACTGACGGCGAAGGCGACGGCAACGACGCTGGACTGGCTTTTGCGTCTCAACGGATATTCTTAGGGTATCAATAATTTCAATTGACGCGACTCGCCGCGCCCTCCTGGGAGAGTCGGATATTCTCAAGAAGCTCATCACGTAACGTAACGTGGATTTCAGCGTTACAGAACTTGCTTTTGCCTGCTTTTATGCTTATACGAGGCTATGGGAATTGCATTTCTTGATTTATGTGCGAATCATTTATGAAGTAGCAGCTAAAATACTTCCGAGGGATAATTTCACGACGCTCGATAAATAGGGGAAAAGTTATTTAAACGACGTGGATAAATTGGTAGGTCAAGAGCCTGCTGCTCTCATTGGAGTAGGAGAGAAGGATTGCGCAGCCAGCTGGTGCACAATGGTGGTTTAATGCCTTGACGCCTTGATGCCTCGATGCCTACTGCAGTACGTCCATACGTCGCCTCAACTTGTAATATTTTGTTTCGGCAGAGGATTGCGATGGAGGCGACGCCACCCGCGAGTTTTGAGTCGCAGAAGCGCGTCTCTCACGAATTACTGCATGCAATGCAAAATTCCTATTCGAGGGCGGAAAGCCGAGCACGAATTTTCGGTTGGCTGGGCATTAGTTTAAATCGTTCATCCACCGGAATTGAGGCGACCATTCGCACTTTCGCGTCCACCTGCCGCCGCATGTTCAGAAGACTTACAGACCTGCTCATCAAATCAGCTCGTTACTAATGGCACGCCTCTAATCATTACTTATGTCTACGTTACATTACGAATTCCTACTTGAATAAGTCAGTAAGTATTTGCATACTCGTATCTACAAGTTGTGCTTAATTTCTTTTAAGAGGAAAAGCAGATAAAACAGAGGAAATAAAAGAAGATTCAGTGCAAAAGACACGGAGCACACGAGGTAGGCTGATGCGGTTGGGTGTTGGGAGAATTGCGGACGTCGAAAGAGACACGAGATGCGCAGAGTCGCTGAGACGAGAGAACCTCCAGAGCATCCGGAGCATCCGGAGAAGAAGTGGAACGGTGCGGGACGAAGAATGGAATCGGTTCAATAAATGCAGCGGTAGTCGACACTCTGCTATATCGGGAGTCACATAGTAAGTGCGAGAGAGATCGAGGGACAACAAACCCACGCCTGCGCCACGTGCAGTTCCCGTAGTAGCGGCTCAAACGGACTTAAACCTCCAGCGGAAGGATCTAACCTACATGAGAAACGAGGAGAGGAAGCAAACATACTACGGAGAGAGCGAGACGGATGACGCATGGTCAAAGAGAGGCCTAGTATCGTCATGATGGAAGATACGAGATGAGCGAAGATATTCGATTGGTCGAGAACTGTGGATCGGGCGAGGGTTCGACCAATCACAGCCACAGAGAGAGAGAGAGAGAGAGAGTACGAGGCACCGAGTGGCGGCTCGCTCTCGTCGGTCGATAATTTCTGCGCGAGGAGGACGGAGTGATAACAATGCAACGTGCTCACTGCCACCGACGTCGACCACGACGTTACAAAGCCAGCCACTCGGCCTTCCCGATGCTTCGCAACGAATTAGGAGATTCGCCATTTTTGAAGCTTCACAACTCTTTTTTCTAATGGTCTAGGAGAGCGCTAAGAACTGTCTTGAACTTATTCGCGTTATCCACGCGAGGTCCGTGGTAGCCCAGACGGTAGAATATGTTGCTTGACCTTTTACTTTTTCGTTGTGACATGTCGGCGTTCCTTGCTATTCTAAGTATTCCCATCATGCCAGCTTCTGTCTCGTGCGTCCTCTGAACCAACTTTTCCCAATCGAACGTGTCGATATACATATATCAACGTGTCTATTAGTTTCAAGATTACTATATGGGTAAAATTAATAAAATAAATTAATGATGCTAATGGCTGACCAATTTGGCGAGGATTGACATTAGTGTCGGCGCCGGTGGTAACGTAAATGTGGGTCAACAAGACGTTCGATAGTCGACTTTTTTATCGAGATATTCGTATTGCACTTCCGGACGTGTGCGCCACCACGCCTGGAGCTGTCTTCTCTTTCGCACTGAATCTGCAGTCTTGGTGCAAATGTAACGCCAGAAGTAACAATAGGTGACAGAGGTAACACCGGGAAGCTGGACAGACAGAGACAGAGAGAGAGAGAGAGAGAGAGAGAGAGAGAGAAAGAGATACACGAGGTATCGACCGGTTAGGAACGTTTGTCCACACAGGGCAGTGCGTATCAACCAAACCATTAGCCACATTATTTTCTAGACTGAATTCACATTGACAAATCGTCTACTGGATTATTGAGCTTTCTGCGATATCTTGATTCCTCACATTCCATGAACTGTTGACTACGTGAAGTTGTACACGTCATAGGATGCATTGCGAGCCTCCCATGTGCTTGAACACAGCGGCAGAACCGTCGGAAAGCATCCCCGATGCTCGAAGGGTAGTGGCCCCACTGCTTGCTGTTGCTGTTTCTGCCGCTACTGGCAGCAGCGTCCTTTTTTCATTTTATTAAGCATTCTTGCGTCGACCCTGACTGCAATTCCATTTTCAAAAATCATAAGTACGTCACAACGTAGTCGCACAGAAGTGGAGAAGAAACTCTGAAGAAGTTAAAGGGTCTGGAATAGAGCTTCAGAAGTGAGTGAGAGAGAGAGAGGGAGCGAGAGTGAATGTCTCGGTTGGAAAAAGATCAAATGAAAACAAGCTGTGGATAGGAAACGGAGGATCCTGTGTGTGTGTGTGTGTACCTACACATAAGTATATGTAGAGAGTTACATTACTCTCAGGAGATAGTTCCACTTCCATATCCACTTCCACTTCCCCTAGCAGCTTTTGTGCTGTCTTCCTCTCCTCTCCCGCGACTCATCCCTACTCGTCCTCCTTTTCGGTCTACTGGCAACGTTCGTTCACATCTATACAAGAGATACGTGGTACGTCGCCCTTAGGCGACATTCACACCGAATGCTATTGTCTGAATCTCTAATTCGAAAGAAATGTCCCTATGATTCAGGATCGACCTGCAAGTGTGAGTGTGTTCTTGAACTCTTAAACTCTTGAACCGTTCATTACGACCAGTAGGTAATGTCAAAGGTGTAAAGACGTGGGACTATTTTCTATTTATTTTCCTTGGCGGCGAATAAAGTGAGAGAGATAGTAGCAAAGGCTGAAATTCTCTGCGAAGTTGCGTACACGTGACGCCAGTTACGCAATGTTTTCACTCTTTTTCTTATGATACATATTGAAGCGAAGCCGACGCCAATGCCAACGCCGACGCTGGCGTCTCATTATAGCCCATACACATGCAGCAGCGTTGAGTAAGGTCGGGGTAGGACGTTTGAAGATCCTGACGGGCGTTCTCGGCCGAGGGGTTGCTCACCCTTTAAATAATTTCACGAGTAGAAGAGCCGCGTCGGCTCCTCGCGGCGTCCTTGTTTATTGCGTTCATGTGCGTCGCGGCGCGCATGTACGTGTATAGACGCATGAATGTCCGCAGCAGTTGGGAGGATTCTAGAGCTGAGAGAAAGGAAAAGAGAGACGGAGAGAG
>JARPRG010000511.1:79140-99684 GCA_031001745.1 Hartigia nigra
CGGAATGGCGGAATGCGAAATGCGGAGAAACGAGGAGGAAGCTACGAGACGGCAAGATGAAAGGATAAGAAGCCAGAAACCGAGACCGCAATATTAATACATCATGGCTCATTGCCCCTACATCATGACGCGCATTAAAGCCACGTCGCTTCTCTTCCGTACCGGAAGTCAAACTATTGCAATGGCGTATTTACCAATTATTCCATATATTGAAGCTTTATTCTTAGGGACTACCGTAATTTCTGCTCTATCCTTCTTCAGGTATATTATTATTATTATTATTTCAGCATCTCGATGCGCATTAAGAAGCTTCCTCTTAATTAAAAACTTCATTGGGAGATATTATTCGAAGAAAAGTAAGTCCATTAAATAAATAAGATAACTTTAAATGTATAGTTAAATGTATTTGGAGACCTTAGCGATTTCCAAGAAACGTATGGGTGATGGAAAAATTTGACTTATGGGTCGCGTTTGCTTTTAGATTTTTTTGTGGGACGCATCGAGTATCTGCAGGCTCCAATAAGCAGACTTTGAGATGTGCATCGTGTGAACAAAGGATTGACGATCCTTTAAGGAGAGGCTGACGTCAGAGGGAGCATCGAATGACGTCTCAATCCTGGAATGCATGCTAGCGCAAGTTGTTTGTCACGACGCGTTGGGTTTATATAGGTACTGCAATTCCGTCTTGGAGTTTTTATCATGGAAGGAAAGTCTGAACGAACTTGTTGCACGTCGTCGCATTGATCGAAGGTCTGCGTGGAAGTTACTTTTAGGATTTTTGAAGCGTAGAGTAGACAGCCAAAAATTCGATTACTACTTCGCTTGCAACCAACAATTATTAGGGGACTACGATACTAAGGGAATAGATTTTTTAATGCAGACTCAAAAAAAAAAAGATTATCAACATTATCAGCCATCAATTTTATATCTTTGCTCTATCTTAGCAGGATAGAATTTGCAAGAATTGTTCACGATCTTACAAGAACGTTCTGGAACACTGTCGAATGATTGACGCACCCCTGTCTTTTTGCGTCTTTCTATCTGAAACAAACATTTACGTCGTTCCATTAGCAACGTAGCCAGATTAGCCATCGATTCGCCCCGGGAAACAAATATTTGCGCCACCAAAAGCCTACTCGTATCGCAATCCACTGTGAGACAATGTCCTCAAACTGCGCAGGTCTTCCAGAAGCCACAATCGTTGCGAGAAAAGTAAATAAAATTTATTATCGAGCCTACCGTCCTGCACTTTTTCTTCGTTTTCTCGATGATAGGACGGAAACAAATGCGAAACATAGACGAAAAGAAACGCAGAAAGTAATAAGAGTGAAGTCTCTGTCGAGTAGATGGCCAATTTGGCTAAATTGGCATGACTTCCATTCAGAATGAAAAGAGAAGTATGTATTGAAGAAATTGAAAAAAAAAAAGTATAAGCTGCGAAGGAATCCTAGTGGTGAGTCTTCATGTACATTGGTCGAACCCTTTTCAAGTTTCCTTTGGAATTTTTACCAAGTGGACGAATAACTTTATGCCGAAAAATTACCCTCGGCGTTTCAGCAAACAATATTTTTCTTCTTCCATGCTAATTGCGCCCTCGAGAGTGCCATGAGTATTTGACGAGGTCATCCAAAGCCAAAAAGCCAAGGGAGAGAAATTTCCATAGAGTAATGCAGCGATATAGGACCACAGAGAAAAGGAATGAAATGGCGCCGAGGACCCTGAAGAGCAAGGGTCAAAGTGCAGGATCAAAAGCAGAGCGATGCTCCTTAAAGTATTTTATTGGGTAAAGGACCAAGAGAAGGAAAAATGGATTTGCGATTAACTTCACGAAGCAGAAGACGGCTGTGACTACAAAACACTGGAATTCTCGTGGCATCCGAGCCCTAATCTTAAAAGACTATAAAGATTAATAAGGCAGGAAACGTCGAAATTACGTGTTCTGCGGCAGGTCAGATAGAAATCCGCTTTCCTATCTAGTGACTATGGCAGCAGATTGTCCTTTAAGAGGTAGAGGTAGAGGAGATATCCGGCGGAAGTCAAGGTCTTCGGCCCTCGTAGCTGTCCAATTTCCCTCGGTTCCACGGAGTGCATCGACTTCACGTGGGTCTCAGTGGGCAGCACTAGAGTTCAAATAGCGTCCTTGGTTCCGCAATGTCGCTTTCTGCTTGGCGGAACCCTAACCTCCAAGTGCAGTCAAAGTACGAGCAGCTGATGCAGATCAACGACAATACTAGCCAAACCAGTCCCCAGCGCACGCAGAATGGAAACCCTTTCTTCCAGGACGGGAGCATATAATGAATAAAAATTCATCAAGCCGCCTGCTTTGATTCGCTTACAGCGAAGCTCTACAGTCGACTTTTCGGGCAGGTCGTTCACTCGGGCACTAATATTCCTTTCTTTTATAGTATGATCCCACCACTACCACCTCTCATTTTTACATCCTACCTGCTGCCGCCGGCACCGTCGCCGCTCGGTGTAGCTGAACTGCGCAGTAAACAAACTACAGTGCGTTTACCTCTGCTCACCGGACAGCTGATTCAGCCGTTTCATTCGTTTCTTCATTTTCTTTTTCTTTTCTTATTCTTAATTCAGTCAGTCATTGACACTGTCACTGAGTATTTTCATGTTGACGACGAGTCTCTTCACCTATCCCATTTATAGAGTCGCTCTTTATGCTGATCCTTCAAGGCGCCTTTAGTTATAAGGATTCGCTTAGTAGAGCGCATGCATTTGCAACGCCATTTGCGCAACGTTGCGCCAATCGCTTCGGGCGATTGTTTAATCGCACTCGTTCAAATTAGCTGTATTTATGGGCTGCGTCGTCATAGGCAAATATTTAAGTGCGTAATAAACAAGTCAAGGACACTACTCTCTTAATATTCTATGTATTCCTATACATATATACATAGGAGTGTGCGCGCGACGTGTTATGACTGTAGGAGTATTTGGGATTTTCAGACCCAGATGACGTGTCATCCGGATCTTACGACCGTATCTTTCGTTAACGTCAGAAAGTGTTAATACAAAAGAAGTTCACTGAAAATTTCAAATGACGAAGTCGTATATAAGAGTGCGTGTCTACAACCATTTTCCCGCTTAAAGTGCGCAGAGCATATCCGTCGTGGAAAATCGCACACTTATCTGCCATCTTTGCCAAAGCCAAACAAACCCGAATAATTCAGCCACGTCTAGTAGTCGATCAGTGACGTAATAATCGATACAGCCAAGTTCACCGTTTCTCAGAATATTTCTCTCAGATTATAGTATATCAGATTGTCAGCGCGAAAACATCACGATCAGCCAAGAAGTCTCAGATGGTCGGCTCGATTTTGGCAACAACTCCACCTGAATTTCGTTTTGATCTTTTCGATTGCGGTAAAGCAGAGAGAGAGAGAAGGAGAGAGTTATATCGACTACGACTCTATCGGAAGAAGAGGAATTGCCTGGGAGTCGAGACGATGCCAGCAATGCGACTCGATTCTGGCACTGATTCTCAGAATCCAGAAGTTATACAGAGGTGTAGAGTTAATACTGGTGGCTTTAATAACTAGCCACGCTACCGTCAACGTAACGGCTAGTTATTATAAGATCCGAGTTGTACGTTGTACGTTGTACGTTGTGCGTTGACCTAGGCATTGAGTGACGTTTACAGCAAGTTACAGCAAGTTACAGCGGGTACTGCGCCGCGTCATGTTTTAGCCTAAGCACATACGAACCAGTCTAGGTACACACAGGCAACATGTCACGCAAAGCTTTGATCATGGATACCCAGTCACTTAGCAGCCATTCCGCGGTCCTCCTATACTCCTTTATACTCCACCTCCCTCTCGTTCACTCTACTCCAATCTCTAGACTCTTTGCTGTATCCAAGTATAAACTTTGCAACATGCAAAGATGTGATGGGAGTGACATTATGGAAGTAAATTTTTCGATTTGGAGGAATCGAAAAGAAAGTCAGCTAGCACGGCTAAGGCCTTATCAACCCTCAAACATTTTGCCCCTTTTTGCGACATTTTTCATGACAGAACTTTTCCTGTTTTCAGTTACATTTCGTATCTCAAAGTAATGAGATCGAACGAGTCGTGCAATTTCATATCGGAATAAAATCTCTTAGAACGCTCATCACTCATTCCGTCAGTTCTCTAATAGTTTTTCGATAATTGAAAAATTGTCTCTTCCTTCAATAATAGATAGAATACTTTTTCTTCTGTCTTACCAGAAAATCCTTACTTATGTATGTACGCAGAAAATAAAAAAAAAATGGACTTACTGCACATCCTAAAACAGCAGCAGGTTCGCAGGTGCTTTTGATTTCTTCGGCGTATCGATGGCGTTCTAAGAAAGTCTTCTGGTGCAAATTTGTATTCTTCTGAATTCGATTCAACACTGTAAACTTGCTCGACGGTATCAATGGCCCCAAATGCCTCGATCGCCGCTGCTCTCTGGAAGTCCGCGTTGCCGGGAACCTCGGCAACTGAATTAGCTTGTGGACTCAGCTTTCTCGGTGGAAGGTCTGGTGGATTTTCTGTTATCTTTGAAATCTGCGATGTCGTTTGACTCGTGGATGCTGGAATAGCCTGCATCTTCGTAGATAAAATCCCTGTTGAAGGTTCGTCAGGAATAGTTCCGAAGAGGTGCGTCGTAGAACTGCTCGTCTCCGATGAAGCGTCTGGCGGCTTTTCTGCCATATCGGCAGTCGATGAGAATGCTAAAACAAAAGGGAAATTCTTCCTTACCAACGGTTCAAGTAGACGTGCACTCGGCAAGTTACCGATCAGTTACGCCTGAACTTTAATCTATTTTAGTCAACGGCCTGAGCTTACGGGTGTACCAAACTCTACACGGAATAATTCTACACGGCATTTCAATAAATATAATCTGCAATTTGACTGAAGGTATGCAATTTTCAGCGTTTTCTTTCATGCTAATTAATCTACTTAACATGATTTGACAAGCCAATCGAAACTTAGCATGTAAACGGGAGAAGGCCTTGACCCAAAAGATGCTATAAAGGGTGTAAAATCCACTTAGCCAAGAATACAGTCGGTATCTACATGAATGCGAATGTGCACGGGGCATCAAGGAAGGACTCCATTTCTTCTCGAATCGGTTTTTCTGTTAAATTTTCAAACACGTGCACCTTACGTATGTATCTTCTTTTTTTTTTTGACAAATGTTCATTCTGGTAAGGAGTCCTTCTGTTGTAACGAATAAAAAAAGAGAAAAGACGTATATCTTATATTGGCCCAATATCCTAATTGCGATATTAAATTTCTCTTGATCTTTAATCTGCTAGTCATGGGCCTTAATGGGTTGAACTATCTTCGCAGGTCAGTCGCAAGATTCTCACGACTGACCTCAGAAGGTTTTCTCAGGCTACAAGGATTCCTGCTGTGAGCACTTGCGTGTCGACCCTTTCACGACTTTTTACACTGCCTCAGCAGTTCGTGAGAATGGCTCGATTTTTAAAATACTGTGCAGCTGGCTTTTTTCCTTTTCATTGAAATTTCTTTCCCCTAGTTTCGGCATGGAACTATTCTATTCCTTCTATTTTCCCTATATAATCCGATCATATTGGGGCGCACATTTACGTTACATTCATTATCCAATTTGTCGAACTTAAAATATGTATTCAGACGCATTGCGGTCCTAAATTATATTAAATCATTTCGTTATTCTCGAATAATACATTTATTGAGTTTACTGATAAATAATTAAAAGGTGCATTCGGATGACAATTCTATCTCAAACTGATCTTCTCGCTGATCAACAGGTACAATTTATGGCATCTGCTAAATTTATGCTAGATTGCGTCACACGTCAATAGGTTCATTTAAACAATGAACCTAACCTATCCTAATAAAAATATCGTTGGTTAATAGCCACTCGCGTCGTCACTCGTAATTTTGGCAATGACCTAATCTTCTTCAGTATTCGAAATAAGAAATTACAGTTTCTTAAGGAATCCCCTCCCCAACCAATTTACGTCTGAACATAATACTGATATGAGTTAATACTCCTGTCGTAATAATTGAAAGCAACGGATTTGCGTAGAGCGCGATGTAAACAGACATTCTGCTGTAAGTCTTCTTTACAACGTAAAATTTTCATAATATTAGGACCTTAGCACTATTTACACGTCCTACTGTATATACTATAGTAACGTTCGGCTGACAATGAGATCGGTTACCTGAGAAGAAGAAGGCGTCGTTGTCCATCTTGCGTGTATAACCGTCGATTATCACAATGAATATTATTTTTTGGAAACGTCTGTTTTCACGTCCAATAAATATAGCTTAATGTCGTCAGGTTAAACGTATGCCAGTACGTAGCAGTTTCTACGTAATACGTAATACATAGAGAACACTGATTGAAACGCCTCAGAGTGCTTGTCAAGGTCACACCTCTATTCATCCTAATATCATCTTTCGTTTTTTTATCTCTTATCCCAGATTGTTTATCTTATCGTAAGCACATTCGGAAAGTCAATCTACACGTAATTTTCGAGTAAAGTCTCAGGTCGTTATCTTCAAATCTTATACAATCTCATTCCTCTCTCTTTCTATGAACTTCATCGATATCCCTTATCATGTGTCACTATGATTTCCAAACTTTTACCGTCCCTTCATTGCGTAAAATTATTAATGAGGTTAACTATGGTAACATTGCTCGTCCTTCAGAATATATTTTTTGTACTCCTCTACATACCAATAAATGTGTTACAGATGCGACAAATCTTGAGAAATACAATTTCATGTAAAAAAGAAAGAAAAAAATTGGACTTGCTCAAGTAACACCACGCGTTTCTCTCTCTCTCAGTATATAAATACCAGCAGAGTGGATGGAAGACAACACTCATAGAGATATCAACGGTGGTCAGCGACTTCTGTCACAGATTCCACGATAAATCAACAGTAAGAGATTTTTCCTCATAGAAGAAATGTGGTAAGTTTAATACTGTGAAGATATTTAATGAACTGAGAGTACATACAGTGTGTTTATTTGCATTTGTTCTCTGTCAATAGAAAAATGGAACAATGCAGCAATGGTGCAATGGAGCAATAGACTGTTGCCAATTTGATTGACCGGTCACTAGTATATCAGCTTTAATTGACTGCGAATTAATTCTCTGTGGCTGCCCTAATTGAGACTTGGAAATTGTATGCTTCTGCTATGTGTCTTGTTCAAAAGTCCTGTCAACTCGACTGTGAACAAGAAACGCCTGGATTGCAGGCAAAATATTCAATGAATCCAAAAATCATTTAATAAGAATAATTCTTCAATGACCAGAGAATATAGTCTTTTGTTTCTCGAACTTATGGAAAGACAGAAAATGACTTTTTTAATAATTATACTTTATGCATCTAGTACATTGTAGAAAAATTATCAAACAACACCAGTCTTACGGTTAGACGATAAGCTCGTGCACGCGCACACACACACACACACTGTTTAGCTACTAAAATTTGATTGGCTTTCTCCAGTTAAGAAACACGCAAGACTAATAAGGGTTAACTCGTGTCTTAATGTAAAATGTATTCCAATTATAAGCACATTTGCTGTCCTCTCTCATTCAGTGGCGGCAGAAACGCCGATTAATACGTTTCGTAATTCGTTCGTTAGCATTGCATGGATCGTGAGCACTGTTACATGTGTATTTGTACACTTTGTTCCGATCTAAGATATCGGAACATCCAAGTGTCTGAGCGTCACGTCGGCAAACATCATCTATTTACACAACGCTGCGAATTCGAATGAGCAATTCAGCTCATTTTCCTTCTTTCAGTATCTACTATGATTATAGCGGTAGACGCAACTTAATAAAAATATAGAGCATGTCCTGCGAATACATACGAATTAAAGTATGACAGGCAAGGTGTGTCCCATTGGTGGAAATCGATAAAAAAAGTAACGAACAATTGACGCTGAAGCAATCTGATGAAATTGACGTGGTGACGTTACACGAGGGAGAGGAACGAGTTGCATCGATTTTTTTTAAATTATGCAATGGGTCGAAGGTCCGTGGCTGTACATTTTTTACACGTCTTAACAGGACACTACTACACACCACTCGATTGTTCTTTACCGGCAAATCATACTTTAGGATCAGGCTGAGGATAAAACGCGAAACCGATTAACTTTTGAGTAAGAGGCGAAAACAAACGAAAGAAACGAAATAGCAAACACTGATAAATAACAGCACAGATTCCTCCATAAATCCACAACTATCAACGCATAAATATCTCTTGAGGTCAGCAGAGCTCTGAGAATTTTCACAGTAATCCTTTAGGTGCATCGCGGCGCGTAAGTTAGAAACGTCGCGACGGCACTCTTGCGCTGAAAGACGACGGAGCCACTCGATTTCTTGTACGCTCGCTCTGACAGCGTTAAACTTTCTCCCGACTGATTCGAGTACAAGACGGGCCCGTAATTTTAGGCACTGCTAACCGACTATCTAATCGACTGAGATTACAAAAGAGGCAGAAGAGTATCGACCGTTGCAGGCGCGGCAACGCACGAGGATTCTCGCTGCGGTTCTCAATGATGCGATCAGCTGTTCCCGATGCAAACTGTACGCTCGTATTTCTCTCTCTCTCTCTCTCTCTCTCTCTCCCCGAAAAATGTTGTGACGCAAGCATTCGTCTTGAGTCGTGCGCTCTCTCGTTACATCATCCCGCATCGTTCGCACGCGAGTCGCCGCTCGTGGGATGCAGCACACGCACGCACAGCAGTGCGCGACACTGAGATACGATGCGTGCCAATTGCCTCATTCATTCTAAAGAGTTTTACTTTTATTTGCGTTTTTTACTAATCGGACTGATTCCCATTTTAAGCAGTCTGGGCTAACACTAAATTCATATAAGAAACGAACGAAGGATTTTCGAATGTATTAATCCTGCAATTCTGCAAAAGGGGTTCTATTAATGCTATAGCGAATCCTTGCAATTTTTATTATTTCAAAAATTCATTTAATTAACAAACCGCTCTGCACGGTCATGTTTCACTTTTGAAAATTAAATTGCTGACGGATATTTGTGGCCATACTACTGTGTACTATTAGAAAATTAATTAAAGCAATTTTTATAATGTTACTGTTCGCCTTAAGTTAGATCGTGACAAATTATTTAAAAGTTGATCAATAACACAAAATCATATTTTTTGAGATATCATCTTTTGAATTCAATGCAACGTATTGGAGAAAATTTCGAAAAATTCATTAGCACCTATGTGTTTTGAAGAATCCGTAAAGCAAACTACTCTTAATCAATTTAATCGAAAGTACGGCGAAGGAAACTTAACAAATTTCTATTAAACTTTTTAATTGTGCAATTTGCAAAGAAATGCGGCAGTGACGCGATATTTTATTTTTAGATTATAAAAAGTCGATTGCACCAGCTTATAATTTAAGAGCAATTGATAACTCATTCGTAAGCGAAATTCAACGAGAAATTTTTTTATTTTCCAATAACGAAAAATAAGCTTCCCTCTTGCTTAATAAACATGCGTAATTGTAATTACCATTAAAGTAAATGGTTTTTTAAATTGACAAAATGAAACAAATGGTGAACTCCTCTCTGAACTCCAGAAAAACCCCTTCTGGCTATTTCTTTGATTGTTAATGAAACGCTCGCTAATAAAAGATGGTAATTTTCGTCGGAACGCTAAAAGCTTCGAAAGCCTTTCACAATTTTGCAATATGTTTGACGTTACTTTATAAAAAGGCATTTCTATTTCATTTTTGTTCCCCAATATTTCATTGACTTTAAGAACCTACTTTTCACATACATTATATTATACTATAACATTGCATTATATTCATTAAGTATGCACGAGTACTATTTATGTCAACTATGACGCCATCCATTATTATAACACCCGTAGACTACATTTCCATATTATTTGAAACATCTTATCGATTTGCTAATCTGTCTTCCAAAGACGAATTGAGATAAAAAATTGTTTGTCAAATTTCAATAACGCGTCGAGAATTTCGCAAAGATATTTTTAGAGGACGCCAGCCTATTGTTTGCAAATATCTAACAAACGCACTGTGTGCAAACAATTATTCGGTAGAAAAGAAAGACTGGCAGACAAGTAGACAGAGCGCGTCCGATCGTACCTTTCAATGAAGTATTCAGCAAGCGAAGACTTTGAATATTCCAAGATCTTTGGCGGCGAAACAGGATCAAAACGTATTAAGTAAATTTCTAATGTTTAAAATGACCGATTCGATTGCTCCGCACTCAACTTGTAACACTTGAACACTTTGATTAGATTTATGAAAGAATTGACCAACGATATTTAATAAAAAGCACATGCATTGCAGCACAGTGAGTATCACAGCACTAAGAGTATCATTAAAACTAAATTCTTCAAATTGAATTCTTCTACGGACTAATGAAAAATTCAAAGCGTGCAAATAGCATGCCACGAGGGAACTGAGAATACCTAGTGAATCTTCTAACCGTTATGTAAATTTCTGGCAGCTTGGGACAAATATTGAATAATTTCATTACGGTGCGTCTGCATTGTATTTTGGTACAATGGGCAGCGCATTAAGAAGGAACGTGGGAACGTATCTGCAGCCAAATATAATAATATCCAGACTCCCGGCAAAATTTCTCTCGCGCGAGTTTTCATCCTAATGACTTGTGACTTCTTAAAGTTTCCAATGATCTTCGAATGCACGGCCTTCGGTAGTCATTTCAATAAGAATACGCTAGGTATTTCCATATCCAATATTTATTTACCGACAGTACAAATTTCTATGGAAAACATTCGCGTGACGCTAAATTAGAAATATGTCTCGTGATGTTTTATCCAATCAAATAATTGTCTGTTGTTTTTAATTATCGAAAGCGAACAATCGTACCGCATACAAAAGACACAGGAGAGATACTATCTTGAGAATCAATGAATTGAATTAAGCAAGGAAGTCCCGTGAAGATTGACATATCTTAACCTTGCGCAAATATTTTGGCCCTACGATACAAGTGAGATTTCACATAAACTGAAACGGATTTAGAAAGACAGAGTGGAGACACTGTAATTGTGTAAAATGCAACATTAGGAGAATAGCATAGATGCTCGTGAAAATTAAATAAAAAAGGATAAAATTGTCTTCTTTAATAGTCGATTGGATAAATCATTGTGATGTGATCCCGTATTTATGATCTTGATGAACATGATTAAGATCTTTCTTCAACTAATTAATCATTGTCGTAGGCTTTAATTAGTCAGATTAAATGAACATCAAACACACACAGAAATATTTGTCGAAAATTAAAGAAATAGGTCATCCATAATCACTTCCCCGGTTCCTTCAATTAGAAGCACACAGTCATTATATAGTACACGTAACGAACGACCTGTCGCGGCTCTAAAGAACTTTTCGAAAATGAAGTGCGACGCTCGCAGGTTGAGACCAGGACACGTACTGCGGGAACGTCGTTCGCAACTCCCAAACTACAACTGCCGTCGCGACGCCTACCACAATACGTTCCACACTATAAATTCAATCGATTTATTTTCAACGCCGATACGGAGAAAGGCACATTGGCTAATCGTTCGATTCTCGGGCCCTACGTGAAAGTTTTATTGAAATCATCGTATTTTTTGCAAAGGAAGATTCTTTCTTTTCAAAATCCTACAGCTGGAAAATGACAAAAAATGTCCTTGCCTTGTTTTAAGAAATGTTGAAGAATTTTCCAAATTAAGGAAAAATTTATAAAGTGCGCTCCATATAATACAGGGGGTAATATTGGGTTTATATACCAAATAATCATGAATATCGTATGATATTTTGAGGCTCCCTTGAACGATGCAAGAAGCATGGTACATAGTCAGCTTCTGTTACTGTAAACATATTTGGTTTTTTTCTCTATACAAAGAAGTCCAATGTCCAAAGATAAGAGTCTTTTGAAAGATCTTCGATTGAATCGCTCTGTCTTCCAAGACCATTAAATTCATTTGGTATTTCAGGCGCCTAATAATACGAAACGGTTTCAGCCTTTGCCTTCTAGTGTCCTGCAATTTCTCATGAAACCTTATAAGATGTCAATTCCTTTTAAAAACGTTTAAAACAAATAATGAAATGTCCTGTTCGCGCTGTGAAAACAAGTTTATCACGTTGAAAAGTAATATTGAACTCATAAACGCGCAAGTTCTCTAAAATTCTCTTTCTGATCCATCCTGGGAAATTTGCTGTTGATGCGGACAAAAAACTTGGTCTATCTTCTGGAGATGTGATAAGTTATCGCTGCATCTCCACACACAGCGTGCATCGCAGGTGTATACGTATATGTATGCCTAAAAAATTGTGGACAATGCAGATGCCTTGAATAATAAGAAGAAACATTTAGCTCTCAGATCTCAAATCGTTCGAGCAATAAGAAATGTGCACAAATCTCTGGATCTTTTTGTTAATTAGTCCACTGATAAATTTAGCTAAGTAAATTGTCGATATTATATTAGCTTTTCACGGTCCTACGATTGCTACCGATCATTGAAAATCAGCTATATCATTTGTTAATCTCTCGTTTTGAGAATTAACGATTCTCGATGACAGCACTCTGTCTCCTATTACGATTTGAATAATATGAGGCAGAAGATAAATAGTTTTAGTAATGTATTAAGACGCAGATCTAACGTTTAACAGGATTTTTTGCATCAGGCAAAAAATCGGTTTTACCCTAATTACTTGTAAATAAGGCGGACCGTGATGATGTACACATGTGCATCAGGGTATTGCTGTTCAACGTACATGTTTATAAAGAAATATGTCTACAAGCAATAGCTTAAGTGATTTCCATTGTCCCTATTTTTGTTCGTCCACTTTGTTTTTATTTGACGTCATATCTTTATGCTGATATCCTGGGACGCTGGGACCTCTACTTGGGTCAGGGTTGTTCCTGTGGCAAGACGTCATCACTGCAAGTATCGCGGCTTTCGACAGCGTGACTTTGAACTAGAATTAAAAAAAAGCTGAGCTATCGCAATTTGACGCGTGGCGTCCAATAATCTCCTTTTTCTCCGCAACGCCTCGTATCGATACGAATCGTCGTATCAGCTTCGTTAAAAAACTACACCTCGAGAGCTTAACGTTCTAATCGTCGAAACAATTTTTCTTATTACGATTAAAACGACGGAAGGATAAATAGAAGATATAGAGTACAAGGCATCGTCAATAAATCATGTTGAACTATCTCCTGGTCGATATGTCCACTTTTCGATGGTAGATTTATCGACCCAAATCGCCAGCGCAGCTTCAACGGAAGCTTCCACTGAGCTTATAATAGAGGTCTCTGAGTAACGCTTCTCTATGAACGCGACGAAAATAGTTGAGTGGTGGTATAGCTGACTTCTAAATTTATTGAATCTCAGTGCTGCCTTAATCTTAGAATCCATAGTCAGTTCGACAGAAGTTAGCGACGAACTGGTAGCCACTCGATCGTCGCTCAGAGATTACAGTTCGACTTGTCAATTAAAGATCACAGGTGAGAGAGAAGGATCGGGGATTCAAGAAGAATTCGTTCTGATTGGGGAAGCGCACAGGTACGACGTACTTAAAACCGACTGAGCCAGCCTAATCAGAGATTCTTAAAGCAAAAATCTATACAGGGACAGTCTAACTCGGTGACCGGTTAATTGACTTTTTTTTCAGAATGGAGGACGATCGGTTTTACAGAAATCTTTGCTCTATGGAAACTCTACAGTCGGGCACTAAAGGATTCTTTCAGGAATTCAGTAACGCGGTCGTTGATGAAGTCGGTGATGCTTGGATCACAAAGGTCTTCGGAAAAGCCAATTCCGATGAAGAGAGAATTCGAATAATCTTTACAGACAGAAAGATAAGGGACGTGGTACTAGAGACATTGAGTCGGGTACAGGAATTATATCGGGACAAGAGCGCTGACATTTCACTTAAAAGAAGAATGGAAGGGATTATGGAGAATGTCACCGGAAACTACGAAAAAGCTCTTCTCCTGCTGAGTCAAGCTGTTCTCAGAGCTCCTCCTACAGGTAAGTCAAAGTAGTCAAAGTAGTCAAATAGGATCTCGCAAAATTCTCTACAACCTCCTTAATCCCCTAGGAAAAGTCAAAAATATAGATCAAGGATTAAGTTTGCCCTTGGCTCTATTCGCAAGAGCAGACACTCTTATGGCGCTAAATGAGTTTCAGTTGGCTCTCCAGGATTTACAATCGGCGGAAAAGGAGGGCCTGCCAGGCAGCTTAAGGTACGTTAAATTCTTCATCCGGATCTGCGTTTGATTCGTGCTCCATGAAATTCGTCAAAAAGAAAAGAGATGAAATTAAAAAAGGACTTAGAGAGAACAATTTTAATTTCACAAAGGAGATGAACTAGTTTTCGATATTCCTAATCCAGCTGTAGCTCTTTCTCCAGCTCCGTTACCGTACACGATATGTATAACAAAAAGGTAATTTCATGTAAAACACAAATCCTGCAATAACGAAGGTTCCTTGGCAGCAAATGTTTGAGCGTAAAATCGAATTTGCACGGCGAAAACATCTGCGTGATATCGCAATGAATATCGCAACATATTTCATATTAATAATGAGAACAAATGATATTTAACCATTGATCTATACATATACATATATATTTCTGAACGTGTTTTCAGAGCGAAGCTTTATTGGAAAATAGGAAACTGCCAACGGACTCTCGGCTGCAGAGAAAACGCTCGAATTTCTTTGTCGTTAGCAGAGAAACTGCTGCCGGCCGAGAGAGTAACGGAGAGAAGAGAACTGATGAAGGACATGGATCGCTTGAATTTCGACGAATCTCTAGAGAAACCAGACGCGACTGATAAAGAGCGGAAACGTAAGACACTCCAATTACTCTGTCTGATTTTGCAGTACGACGTTATCAGTCCAGTCCCAGGCCGCAGGCATAAACGAATGCATTGATATTGGATTTGGACTCCTAAAATAAATCACTGAAAGTCTTATTCCCTGGATCCGAACCGTGCCACAGAAAAGCCCACGTCCTAATCATTACGCTCGAAGCGAAATCCTCGAGTGAGCCTCTACGTAATTAGTTGGCCAATTTCACACGATGAAATTACTCAAGTAGTGTTAATCATGAGTAAAACCTTTACAGCTGCAATTATTCTCACTGGAGGAGTCAACGCTACATTTCCTGGTGCATCAAGATTGGTCACTGTCAAGGAGACTCAAGACGCCGGTAGACACGCAATCGCCAACGATGACATACACCCCGGTGACATCCTCGCGACTGAACCACCACTCGCTGCTTGTTTGCTGCCCGAATTTTACGGCTCGCATTGTCATCACTGTTTCACGAGGTACCTTTTAAAAAGTCGATAATACCCGAGGCTGTAGCTACTCTGTCTCTTTAACATTTCAGAAGATATTTTCTTTTTTTTCTTTTTTTTGGAGATGCTCTTATTCGCTAGACATTTACTTATTTGCATTGCTAATTATGCGGTGCACAATAATAATCAGCGATAGTCATCAATAATGTATGATACAACCCCCGGAGTTTACTCAGCTGCTGTAAAATCATTCGCTTGGAATCTTCACGTCTGGTTAGATTACGTTTTCCTTTAACTGCTCGATTGAGTTTACAGCTATATAATTATGTATTCACCCTTATGGTTTACGTCATACGCTTTTTTCTACCTATGTAATTATAAGTGAATTATATGGCGCGATACGATGATAGTAAACTTTTGCAAGTAAATCCTCATAGGTAATATATTAAATAGTGAGGAAATATTGCGTAACTAATGACCAGTATCGTTACAGTGATAATAAATTTTTTTTTTACTTTTAGATTGAGGGCACCAGTAGGTTGCAATATATGTAGCAGTGTAGCTTTCTGCACCACGTCGTGCAGAGACATTGCCCTGTCAACGTATCACAAGTACGAGTGCAAAATCATAGCCCTCATGATAGGTAAAGAACGCAACCAGTAGTAGTAGCTTTTCTGTCTTCGTATATCGATTGTTTGGATTTTTCAAATTTAGGCTCCGGAATGAGCATTCTCAGTACAGTTGCTTTTCGCATGGTGACCCAGGAGGGACTCGAGGGTTGTCTTGAAATTTGCAAAAGGATCAAAGTTGGTCAGACGAATGTAAACGAAGCCAAGGAGGAATCGAAAACAAAGTCCGATGAGAAATTAGGGATTAGCAAGTCTGCGAGGAGACGATTGCGCAAGAAAAAGCTCAAGGAAGCTGAAGAAAAATCAGCCGAAGAATTGACCGACATTACTGAAAACAAGCTGCAAGACGAGCAGAATAAAGATTGCGTCGACCTTAGAGCTTATCAATTAGTCACGCTTGAAAAGCAACGTTCACCGGAAGATTTTTTACGACGCACGTTAATGGCTACGTTTCACTTGAAATGTTTGCAGAAAGTGGGCTTTTTCTTAAAACCATCGCAAACAAACGGTAATTTCTTTATCCGCGCATACGCAAGTGCCCCTACCTTCTTTACAGTGGCTGAATTACATATGCAATCTTATTTCCAGAAGCACCAAGCCACGAGGAAGTTCTAATAGGTTCCTTGCTACTGAGAAATTTGCAACTTTTGCAATTTAACGCCCATGAGGTATCTGAGACCCGATTGGGAAACGAGCATCGTTTCCGCGGTAGCAAAAATATTTATATTGGAGTAGCTATTTATCCGACGGTGGCCTTTTTCAACCACGACTGCTATCCAGCAGTGACGAGGTAAGAAAAATGGTAAAACGAGAAAAGAAATGAATTTTAGCGAAAGATGGAAACTCTCTCGAAAATAATACAAACAGCTAATAATAATGCAGTAAACGTTATAAATTAGTCTACGGCATTTCTTGAAAAATGTATATGTATGTCAATACTTTCCACTGGCAGATACTTTTCCGGTCGCAATATCGTGATAAGGGCTGTACGGCCACTAAAGATCGGCGACGTGGTGGCTGAAAATTACGGGCCGATTTTCACTAAGCGAAGCCTCGCCGAACGGCAACGATCCTTGACTGGTCGCTATTGGTTCAAATGCTCCTGCAGGGCCTGCCACGAGGACTGGCCTGATTTTCGCAGTTTGACAAATCACTGTGCACGACTGAGGTATCGAAATAATTATGTTCGAATGAGAACCTCGAGTCCCGCTATTGTTGCGTATTCAATTAGAATTACAGCAAAGTGGTTGTTTTTTGTCTCAGGTGTCCGAGTGACGGATGTACCAGGCTTCTGGGGCAGCCACGAGAACCAAAGAAGCCAGTAAAATGTCCCGGATGTCAGAAAAAGGTAAACCTTGAGGATCGCTTGAATAAGTTACGAGAATGCGAACTGGACTATGCACAAGGTCTGGCGATTATGGAGGCGGAAAGGGTTGACGATGCTATTAAGGCGTTCACGGAAGCTTTGGAGAAATTTGACAAAATTGCTTCGCCACCTCATCGAGATACTCACTTGGCTGAAATTGCATTAGCTGCCTGCATGGCGAATTCCGGCAATACTTGGAAACCGACCAGTGGCGGAAGCGGGGGACTCCAATTGGCACTGCTCTGATCAGTCGATACTCTCATAATCTTACGCCACTTCCTGCAATTTTATACGCCTCACGTAAAAAACTAGAAACTCTGCCTAAGAATAAAAGAAACTGTTTAGGCTAAATTACTTAGTTCTCGTTTTTCTTCCCACTAGAACGTCACACAGTCAATAAGTGTTTAATTAAGCGAAATACCTTTTATTTTTCCGCGAGATGATTAAGAAACCCTGATAAAAGTCATAAAGAATCAAACAATCTTTTACGAATACACTACGGGATAATAGGAGCAGAAGGGTACACTCAATAAAAGGGAATAGATATTTTGAAGGATTTTACGGAATAAAATTACGCCGTATTGTTTTCATTACTTTTTCGATTTTTTTGGTTCATTTATTTTTTATAATGCACATGTTTCGTGAAAAAATTAAATTCCATATATGAAATTAGCTTTTAGAGTTTCATGTTTCGGTACAAAATTCACTGGGCAGTCGACGGACAGAATGGGGGTGGGGGGGGGGTGGTTTGGGAAACCGTTCCGCGCGCACGTCGCGCCCGGACGAGTCCGTCGAGTTCTTTTACAGATTTTGTTCGAAAGATGAACGCTTTTTGTTTACAGTATTCCTGTTAAGTTTTTTTTTTTCCCTTTAATCTTCTCTTTTGCTGTTATTCAAGTATTCAAAACTCAATTCGAACTAATTGACTGTCGCAGTATTATTGCAATCATTATTTTCAAATTACGTTTCGCAACTTGTTGGGCTTCGATTATTCTTTTTGCATTTTTTGTTACCATTCGTTCTCCTTGCCCTTACGTCTTTCCATTCGCAGAGAAAGTTTCATTATGCCTTTCCCCCCTCTCTCTTTCCTTACTCTTATTCCATTATATTCCTCATTCACAGACGGCTCGATTAACGCGGTGGCCAAAAAAAAAAAGTTGGATCTCCCTTTCGTATCCCATGACATTTTGCTTAGTGCTCATTTCATCCCTGACGCATTACAAAATTCTCCTCATCAAATCCTAATTTCGTCAATACGGAAGAGACGTTCGCGCTCGAAACAAAAAACACTGATTGAAAATCTTCGAAAAAACTCGGCGCATGTCACGTAGATGGCAATAGAAATTTTCTTGTTCTTATATTCGTTACTGTTCTTCTCTCGGGTATGACTTTGTTTTGTTACAGCCCTGAATATCGTCATCGGCTAATTTGCAAACACCATGTCGTTGACATTGATTGACGTCTTGTCATTGGCGATGATCCTATCTCATTTTTGCTGAAAACTGATTCGGTCGTTACGTGTTACATTTCATACGCTATATACCGGGTGGGGCACTAGTGGACAACTGTTTCTTAATCATTTGCTTTTAGTTCCTTTTTCCGACTTCTTCTGTCCCTCAGAATTATCATTTTAACTTCAATTTCAGTTAACACATGCATTGTACTTTTTCGCAGTCAGTTACAATTTTATCCCTTTTTGCAAGCCTGACCTTTATACCTTCTAATGGTGCTTTGGCGACCACGCGGTTACGAAAGACATTTTGCAGTATTACCGATGTTCTTTATCGCAATTCTTTTTTGCCTTTTCTCTTATAATTATTTGGTCAACCTCCGTCATCCTGTGAAACCTGGCTGAACAGTTACCTTTTATTAAGCATACTTTAAAAGAAAAAAACAAAATTAATAAATCGTCAATTACATAAATTAGACAAATTTTCATACTTTAAAGCAACGATCGATGTTGCCTGCGATTACGATTAGAAAATCATTTAAAAAGAAAAAGCAAATATCAGCACAGTTTTCTAAGGAATTACTCGTACGATTGCCCGTAAGTCAATCCGTGACAAGACAATGTTCCAAACTTACGTATCAACTGCATACGAATCGTCGCGATACTTCCCCTTCTCAAAATTTCTTCTCTATTTCCATGAATCTCAGAGTAAGAAAGATATTAAAGATTTATTCTTCTCAAAATTCCGAAGGTGGAAACATTGTCGAAAATCATGGACGGAATGGTTGACGTGTACCGTAACCGCGGGTTATTATTTATTTTTCTGTTTTCTTGTTACGCGTCTTCACGCACCTCAGCACTCTCTAGATATTATGTTTTTTTGTTCCTCAAATAGTTATTCATACACAAACAAAGATATTATGCACATTACAAGGACTCAACGGGTGTGACAAACGACTACTGAACAAACTTTACTTGGACAAGGAACGCAAACTGGCAAGAGATTCGTGGTGTGCGGTGGCGGGGCTCTTCAGCATGTCCATTTTCTTTTTCATTTCTTAAGTAATGAGATGACAACCAAGATGATTTCAAAGACAACAACGACGGCGACAATTATAAACGTAAAGATAATAATTATACGAGTATCGGATTACAAAAGCGATATAAAGTTATTGACCTTTATCAGATACGAAATACGAAATACGGCAATACAACATTAGACGTTTAACGACGATCTTAACGTGTCTTTCCGATGGAAACTGCTTGAAATAGACGATCGCTGGAAATTAATTGTACACTTTATTTTATCTCTTTGTGCTACAAACTAAAATTAAAAAAAAGTTTTTCTATATCATGCAAATTTATCTTCAAATTCTATTTGCTCTTGTTCTCCCTCTCTCCCACTTTCTCTGTCGCCGTCGAATTGGCGTTTCAAATAAACAGATCGGCATCGATCTGTCAAAAATTTGTTTTTAGAGACGAGCTGAAAGATGCGACTCGAAATCGCCAAGCCATCTCTCACATTTTCATGAGGTCAGCTTAACGATTGCGAGTCGCTCCTCCAAATCCGATTATCTGCCAGCTAACTAAGTCTGTAAGTCTAGATTGAATAATTAGTACACATTTGTCAGATACGACCCACCAGGGGTTAACAATATTATTGGTAATAATTAATCGTCAAAACGTGATCAAGTTCAATCGTATACAACAAATCATCACAATAAAGATTACGGTCGCAACAAAAGAAAGTCAGCTAGTAGTCTTGTATCGGTATTCTCGTCGTTATTTCTCTCTCTCTCTCTC
>JARPRG010000511.1:106945-121168 GCA_031001745.1 Hartigia nigra
TTCGTTGCGTTTCGTTGCGTTTCGTTGCGCCAACATTGCATCTTATTTATTTGACATATTCCGGTCGATATATTCAAGACATATTAACAATTCGAAAGTACAATCTCCAACTACCAGTATATTGGTAAACGGCAAAGAGACTTATGTTACTTATAGGACATACAGAAGTCAACTGACTTTCGTTTGTAAATTAGACTCAACTATGTACAAGATCCAATATCACCGTCGTGCGTTTAGCCTACACTATGTAATATCAATGATAAACAAGTACACGTGTTGACAGGCCAACTATCAGCATATCAGTACATATATAGTGTATCATAATACAATCTATAAAAAATATACAAACGTCAGTTTGTTTAGAAAATAAATATATATTTCTGTACACGAGAGGAGTGTTTTTCACGAAATATATTAATATGTATATTTATCAATTACATTGAAAGAGTGACCGCTTCAGATAAAATATCATTTCTACCGCCGATCTCTTTATATTTCATTGAATTATAAATCGAAATATAAAAGCAGTAATCCTGATCGTGGATTTTCATGTACCGTAATACAAATAATATTTGTTTTCGAGGCCGATCTTGATACAACAGTAAAGGTCTAAACTTCTATGGTCATCCAAAGTACCTTTATTTTGCCAAAATTTAGTTAACAGTCATACTTGGATGAGAAAGCCCGCATATATACTAGTTCAATATTATTTTTCAAAGTTATTCGGTTATTAAGTTATTATGTAATCGGTAATTATACTAGAAATTTGAAGGCAGTTTAACATTCAACATAATTTTCATGCATATCTATGCAGGCCCTGGCATATCTGTGTATTCATAGACACCTTAAGGTATATTGTAAATGCACTTAGGAAGCGTCAGGGGCTACTAGCGACATAATACGCCCCTGCAAGTGAAAAGGTCGCTAAATCAACTGTTAAATCGATTACGTTGTAGCGTAAATGAAAGCGAATGCCGATAATCAGCCGACAAACTTCATTTATCCGAAATTGAAACATTTCAAGTAATACCAGAATACCAGTGAAGTAGAGCCAACAAATTTTCTCTCAGTCGAATGTTTCATGAAATAGATTTGCTTATGTCGTTAAATCTCCTTTTTTCTTTTAATGTGAGCGATTAATTATTTTTGGCAAAATATTCTCAAGATAACGAGACGTGAGACTTGACTCTGCATGAGGATGATATCATAGACTGCTCTTGACGGGTTTGTTCGGAAAGAATGTATCACGTGAACAGCGAGAACATTTTGAAAAACTGACTACGATTTTGAAGGTTACGTTATGAATATTGGCGCTATCCATAGAAATTTATCATTGTATAATATTGGCTGATTAATGAAAAATTGTTTCAGTAACAGGCGAGGCATCACTACGTAAATTCGTCCATAAGAAATTTAAAAACCAATGAAAAGCCATTAAGTACCTATTGTTACGTTCAACAGATGAGGCCTTCATGTTGGCCTGAGCGGAACCGTTTTGCTCTGGTGAAGTTATAGTCATTTAATAATTAGTATTACTTGAACGTGGACGTGTTACATGAATATATTGAAGGATTAATAATCGAATGGATAACGATAGTGTATTCTCGAGCGAATTTATGCGATTTTAAATGTACATATCTGAAAGGTACGCGAATTTCAACCGTTTGCCATTGAAGCAAACAAATGCCTGAATAGAGTCACCCTTAGATACTCATCTTTCTGTATGGTGCAAATGGAAATTGACCTCTAAGTAGTAAACAAACTCTTGAAACGGAAAATCGCTAGAATCAGTTGTCTCGAGAAATAGCAAAGCGTAAATAAATATACGATAAGAATGAAAATTGAGTGAAATGTGAGAGCACGCGATCGAACGGCAATATTAGGAGGCTCCAGTAAATTATTCATTAGAATTCGAAATTAGGAGCCGACGAAAATGCTAATCCGAAATAGCTTTCCGAATGGTGCAGACATTTTGAATCGTGTACTAATGCTATGAACTTGTCATTTCAAATTGATAAAAATATATTCAAACATTTTAAGATCTTAAGGTAGACGTGGTTTGACACAGGAAAAGAATAAAGAGCATGAAATAAGGAAATGTGAAGTATAAGGTTATGAGAGTATCGCGCAACATGTATGAGGTGGGAGAGACAGCATGGGGAGTCCATGCAATGAATTTAAGACGCGCTAAATTTTATGAGTCACTTTTCGAAGGTTCCGCGCCCATTGGTATACGCGCTCAGAGAATAGAATCGTCAAAAGTAATAAAAATAAACGGAAAAAATTAGGTTATTAATAATAACGAGTAATTATAATGGAACGGTATCCCGGAGAAAGAGTCATGTCCCCGGACGCAACTGGCTTCTCAACGAACTTCCGAGAAAATCGATTTCAAAACGCGGGCTTGAAAAACGCTTGAAGAATGCTAGTTTCCCAATAAAAAAGTCACTAATTATCTAATACAAATTTCTAACAGAAAAGAGGTGACCTAAACAGAAATCCTCGAGAGGTTTTAGCTAGGAGTAGTCCAAGGATTTCGGAATATATTAAATTTTTTCATGATCCCGGCACGCCGGCCACATGGCAATACGTCTGCTGGGCGCGGGCGCCATTGCTCTGAAGCGTGAGGTCGTAAGAATTTCGAAATTTTTCTTCGCCGATTGTACGAAATTGCTATTGCTCTGTACGAATAAAAGTAACTTACCGATGACCAGCTTTTGCTGGACAGCCTTGGGTTGTTCGGGCTGTTTTTCCGGGTCAGCCATGGTGGTGGTGTTAGGTGTTAGACACGCCGCTGCCGAACCTAGATGTTCCCGTCCTTCTGGTTGTACTGTTGGTTCCCTTCTAATGTTCCCAACATGGCTGCAGCTCCAAGCGACCGGACAAACATTGTTCCCATGTAACGAGCACTACTATTGGCTCTCGTACGTATCACTGGCTCCGCTGGGCCAATCGTCGAGAGAGTCTCTGCGAGTATAGGCCCGCGGCACACGCTACCTGCTCGTTTCTACGAGCCGGCCGACAACACCGACACGAGTGATGACGACGAAGGAGCCGAGCAGCCGAGCAGCCGAGTGACCCCTGCTCAATCCTAGTCAATTCTAGTATCGGCCACCACTTTGAGAAATCGCCTTCTTTGCTACTGGCTTCGATTCTCTATAAACATATGATACAAACCATGCTTCTTGAGCTTATTGGAATATCGAAATAATCATTACATCAGTATGTTTCTTAATAATGGGCTTTCTCTGTTGCCCAGGCTTAACCTCAAGAAACGTGACGAATATCACGCGTACACGAATCTAGACAGAGCTTTTACTTCTTTATTGTTATACGAATTACCGAACTTGTTATACGTTGGTCGATAGATTTTTTATAAGACAACACTTAAAAAAATACGGGATTCAATACTAGTCAAGCATATAGTATTCGAGTGACAAGAAATACTACAGTTCTTATAAATATATGGAAAAGGAAGTCTAGTCTTAAGAGGATTCATATTTACATTGTTATACTTAGGTTAATAGAAAACATTGTTTTAAAGAGATATTATTTGTATTATAAAATGAATCTAAAATGATTCTCATTTAAAAAAAAAAAAAAGGTGTGTAAATAGACAAAGCGTAACTTTACGCATTCGTGTTTATGTAGTTCAAACAAAAGAAATATTTGTCCATTTTAAAAACTACGCAAGAAGAACTATGTGAAAGTATTTCAAATGTAGTAAGCCACTCTTTTTACCAACAACTTATTTTTTTCTCCATCAAAATGAAGACGCAAGGTTAATACTTTCATCGACTCTTGTTTAATTGTAGTCAGGTAAAAGTACGCTGTGAAATTTATAAAAATATATTCTTTACACGCCTGCACTTTGTTCGGACTTATAAAATCAATAATCCGATGAAGAACATCATTCGAATGTAACAAAGCCAGGAAGTCTAATACACTGGGTTCATTAAGTCGAAAAGTTTATGCGTATTATGCTGATATTTCGACGGTGAGAGTATAAATGACCAGTTGTACGTACGCATATATTTTGCTACTAATAGAATCTATTGAATATATATGAGAGGCGTACGACAAATGAAAATCCGCAAAATCAGATTATGCTATATGTACGTATACATTTTCACGATGTTGTATAATATGAGAATATGGTTTTATTACTTTTCCTTATAATATGTTAAACACCTTATTACAAAATGTTTAAACTCTGACTTCTTAGTTAAATACACACAATACACAATGACTGTGAATTCCTTTATTAATCGTATAGTATTCTAAAACCATATTAGTATAATATTATATCCGAATTGCAGATTCCACGATTTTGGTGGATGTCGTAACTACTAATACACTATGATATAAATTTATATAGTCACTAGACGAATAGGATCCGATTATAAACTTGCGATTTTTACGCCTATGGATTACTTTATAATTCCCCTGTTAAAAATTTCATGATTTTTAGTTGTAGGTTTGTCATCCTCTTTATATTAATCGAAACTCTATTTTTCTTTAAAATATATATATATTTTTTTACAAGATACCAAAAACCTCATTGATATCAGCAGGAATTTACAACGGCTTCTTAACTCGTGTATTGGAATACAAAATCTTGTAATTATCTTCAATACGTGTAATAACCATCTAGTTAGTGAAAGTGTGAATAATTTGACAATGTACAGAAAATTAAGAAAAATAAGAAAATTTTCCATTTGAAAATACGTTTTATTAGACGTTAAAGTGGCAGATATTCTTTGGAGATTTAATAAGTCCAATAGCAAGATGAATTGAGAAGGAAAGGATAGAATAGGAGGAAGGTACCTCTACTCAAATATAAAACACAATTGAAACTGAAAACTTGTTGCTGCTTTCTGCAACCTCTGTACTTGTACTAACACATTACAGTTAAATTTTATACAAAGGTATTTAAGCTTCGTGTATCAAAATTCATGAGGCTTTTACAGTGAAACATGATACATTGCTGCAGATTCGCAAAGTTGATTTTATGAAACTGAGAAAAATCTTTTAAAACGATAAGAAAAAAGATGGCGGATATTTAGAAAAGAGACAATTACATGAAACACTGTGACCCTTCGAGACGATCATGATGAATAATGCTGATCCACGTATTTGCGATATGGTACTCGTGACGAGCATCATACCCGTCTACGAATAATTGTTTATTTACCTGGAATTCGATTTCTTTCATTTAACGTGGAATAAAATGATTTCAAAAGCCATTCGGCAAATGTCACCTCTTCGTAAGGATAAAAAGTCAATCGATTAGTTCAGTATAGCGTGAATTCATACAAATCGTAAGAGGGTCTTTAAAAGACATGCTACATGTGAAAAATGAAAAATATGAAACGAGGTAAGGAAAGCGGATGGTGCTTCGCACGATCACCCAAAAAAAAAATCTTCATGACTGCATACATTTTGTTATTACTAGTTTTATAATGAATAATTATCAGTATCTCGTATTCTAGTCACCATACTCATCATTTTTACAAAAGCAGGCAGCTCATTCAGATTGCTGTCATCGACATTAAAACAACGCATCGAATCGATATTCGCGAATTCATCGATCGGCTTTGAATCGCATTTTGGAAAAAAAAAAGAAAAGGAAACACCATTTCTTTCAACACGTAGCGCTGTATGAATAACCAAAAATAAAATTTACATTCTCCATCATCTCTGTCTCCTTTGTCGACTACTTCTTGATCTCGGTGCAGTGGAACCAGCTCCAATGTTGAACATTCCTCCAGTGCTGGGACCACCAAACGCGTTAGCACCAGGCGTTGGTGCACTGAAACTTGGAGATGCTGATGCGTCGAAGTTGGTCACAGGTGTGGATGATGGCGAGTTGAAATTGAATCCAGCTATAGGAAAAATTAAATTCCTTTGTAATAGGTAAAAGTATAGAAGAGAGAAGCAATGATATTATTATTCCTAGTGTAACAACTGAACTTACCAGGCTTAGTCGTTGCTGCTCCAAACTGGAAAGGCGCAGCAGAACCACTGGCACTATTACTCGACGTACCTGCTCCACCAAAGGAAAACGATGAATTTTGCTGCGGTGGATTCTGATTTCCGCCGAAGCTGAATGCGCCACTGGGGGTGTTGGTATTCGGAGCAGCTCCAAATGTTGGAGTTGCTGAAGTTGAATTTCCAAAGGCCGATGTTGCAGCTTGACTACCGAACGGTGACGCCACGCTTCCTCCAAAAGCTGGCGCGTTATTGTTCGCTGCGCCAAAAACTGGACTCGTTGCATTTTGAGTTCCAAAGGCAGTGCTTGTTGTGGGACCAAACGCAGCAGTGGTATTGATATTTGTTCCAAACGCAGGAGGCGTTGCTGTTGTTGACGTTCCGAAAACGGAGTTCGTAGAACCGAATGCTAGCGTCGTAGACGTCTGGCTTCCCAAAGCGGATGTTCCTGGACTCTGCGCACCAAAAGCTGGTGGCGTTGAATTTGTTGTACCAAAAGTCGGTAGAACCGTTGCGGTAGTTGAATTGGTTGTTCCAAAGGTAGAATTAGTAGTCGCCTGTGCATGAAATAGAGGACTCGTAGTATTTCCAAAAACAGGAGTAGCAGCACCGAATGCTGGTGGTGACTTGGCTTGTCCAAAAATGCTGGTATTACTGCTGAAGCTCGGTGCTGGTGTTGTTGTAGTATTCGAATTGGTATTGCCGACATTAAACAGACTGGGTGCAGTGGTCGCAGCAGCTCCAAATGCAGGAGCAGCACTTGTGATTGATCCGAAAGCCGGTAGAGCTGTTGTTTTTGGTGTACTAAACGCGCTGGATGTACTGGCAAACGCTGACTGAGCATTCCCCGTGCCGAAGAGAGAAGAATTAGTAGCACTTCCAAATACTGGCGCTGCAGCTGTTGTACCAAAAGATGGAGAACTCGTCGTAGATGGCATTCCAAATGCTGGAGTCGCGTTAGTTGTTGCAGTGCCAAATATCGTCGAAGTACTTGAACTGGTAGCGGCTGTGCTTACGGTGTCAGTACCAAACGAAAATCCAGACTTAGTTGCCGATGTTGTAGATGGTTGTCCGAAGGTAAAGGACGAAGTTGTGGTTGAGATTCCAAAACCAGTTGAAGTCGTGCTCGCTGTATTTCCAAAACTTGGAATAGCATTAGCCGACGTACTACTACTGGAGGGAAATGCAAAACTTGAAGTGATGTTCGTATTTCCAAATGTCGAAGCATTTTGTGTGTTTGGGACAGTATTTTTCGATATAGGAACATTCTGTTTAATGGAAGTATTCCCGAACGCTGGAGTACTCGATGGATTTGTAAATGTATTTACAAAAGGAAGAGCATTCTCTGCATTGGAGGAAGTGGTTCCAAAAGCAGGTGTACTCTGCGTTGTGGTATTATTGCTTCCAAATGCTGGAGACTTCTGAGTGCTCGTAGCAGTACTTCCAAAGGACGGAACGCTCGAGCCAGCGTTAGACGTTCCACCAAAGAGAATCATGTTGCTTGATATTGGTGTTTTCTGCTGTGAATTGGTCTTAATTATATCAGACACGTTCTTCGTACCATGATCGACCATCGTTGTAGCTTGTGAAGTATTCGTCGATGTTGACAGTTGAATAATATTTCCAGCGGCTGATGTTTCTCCGCTATTTACCGTAGTTGATACAGAGCTTGAAGGAATAACTGTAGGACTTGGTGTGATGTTCGTGGTTCCAAAAATACTGGATGATACTGCAGTTGATGTTGCAGTTGGTGCTGGAGAATCAGCGTTGGTTGCACTTGAACTGCCAAACTTCAGTGCGATGTTCGACGAAGCCGGCGTGGTGCTCGAGGAAGTTGCGTTAAAATTAAAAGGTGGTGGTGCAGTGACGTTAGAACTGGTCGCAGTAAAATTCAAAATGGTACTGTTTGTGGTATGAATCGATGCCGCTGTAGCTGGAGTCATTTGGAATTTCGCTTCTTCAGATTTCGTAGGAGGTTGCTTTTGGACCAAGGTTACTGGTGTCGCCGCAATCGTTGCATTATTAGCAGATCCTTGAGAAAACTCTGAGCTGGGTAAGCTGAACGTCACATGCTTAACAGATTTCGGCTGGGATTTTAATACCGCAGGCGCGATAGCCGAGGTTGCAATAGGAGATGTGTTGATGTTTGTGGTAGATGTTGAAGAATTGAGAGATGCCAAGACTGCAGGTGTTGGTGCATGTGCAGCTGTAGATATAGATGTAGTTGCAAGTGCCAATGTAGCGCCCGCTGTAGTTGTAGTATTGATCTCTTCGGCTTGTATAACGACATCCGGATTGATTTTGTTAGCAGCTGTAACGATAAGATTATAAATTCGATAATTCTTTACTAAGATAAGTTAAGAAAAATATAAATATATTTACCTTTTCCAGATATCGCGTCAAACATACTTTGCAATCTGGCGCGCATACTTGTTTGTCTCATGTTGATAATATCCTCTTTTTTTATTTCTTCCGCATCTTCACTGGTGAACTTTGCCTTGATGCGTCCTTCTTCTTGTATCAAGCTTTTCAATTTTTCATTTTTCTCAGGTTCAGGCCTCATGAACAGCTTATCCGTCAGATTCGTGGATTTGTTCACTTGTTCCGAGTTCTTCCTTGTAATCGACTCTGCTTTCTCTGAGTCCGATGTGCCTGAATGAATTTGGGCAACAGTTTGCAGACTTTGGTTGGGCCTGATTTCTCTGCCATAGGAGCCTTTTAAAATTTCTTTCATTCGCTGCTGTTCTTCGGAATTTTTATGCGAACTAAGAACAGCTGTACTTGGTAAACCTTTGTTAGTGTAAACACGATTTTGTAATTTTGCAGTACTAGCATGAGTTTGTGGCAATGAGGGCATAGTGTTTTTTTGAACACTCTCCGACTTTTTAAAATGCTTTTCAAAATCCGGTGTTCCACTTCGTGAGATATCCACTGTAATAGAAAGATAAATATTACGTAAATGATTTTAATATCGGAGTGAATTGTAGAATCAACTAAAAGACATTGTGAAAGCATTTATACTAAAAGTGTTAGATCCTATAATACTTACTAGCTTTTCTTTTAACCCCTGAAGAAGTATGAAGGCTGGAGCTTAAAGAATTCAAGACATCAAAGCAAGATGGTGTTTTTGTACGTTTTGATGGTCTCAAGGATCTGTTCTGCGGAGACACGTCATCCTCTGATTTTGAGGAATCATCTCTCGTTCTCTTTTGTGTTAATTCTTCCAAATTTTCTAGATCGTCATTGAATACACCTTCTGTTCGTTGTTTCTTTATTAGATCAGAAATGTCTTCCCTCGATGCATGTCTCTTTAAGGATATTTCTCGAAGAACCTGAACAACACTTGGCGAAGGCTTACTTTCGACGTGATAAGCGTCGCTTAGAATTTTTTGACGTTCAGGAGGTGAATACTTAGTTGCATCAGGTGGTGCAATTCGTACTGTGACCGGTGTCTTAAGTTTTGGAGATTTTGTATTAATTAGAGGTACTGGACTTGCATTGAGATTGACCTTTGGAAACTGGCCTGGACCATATTGGGATTGATGAGCCAATTTACTATTAGCTTCCATAGCATACTTGGCTAAACGAGTACTTAATCCTGGCGATGTTACGTCCGAATAAGTTCTGTTTCCAACACGAAAGAAAGACATGTATTAATATTATGGACTACAAATAATGATGTGTAAGGAAAGATAGCACAATAATTAAGAGTTATTTTCAATATGAAAATCTAAATCTCAATCTTTTGTATAAGATAAGAGATAAGACATACCGATCATTTAAAATGAATATAAGATACGTTACATAAGGTTAGAGCAGAGATACAGTAACACTTACTTGGGATCAATATTGAATCTTGTGGAAGCAAGTAGAGGTCCAGCTACAGTTTGAACAGTTCTTACGACATTAGTATTTTGATCCATTTTGGGACTGATACTGGTGCCCCAGGGTGAGCCATCAGGACTGAAGACCGTGTCTTCACCACGGGATAAAGTATGACTTTGAGACTGTATAGGTAAATTTTTTCGCCGGAGCGATCGGCTTGGTGTGAAGAACCCAACAGCTCCATTTCTTGGACTGTCCTTTCTCCATGGGACTAAAGGAGTAGATGTATGCTTATCAGCTGAGGATTCAGCATACGAACGACTGTGAGTATTCGCATAGGAGTTATTTTCGATGCCATTGTCCAAGTCACGATAGTTCATCCGTGGTATAGGACTGAGTTGACCGGTCAGGTTAACCCTAGACGAGTTCTTGGGCTCAGAAGATGAGTCATTACTAAGTTGATACGTGCTTCTTCGTTGCCTACTCATTTTCGAAATGATTTGGCTGTGGCAGAAAGTTTTAATGTTTCTGGAGTATTCACGCAACTTCTTTAAAATGCGTCTGACAGCGTTCTTCAAGTTTTCATTGAGTTCGCGGGCAACTTCTATGAGGTACTCGAACGCCAGTAACGCATGGGGTGAGAGTATGCTGTCGTTTACGAGAAGAGAATAGCACGCATAAGTTACCAGAATTAAAGACGTAATGAGAGCAAAAAATGGTCCCCAGAGGTTGTAAAGGAGCACACACCCACTCAGCACACTTATCAACACGATAACGCCCCGATTCCCTAAATCCCACATATTATTTCAAAAAGGTAACCTCCTCATGTTTGTAAAACAGCACACTCACCGAGTCACCGTAACCTCACCGCGCTTTAGACGCGAAGCACACAGGGTTTCAGACTGTCCAACGTAACTGAACGTAACGGAACGTAACGGAACCTGCCCGGCGCATAATCCACCACGCGCCAAAATTTCAGACATCTAGCGGCTATCAGAGAACTAGACTTTACTTTACGAATATTTCAAACGCCTTGCAAACAGCGACACCTGGTAGTCAAACATTTTGATTCTGTGAAAATCAGTGAAAATCAAATTCTTTCTTCTCAGCGACGTTCAGTCGCTGGAAAATTCCATTTCCGAAGCTTCTCCTGGAGAACTAATGGCGTTTTGAATTGGTAGCATTTTTTGCACCGGTTCTAAGGCGCAGTCCTGCACAAGTGCAACTCCGTACCACATTACATTTGATTGCTCTAGGAAAATTCGTCGATCCAAAACATATCAGGCTGTGCCTTACCTTCGGTGCAAGAAAATTCTACCAATCAAAATAGCCATAAGAAGTACAAGAAATGCCTTTCTGTGTGGCTGAAGGTAAATGAATACTCTTTATATTTACTGTATGTATCATACTATACATCATGAATATTGACATAGTACAGTTTCTTAAAAAATATACCGATATACTCTCGTATATGAAAAATATATTTGAATAATGATGTATATACATAATCGACGAGTCGCAGATGAGTGTTAATCCTGCACTCGCAGATAGCATTCGCTAAATGGTTAGAACAGATTTCCTTTTTTCTTTAAAAATTTATCGATCACCTATCGATTACACATAGAAAGGTTCTCAACGGCTTAGACGTAGAGTACGCGAATATTACATAATCAAATCGCAAACCACTCGCAGTGTATAACAATATTATGTAGCCATAATATATGTGTGAAATTCAAGTGATATTATGCAGAATATGGCTAATTTTATTGATAATTCGTTCCCGTCTTATTATTATTTTGTTTTTCATTGTTTTTTTCACGCAGATATAAAGCAACACCACGGTTTTGAGGAACTATAGCAAATCTTAATCGTCAGAGTATCTAAGCTATTAAAAAAAAATATATTAAAAATTCGCTTATTTCACAATTGATGTCTCCGCAGCTGCAAAATCTATTCCATTAACCGTAAAGGATACTAAAATATAAATGTCTTTAACAATGTATACCATCGTTACCTTTTAATCCGTAGAAGTATCCTCCGCGTTCATATTTTAGATATTACCATGACATGGTACGTTTACAAAAGCCAAATATGTTTAAAATCATGTAGGCCATATAAATATCAATTGGTACTTGCTCCGGGATATTCTTAAAAAAAAAATCTGTTCATAACCGTAGCGAAAGAATAATAGAATCTACCTGTACAGGCAATATCGTCTAATACCCTAGGATGCGTTAGTACCAGAGAGCATCGCCGTAAATTCGCAATCCTCAAATTATCATTGGAAGTCCTTCGATTACCCGTCCTGACGACAGGACATTTCGCCCGGCATTGTTCGGGCCCATTAACTTTAATAAGTGTGAATCCAAACGTCGCATATATACGTATACAATGTTATGGCAATACTTAGGAGTACGCGCCCACAAACGGGCCTTACATATTATAAATACACTAAAGTCCTAGGATTCACGAATTACCAAAGCCAATGTACAGGACATTCGTATCGTCGGGACGGAAGTCGTGGCAGGTGCAAAATTATACTAACAATGCCTCGATATGCGTATGGGCGTATGGACATCCCCGTTGTCTTTGAATGTGACCTGCTGCCATCTATCGGATGTCATGTCTACCACATTCTTTTGACGCACTTCGAACCTTCGAGATCCTGTTGACAACTCTGACTGGTTTCATCGAAGACAGTGCCTTCCTCGCAGACAAACCGGAAGTCGAGGACTTGTCTCGAAGTGAATCCTGGTGAGCAATAGTGAAACAATCGACAGTCCCTCGGGTCGCCATAGAATCGATACATTTCCCTTTCCAAACAGTTAAAAGGCGATTGTTTTTGGATAGTCTTCTTAGTTGTTGCGGGTTCTACTGGAGGCTTATCTGTACCCTGCGTTTCCAGTCGTTCGTACGATGACGTATATGCGAACGCCGTTGTAGTACTATACTCAGGAAGGCTTGTCGTGGATGACTCCTGAGTGACTATCGACGAGAGAGTCGTAGCCTCTTTCGAGAATACCGACGTATTTTCTGGAACATTTTCGGAAACCGTACTGCCATTCGAATCATCGACTTCACTGACTCGCGTAGTGGACTCATCGTCACTAGGTAAAGTATGATCTAGAGGATTCATAGTAGTTAAGCTAGTCGCCATGGTCGCAGCTCTCGACAGCGGATATGGAGTGCTAGTTAGCATTTGAAATTTTGAAGGCGACGACTTTTCGTTCGAGGCAATAGGAACATTTGTTTCATTTACACTAAGATTAACCTCCTCGTGACTTTTCTGCAGAGACGCATTATCCGAGGATACTTTCTCGCTGGTAATCTTGGACTCTCTCGATTCGTTCGATTCCACGATTTCAGATTTTACGTTCCCCAGAGCATTTTCTTCGCTGCCAACTGCTTCCGTCGAGACGAACATTATTTCCGAGGAATTTTCAAACTCATCGACTCTCTTTTGAGCCAAGTGACTTTTTCCCGTGTTGGTGTTCAGTGCTGCGGCTTTTCTCGCCAACAGCGGATGCTTTCGTATAATTGGTTTCGGTGCAATTTCGTTATAACTTTTTATAGGTTTTGCAGGCTTCGGGTTATACAGGCCGAATCTGGGTTTTATTACGACAGGATTTGTTGTTGTCGATGGAGGAATGTAATTGTAATTTTTTCTCGCCATGAATGGTTTAAATAATTTCGGACGAATTGGTCGCACTGTCGTTGTAGTGGTTGTTGTCGTTGTTGTAGTTGAAGTTGTCGTAGATGTCGTACTAGACGTGGATGATATTATTTCTTTCGATCGATCCTCAATTTCGTCCGATTGTTTCTTAGCCTCTTCGTTCGATTTATCCGAAATATCTGAGTCCTTTGACTTTTCTCGGTTCTCGTCTCCCATTTCCGGATCCTCCGTCTTCTTCTGATGATGCATCAACGTTGATTTTTTCTTATTTTGCTCCTGGTAAAGAGCTGGTTCATAGTTATCATCAACGTAGTCCTGTACGATATCCTTATCAGGAGTGGTATCCGCTTTATCAGCATTGTCATCTTTCTTCTCAGTTCTCGGTAACTCATCCGTAAATTTAAGGACACCTCCGGTGTCTTCCGCCTCGGTCGATGACACCGGCGCATCCTCCTCCAATGATTCCTCAACTGCACTCGAAGTTTCCTCTTGAGAGTTCAAAGGTTCCTCCGATCCAAAGTATTCGGCCGACGCCGTCGAGTCTTCCCGACTCTGGGAGCCTTTGTAATCGTACTCGGAATCAAGTTCCTGGGATTCGCCGAAGGACGCTTCCCTCGATTCAGGATACTCGGCACTTGCATCCGCAGATTCAATTTCGCCGCTGAATTTCTCCGGCAGAAATTCTTGCGAAGTGTACTCTTCCTCCTCTTCCTTTCCGACCTCATCCTCCTCAC
>JARPRG010000511.1:148959-161798 GCA_031001745.1 Hartigia nigra
CAGTAGGATATTTTTTGTCGAGATTCTCAGGATCGACGCAGTCAGAGTTTTCTATGGGAGGAACAAGAAGACTCTCTACATTCGCCAAGACTTTCTTCTTTCCACGCCTCGGAGCGTTATTTATGCTGCCCACAGCTGTTCCTGCCTTTGTACTCCGTTAGCTTTTGTGATGATATTTCAGTATCGCTTAACGATGCTCCCAGAATCAAGTACGAGTTATCTATTATACGATTCGACAAATTATTATCCATAAATCCTATAATCCTACTTTTCACCCGCTTCTCCAATCCTGCTAGAAAACACTTCTCAATGAGAGATCACTGTCAAATCCTTTTATTCGAATATTGCATTTCCCAACGAAGCACTGAAAACAGTTGGGAATTCCTTCTTTCTTCTCGATTAATAATACTAATTATACTATCCCCAGGCGTTTCTCTTCTTGTTTCACGGAAACAAAAAAAAAAAAGAAAAAAGGATCGAAGCAAAGTGTGCCTCTATCCAGTGTCCTGCGTAGGTCCTGTATACGGTGTGTGTCAAGTCATGGGCACACTCCGAACAGACCTTAGTTCAATCGGGAGTCTCACTAGGGACGCGCGGTCCTCAAAGTAAGTCGTTGCTGACTGGTGACTGGTAGCTGCTCTGTGCATGCGTTTCTTATCCCGTCTGTCAGTCGGCGCTCACGAGTCCGCCCGAAGACCCCACTGTCTCACTACTCACTACTCACTACTCGCTACTCGCCGCTACTCGCTACTCACTGTACAGTCACACCTGGAGAAGGGAGATTCGAGATTCAAGATGGATCCAACTTCGATCCAAACACCTTGCAGAATGCAATTCTCATCTATATTGAGGTTAACCTTTTTTCCCCTCAATTTACTTCAAGTTTTTCAATATGTTTCAAGACTATTCTTTGGCTTTATGAGTCTCTGTGATGTCCTGCAGGTTATACAAAAATATATCTTTACTCTGAGAGAGACGAAATATCTGGTGTCGAGGGAACTATTCATTGACTTTTATTAAACTGTCATTTAAATCGAGTACATTTAGTATGACGTCACTCGTAACAATTTCCCTAGCCACGTCGTGGCTCTTAGTACATTTCTTTCTTTAATATAAACTCTTTTTTTTAGACAGATCTCCTGGATTTTATTTTGAAAAACCTTCCCTTATACGAATTACAAGTATATCGACTTAGGAGTCTGATGTCCGATGACGACTATAGTGAAATTAGAACTTTGACCAACCATCGAAATTAGTTGTTTTCATTTGCTGGAATTATTTCAGAATGACTTTCGCACGAATTCCTATATACATCGATGCTGATGCTGAAATGCTGAAATGCTGAAGTGTCGCACAGCGTATCGTGTAATATCGGTAAAACTTGAATTGCAACAGAAACGTTGCACCCACGCACGTGGCGCAAATTCGAATCTGTCTACAAGACCGAGCTGCCTGCGAAATCTCAAACAAATTGTGGTTTTAAGAATTCTCAGATCTCGAAACTCAGAGATTCTTTTGTTAAAATCGACCGAGAGAAATTGACAAACTGTTGTCCCTTGATGAAGTCACTCTTAGTTCTAACGAAACTCTGAAATCGTTCCCGACGAAAGTACAAGTATTTGAAATAAATTGTATTTTCATATTTTACTCTCGCACATATAATTGTATCCAAGATAGATGAAGAAGAAGAAGCAGTAAAGATAGCCCAAATACGACATTAATGAATCGAAATAAAAAAAAAAGTGAAAGAAACAAGTAAAAAATCGGTACCAAGGTTAGCTCTAGAGAATCGAAAGATTGGGAACCGTCCGTAACCCAGATAAATAGAGTCCGCGCCCGTAATGACTATTCTCTCTCTAAGAGGTGAGATTTGTTCGAAAAGAGAATTCGTTTGAGCTATAGGCTTGACGTCGTGACGATGTGCCCGACGAGAGTGGATATATGGCCGCAGGGCAAGGCTGTGACGAAATGGTGACTCTTCATCCTCTTCGATCGGCATCGAGGCCTTCATTAACTTTGTCAAACCGTCACTGACTCGCAAATCTTTGAAACCACTCCTAACTGTTATTGAGGAATCGTAGATCATTGTAAGAAGCATATAAGCAAACTGTTCGCATGTCTCTGGTTGCTGGCATGCGAATAGAAATGTGACACGGTACACTCGTTAACATTGTCAAGAGTTTCAAAAGATTCTTATTTTAAAAGGCCTGACTTGCCTTTTAACGTAGCATCCCAAGAGCTGAGCAGTGACAGCAGCAAGGATTCAATAATGGCTATTAAAAGATCGGTTGGCTTTGATGTCGGTGCGTTGTTAACCAGAGTCCGCCTTTTAACGATCTCAATGGCATTAGCGAATCCGAGGATATATTACCGAATGTACTCTCACTTTCCACGGACGCAGAGACGAAGAGGCGCGGACGTACAAGAAGGCTCCCGGATGAGACCTAGGACAAGCGTCATCCATCATCTGCTCGAGATTAATACGATGAACGAATCTTTGGAAGTAGCGGCTGCCTTATTGCGCTCCTGAAATTGCTCCTCTTTACGTAATTGGACAAAAAAAAAGATCCAGAGAGAAATGAAAGATCCACGGAGCTGTGGGCTGCAATTAAACGCGTTATTTTTTTCTACTTCCCAGAAAAAAAAAAAACATTGCTGTTTTGATCTACTTATTAAGCATGGGGTGGCTGAGGGATATTATATCGATGAATGATTAAGAACTATCATGATTAATTGTCGATCTGATAAATAAAGTAACAGAAGTCGAGATCAAAACGACTAGAGATCAAGACTACTGCCAAATAAAGATAAGGAAATTGGCCAATCTTGTAGGATAATAGTGTATGCAAGGTCCGGAACCAGCTTAGAAAGATTTTCGTGACTCCATCTGGGAAAGGTTGACGAGGCCGTCCACCAGGACATGCTCCTGGCCAGAAAAAGGATAAGTAAAAAATGTATAAACGACAAAACCAATCCGCATTAACCTCGTAAAATATTCACGATCTTATCTCGATTTCCTGTGGTTCGTATTCGTGTATATATATATATACATATGTCTGACCTGGGCAAGCTCGTACACATAGTCAAGCAGGCAGCCAACTGGAATTGGCTACCTGGTGGTCGGCTGTCGTGAAGGGCACGAAGCAATTTGATTCTTTATCCGATAGCTGCCAATATTAACCCCTGTTGCTAAAACTTCTCTAGGTCGATTCAGTTCAGCAGGGTGGTCTAATGGACACAAAAATGCCAGTTGAGAGTTGACAGCTGGCGGTTGCCAGTTGACGACGCGAACCTGATAGCCAACCAAGGAAAAGTGAGCCGGCTGGCCTTCGCCACAACGGCCACGCTTGCCCGTCGTAACAGACTCAATTCATTCCGACGTCCTTTTATCTTTTATCAGGGGCAGCCACTAATCCATTTCTGCCATCTAAGCTTAACTCAATAATTTTAGTAGTCCTGGGGATTGTGAAATCTTTCAGAAAGGCACCGAGATCCAACGTGAAAAGACCAAAGTACCTTGATTCACCATTGCGAATCGACACTTACTTCAAATTACTTGGATCGAACTTGCCGTGAATTCACGCTAATAGTCTTCGTAATAAAAATTTCAGAACTCGGAACCCTGTGATTATACTTTGTCTAATTCGGTCCGGCACACTTCCCTCAATCGACGAATTCTGTCCGGACTAAGCAGAGTTCACCAGATTGACCTAGCCTAGAGCAATCCATAATTGACTTATAATACAGAACCAGAGGGATCCGTGGATTGGCTGCTCGTGCATGGCGTCACAGTGTATCTGGCTAAGACTAAAAAGAGTCACACACTAATAACTGGAGCAGCGTTGTGTAAGCTAGTGGGTGGCCGCCTTTCTCTGCGCCGTTTCGAGTCGCCCAGGAACTTTGGTTACGACGAATCCACACGTAACCTGCGCTGTTACGAGAAATTCTGAATTCACCCTTTATAACGGAAAGAATTGCGCTTACGAAAGTCCAAATATTGAAATAGCTGCAGGTACAATATTGTATTGATCCTCTATCAATAATATCAATCGAATCCCTATGCTTATAGCCGAAAAAATCCTCTCACTGGGCATGGATTGATCTAATCACGAAACGACTTAAGTGGTCCGCACCCTGATCGGTCGATCGACCCAAATTAGATTTAGGCAGATTGCGCGCCGACAGGCATTACGATTCTCGTTTATGTAAGCCGGCTTTATACGCTAATATGCGTATGCTCGCGTGCGTGCTGCCAGAACAGACACGAACGACAATGGCAACAATACCAATATAGCTAGATAGACTATAGACACTTGCATACATTTCAACAATGTCGTAACTTTATTATGGACGAACATACGTGGCGCACGTTCCCTTCTATCATAACAGCAGCTCAGAAGTTAATCGATAACGCCGCCACTCTTCCACTTTTGTTCTCCGTCTATTTACGTAGAAACCACTAGTCGTGCAGTAATCGCGTTTCTCCTGAAGAAACAAATAGAAAATTCTCCAAATGTACATGATCAATTTGGCAATGCAGCGTCTATGTAGACAGGTATGTGGCTGTATGTCGAAATCGAGTTTCCTTCGTCTCTTCGTCGTAAGAAATATACGCTAAGAATTTCGGAAACAACGCCAAAAATGAATGAACTCCGTCCTGTCACTCGGGTCGTATTGTGTCAAGGATATTCGGTATAATCGCTTTCCGATTAAAAGTTTTCCACCTCTCGATCGCTATGACAAAGAGGAATTGCTCTTACGCTATGAAAAAGGACAGTTGAGACAAATGAAATGTCACGCTAACTAGATTGATAGATCTCACGTGTATATTTATATGGCCGTATGACATCCGTAACCAATAACTATCGTGACAGTGTCGAGATCTAAGAGATGTTCATCGTGACGGCGCGATCGCGTACATGAGAAATTCAAACGAAAGCGAAAGGAGTCGAGCGTATCAACACGTACACCGATCGCATGGTCACATATGTTTAGACCTAGCGTTACACACACACGTATATATAAAATTTCGGAACAAGAATTTCAGCAAGAATACTGTGCCGCCCCTTTGATAAATTCTTACTGCGATATCCCTGAAAATGTCGCGTTTCCTGATCTGTATGCGTCATCCGTAGACGCAATCATTATCTACGCTTGACATTCTTTCAATGTAATTTCGTAAAAGAATCAATCGGTCCCGAGGATCGATGACTTTTAAACGATCTTACCGACACGACTTGGCATTCCAGGATAATGAACCGGTCGACGATCCTTACGACAGGACACGCTCGATTCCCAGCGGACCAGCTGTGTATTAATTTTCAGAAAGTCGCGCGAGAGAAGCTATTAGCTTGAAAGTATTCTTGAGAAACTTGACTTTTTGTGGATTTCCAACGAACCGGGAGGACATTGCGTAAAACCGGCCGATTCGATTCTCTTGGCACTCTTTTTCCCTCTGAACGTTCTCCCTTTGCGCATGCGCCCCTGGACGTCAGTTGACAATTTAAAAACTTACATTACTCCGCTATCAATTCTATCAATTAGTAACGTGTGCGTTGAAAACAGAAATTCTTTAATAATTAATACATATTATATTATCATAACAGTCCGGCTTTTGACTTGATCTCGAATTAAAATACCTCAAAGCAAATCTCTCTGTTTCTGTGTGCACGTACACGTATATGTGCTACATAGTTGACGAGTCTAAAAGTTATAATCAGAAAATGAGAATGTCGACTTATCCTGAGGTCGAACGACGTTCGGATTTTACCTTTTCCTTTTGTCGTCTAGGGCTTCCACGTCACCTTCGAGGTTACGTAAGCTTTTTGCTCGCGAAGAATTTGACTTTGGAAACCATTTTTAGACGTTTCAATTACCGCTGCTTACGTATCGTCTACTTCAAGCTTTTTACGATTACCAAAAGAAAACATTCGACATTCTTGAATAACAACGACACTCTCGTGTGGAAATCATTAATGACACTAACCACTCTTTTCGCCAGACTTGAAAGTCTCTTCGATTGTTAGAACCGGGGAATTGTACAGTCCGATTGCCATGAAGGTCGATTCCGCCATATCCGGTTGACTGGACGTGGACAGGTCGAGCCTGCTACTGTCTTCGCGAAGAGAATATTTTCCTTAAATGACGTCAAGGAACATACCTTTTTTGAAATCAAGAATTTCACTCGAATCCAAACAAGCCATGTATAAAAAGGGACAACAAGAATGATATTTTTCAAGTTTTATGCAGACGATACCGATCTAAACCGAAGAAAGAATTATCACAATGTCACTAGACATTCGCCATACGCATGTCAGATAATCCTAATTTTTAATAATAAGCAAGAAAAAGAGAAATTCCACGGAAAAAGAAAGAAAGGAAGATGTTCGTAATTCTTCGTAGAATCTACTTTGATCTTTCTTATTCGATGAACTGAATTCAATAATATAATAGAGAATGAATTTGGTATTAAGTAGAAACAGAAATTCCGAAACGCCAATGCCACCGGATTCACCACACCCATGCCCAAAGGGGTTTACCTTGGATAATTACTATTCTAATGTTGTCACCTTGATCCCGGTGTTACGAGGCGAAACGAAACGAAACGTATCTGTATCGCAGAAATGCCATCACGCGTGATACGATTACGCCCTTTCCGTCACTTACTTAGGCCATTTTTAATCTTTCAACGATACAGCGGAGGGTCCAGTCTCATACGATACCAGTATAAGAAAGTTCAAGATTAAATGCAGCTTTTTAGGTTGTCTTGGGTCATGAATAACGATTGACTCTGTAATCTGGAGCACCCACGCCTTTCTACTACATTCGTAAGCCATGACTGTTCCCTTTTCTACTTTCGATATTACCGAGGGCCAATGGACCTTCCTTGTCCCTGACGTCGATGATATTCGTGACAAAACTGAAATCGTGTCATTTGACCAGTCATTTCTAGAAATAAAAACCTCTAATTTTATAGCAATTGATCCTGGATTATCCTAAAAGTATCATATACAAAAGAAGGATTCAACTTAGCCACGAATGGTATCGCAAAGAAAGTTCAACGATTGTCTCGTTGTTTGATTGACAGAGACTTCTTATTTAGAAAAGTTTTTACTTTTTTTTTTTTATTATTCAACTCATCCGCCTTGTAAGCTTCACTTTCTTCGTGTTATTTGACTTGAGAGAAAAAGCCACAATATTGTATAATAATACGAAGAAAAAAAGAAAAATTCCTAAAAAGTTGTAGCCCCTGAATTTTCATGTTATCGCTGAAAAGAAAACCATGACGCAAACGGTGGACGCTTTCGTTGCTTCGCTTGTAACGTTCTAACTGACAGCGTGCAGACACTTGTGTAATGGCGACCGATCGAGCCGACAGTTCACCTTTAACGAGCTGCAATGGATAGATTCCTGCGTTATGGCCGTCTGAAGGATCGATCTTCGGTAAATCCTCGATCTAGGTAGATCCAAGTAGATTCAAGTAGATCTTCGCTTCAGTTGGCATTTCCTTGTAATCGTCTTCCACGTCCTAGCTTCAATCCATCTCCAGGTCGTAAATCAGCTAGAAGGAGACGGAATCGGCAAGATTGGTAGATCGGCCGATCGATAACATCTCCGATGAATCAGAAGACGCTTCTTCATCCGGAATGTTTTAACGACCAGTTCATCATAAGCTGCACTCGGCAAACAGTGAAAAAAGAATGATAGCTCGTTAAACGATATTTCTGCCACTGGCGATGCCAAGAGTCATTGAGAAACTTAACGTCACGTACGAACCGATTGAAAAATATTTTCAGTTACCCTCAGAAATCGGATAAAATGAGATCGACGCACAGGAAACGCATTAGGCGAATAATAGATTCTTAGAAAACAAGCCAGTTTCCATGCCGATAAAGGATTGGAGTGTGCGAGTGGTACTTCGGTGTTCGTGTCCACGGTTCTTTATAATCATTTATCTCTAGCAGACGATAAGCACCGGTTGTAAGAGTAGTTATGCCATTCTGGGCGAACAAATACTTTTACTTGTAACCCATTGGCAACGTGTTTGACGGTGCTTTGCCATTTTGCTCCAGTTTCGATAAAGGTTATTGGCCAATCGCTAATCACCGCGACCAAATTAATGGGAACTTATTATTACCGAGGGGCTCGAGTCGCAGCCGTTTCGCGAGATTCTGTTTACAAAGTGCCTATTAATGATATAGTCCTTGGGGGGAAAAAAACTGTTTCCAAAAGCAACGACGTTCCTTTGACATCTGGATCGCAGGTGCAATCCTTTTGTTAACTGCTAATCGAAACCAGCGGGTTTTCATAACGAATTCGCACGACTTGTGCTAATTTCACTCCTGCTGTTACTCTTGGATTTCATGACTTTTAAATAGCCTAGAAACTAGCCTTCTTTTTAAGAGAATATAATACTGGGAGAGTAGTGTGTCATTGCCATATTTTTGGCCTCTTTACTCATTTTATAAAGTTAAATAAGACAAATCATTCGTCTCGACGTCCTTTGATGTTTGGGATAATTTAGAATTTACTTTCTCTACAGATTATTCTGCTCCCAACAAGTAAGTGCTTCTGTAGAAAGAAATCTAGACACGCGCTTTGTCGTAGAATTAAATTAAATTTACGTTATTCTTCCTTTGATATATTTTCTGATATACTGGAAAATAAAAAGTACCGAAAAAATATATCGATAGTGCACAGTGAAAAAATATACGAAACGTAAGGCATACACTAATAATCCACTGGTTGCCAATGTAATATTACATCGATTACTTTCACTAAATATCTTAATAGTTCCAAGACGATAGAAAAAGACGTTGGACAGGTGAAATTTACCTGTAATTATTTACAATATGATTTACAAGCCCGTCGACGTGCAATCGTTCCTCGTTTTCTTTTTAATACTCCTACTTGCAGGCTGCTAGATACCAAATTGTGTGACGCAATTATGTTTTCTTTTGCTTAAAAATCAATCGCATGTAAACTCCGCCTATTTTAGGCCTTCGTCATTTCCGTTTTCGCTTCCTTGTTCTTCAAGTCTATAAGAACCTGCAAAATTTATATTATTCAATGTAGAACATGGGATTTGTACGATGCACACTCTTTGTCTTTTGATGAGATATTGATACTTTTGAAAATCTTTTTAAATATATGTATAACAATTACGTAGACATTTAAAATCAATAAACTCACTTTGCCGAAAGATTTCATTTCAAGGACGAATTGTTTCGCTTCGTTAATGTTATAAAGGCCGGTTATCATAGATCTGACTGGCGCGATAAGACCTTCCGCGAAAAAGTCCAAAACATCATCCCCCGATTGCCTGTTTGAATAAATAAATTTTATTATTAAAAACTACAATGGATTAATGAAAAGGCGAACGTACCGATATAATTCGTGATTTTTTTTTCTGTATTCTCTCAAACTGACTCCTGTTAAACTGAAGGAACCTTCTTGGGTCTCAGCAGTTTGCGGATTTGCGGTGGTTGCTGCGATACCAGCCACAAGAATGCGCCCTTCGTGACAAACGTTACATAAGTCATAAGTCATGACTTTTTGTTAATTATAAAACGTTTTAAAATGCGATTATACCTTCTCGAGATAAGTATTGAACCACCACGGCGAAGTTATTGTCACGTAGTATGTCCTTCACGGCTGTTTTTGGATTATAAACGTCAGTGAAACTGAAAATATATAGATAGTTTTTCTTCGCAGAATCTCTTTGTATATTTCGAATTTCCCACTATTCCCACGTGCACCATATTTAGAAAATACGTGTAAACCATATGAATGCGTTATCTTACCACTTAAGAACTTTCTTAAAATTTTCTCCAGCAACGTCATCAAATATAGCTTTGATATTGCGATCGGCAGCTGCAGCTTCGATTTGCTTTATTAACTTCTTGTCGCTAAATTGAAATGCTGCAAATACTCCTTTATCTCGAACGAGAGCTGCTCTCTCCTCCGAGGCACAGACAGCTATTACCTGAAACCCTTTCGTTATACTCAATATTTTACAATCGATACGTTTCGCATACCTTGGTTCTGAAAACATTTGTGGCAAGATCGACAGCAGCTAAGCCTGCACCAGCCAAACCAACATTAATCAAAATTATATCGTCTTCTTCAATTCCTGCACGTTTCTCCAAACCAATCAGAGCTGTTGTATAATTTTCAAGCAAGCAAACTGCATCGCACATTTTCGCTGATTGTGGAATTTTCCAAATATCCTAAAAGTATTATATTACCAAATAAAGTCAATTCCATTACAATAGATATAATAGCTTGTAAAAACAGACCCCAATTTCTGCGACACATTGTTCTGCAAATCCTCCATGACGTTCCTTATTAAGGGCAATAATTTTGTCTCCTGGTTTGTATCCTGCTTTCTCAGCCTCCTGACCAACTTGAATAAGTTGACCCACTAGCTCGTATCCTAGCACCGTTGGAAGCCTAGCTTCGAACATGTACGTATTTTCAGCAAGCAATACATCGGAGCCATTGAGAGCGCAATAGTGTACATCTATAAGAACCTAATAAGAAAACGTACAATACATTAGTGGAATTTAATGATCGAAAGAAAATATAAATTAATGTATATTTTACTTGTAAAATACTGTAAATAACTGATACACAAAATCAATAGTTAAACTATGAATGTCAGTCTTACCTCGTTAGGTTGCACAATTTTTGGCTGTTCAATATTTTCGATGTTCAGTGGACTAGCAAACTTTCTGAGAACAGCGGCATGAATTTTGCCTGGTTCTGGAGCCGGAATGATAATCTTTGAAGTTTTCTCCGTATCCGATGCGATTTCCTTGGTAGCTGTGCTACTCAACCTTCCTCTGACAGTTCTTGATAAAATTTGTTTATGATTCTTTAAACAAAGTCGTGAAAAAAATTGACGTCCCGCGACCAATGGCATTTTTATTAATTGTTTTTTCTTGATACCCAAATATTTCTACACATAACCTACCACGTCTAGTCAATCAACTCACGTGATAACAAACTACTGTCTATCGGCGGAACGTTGGAATCAGTTGGAATTGAACCAAATCTTCAAAGTAGAATATTTAAAAGAATAAATAACTTAAATATTCATGTTTATGTCATTTATTTATGCATACAGTAGTATAACTTAATAATATATGTTACCCACGAAATAATTTATAAAAAGGTCTTGGAATTCATAATATGATTTAAAATCACCGTTTGAAATATTTTTTTTTTTTTTTTATTAATGCAAAGATCACTGATATACAAGATCCTCATTTATGGGATCCTCAATATAATATTATTTCCAGACATCTCACAAGTTAATTGTTTTGGGCTGGAGGCTTCGACCAATCAACATTAAGGATAAGGTGATCGTATCCATAGCCATTGAGGGTACTGATGGCTTTGGCAGCTTCAGCTCGGAACTTGAAGTGTACGTAAGCAAAACCTTTGCATAGGTTTGTTTGTTTATCTTTCGCAAGATAAAGCTTCTGAATAAGACCAAAAGGTTTGACAAGTTCTTCCAAGTCAGCATCCGAGGTGCTCTCTGACAAATTGGAGATTCGAATTGCGGTGGTGTCATCGCGACGTTGCATCTGCATTGAGTCACCGCGTTTGTTTCCTCCATCTCGCATACTGGGTGGAACATATTTGCTACCCTGAGGTTTTCCAAGTTCAGCAATTGCACTGGGAGCTCCAGGGCCTAATAGAGGTTTCTTGTCGTCTGGTACTTTTCCTAAAAAAAAAAACAAAAAAACAAAACACTCGTTGAATAAAACTTGTTAAAATTGTATAAAGTTTAAAAGTTTGTTTTCAATTCGCATACCACCGGCAAGAACAGTATCCTTGTAAGGACATTTTGAGGTCCAGTGATCTCCATTGCAGTTACGACATTTAACGACACCTTTGTCACCCATGCTTTTAAGTTTGTCAAGGGAATCATCCTCGACTTTATTATCCTCTTCCTTATTAGAAATAAACTGCATGAAAACATCTTCTGCTCCAACGGTGGTAGCAGGATTTGGTCCAGGTCTATCGTTAGCCGAATCTCCAAATTTACTCCAAGCCTTACGCGCAGCAATTGTTTTCGAGACAATACGCCTTTCAATCTTATAAGTACGTACTACCTTGACTTTCTTATTATCTTCGTTATATTTATATTCTGTGAGAATTTTGAATCCATTCTCATAAACTTCTGATGGAGGGGGCAGTACTCCTCCTTCTTCCTCAACTTCATCCGCCCAGCTGGACTTTACTTCGTGGACGATATCTGGCATTTCTTGAAACCTAAAGAAATATTTTCATAACTTTTTATCGATGTAACACGTATGAATGATTTTATAAGATGTTGAATAATAAAGTTTTTATTTTTATGCAATTAGAATGAAATTAATGCGTGACAAATACTTCTGAAGTTAAAAAAAATAGCAATAATTGTAATTCTGTCGAATTACGTTTTTAGGTTAAAGATATATGTGAAAGACATGTCAAGAAATATAAAAAATATACGTGATGGATGATTACGCAGTAGTTATTCCAGTATAATTTTGTTCTTGCAATATACAGATAACTTGGAACAATAAAAATAAGCATTGAACTTTAAAAGTGACAAAATGTTGCGATGATGTGCAGAGTGCTCCTTCACGTGGACTGAATTGTTCATCGCAGAGGACTGCATGTCAGAGTGTAAAGAGTTACGAATGAAATATTAATAGTTTTGTTACTCACCGAAGTTATGTTCTTGAAATTGATTTCGAAAAACGAAAGGAAACGTTTAATTTCAGGAAAAAATGACAAGCACCCAACGTCTGTCGATAAACGAGAGTGAAAATGGAGGAGTGGAG
>JARPRG010000511.1:201182-214332 GCA_031001745.1 Hartigia nigra
CGTCGTCGTCGTCGTCGTCAGTGGATTTTCAAATTTATTGGATAAAAAACACGCATGCTCGCTTTCGACTTCTGGTTTCTTTCTGTCCCTCGCTCTATCACCCTCTTTCTCGATACTACGAATAACTATACTACACCGCGTTACGTGTTAACGCTCTACTCGAATCTACATATGTATATTTTGCTCCGAAGCAGTGAACCGGCCATCCTCTGGAATTATTTATAGGGAGCACGTGCTGCAGTCCTGACCGCGTGTTGCATTAGATTAGCCTCATGGATCCAGATTCTTATTTTATTGCATTCTCGAAGACCATCTTGCTACACTCAGCACACTCTGTCTTTGCTTTGTCTGTTCTGTTGTACTTACTCGAGTTAATCCAGGGCCATTGTCTGCTACCAAGAGGTCATTCAGGGTTCATCCGGATAGCCTTGGCTTCCATGGCTCGGTCAAGAATTATAAATATATGTCTGACCTTCATCTCGGGAAATTCCAAATAAATTTGTCCTTGAAGGCCGAGCCGAGATTCGTGTTTTACGTTCAGAGGAATTTTTTATCGTGGATCTGGCCAGCGGAAGAGGATTCACATTATTAATTATTCGTAATTATCGACGAATGTTATTTTGGTCGGAATTTAATAATTAGTCGAATCGATCAATTATCTAATCAATGATTTTTTCTATGGAAGAGGGACGAATGAGTTAAAAATTGAGAAACATCGTTAACACGAACCACGTTGAAAATAATAGTGACTCATTTCTAAGCAATGTTTGTTAGTCAAAGGTCGCTCTGAACAGTCATTGTCAGCGTCCTAGCTAGAAATACGTGGGTACATACGTTTCTACCGGATTTCCGGATGCCATTTGGATAAACATGGTAGACAATTTCGTGTAGAATTTCTGAGAATGATCTAAAATTGGCTGCATCCAGTTATTTTTGGATAACGGCTCCCTGGACCTTTTTGGATTCGGACAGGAGCTGAATGCACCAGGACCACTGGCCCATACAGCTTCTCTGTAGTTACTGTATGACGTGCGGCTCTCTTAATGGGAATTTAATTCGGGCAAACTCTCGAAATAAATAGTTTAGTTAGTAATGGCAGAGAAGATTCATTGCTACCTAATCTTGGATTAAGGATATGACTAAACGTCCAATGTGCATTGCTGTATTGGCATTATAGTATCACAGGCCAGTCTCTAGTGACGTAGCATTCATTCACGCAGAAACGGCGCAAAAACAGATCTAATTCCGTACTTCCGGCCAGAGCGACGCATCTAGAACCCGTTTCATAAGCCCACATATCAATCCTCGCCTTTTACGGTTCCCCGATCTATGCTTAACGATCCGCTTAAAATGTAGCAGTATTAAATCCGACTGAAAAACAGACTGCAGTCTTTCACAATGTAATTTATTAATGCGCATTAAAATGCTAGTGCATTAGCGCATGGCACATTCGCGTAGACGTAGAATCACGTTAAAATCACGTGAAGATTATGAGAAAGCTTCGCCGATTCTTTTGGCGCAATTGAGCGAATCAAAATCTAATTTTCAAAAGGATTCTCATGTCTCACGGCTCGTGCACGTGAATCACGTTGCGCGCTCTTTGCCAAATGCACGCGAGAACAGTTTTGTTTCTGAAGTCAAATCACTAAAAAGATTACACGGACGCGCATGCAATGCTTGTTCTTTGTTATCTTTTTTTTCCGATGATTCTTCGTTTGGTTCCAATGAAATATATTCATTTCGATGGAATTTGATCAAGATTAAGGAGGACCTTCGAATGTTCTTGAAATTGCACATTTTCTGTTTCTGTTATACTTAGTTCAGTCAAAGATTAATGCATAAAATTAGATCGGAATGCCTTCTCGGATCCTTCAGCGTTTTTCACTAATTTCTTAAGTACAACGTGCTTTTTCAGTTAGGCAGCAGAGAACGCAAGTGGCTACGGCGGGGAAGGAACGATCAGACTTTACAAAAATAACTGGCGCCATTTGAAAACGTGCTTTTCTCGAATTCCTGATAAATCATTAATTGTCTTATTATTATACACTGTTTTCGACGTCATTTCTCTCTAGCGTGAGATATAGCCAAACAATTTTTCAAATAAGTTTTGCAAATCATCAGCTTATGCAATAGAATCTTTACCGGGCACAGCTTATTGTCATATACATTATTCTTTTGCAAGAAGTTACATATCTCGAAAATTTTCTCTCTCTCTATATATGTGGATATAGCAGCAGATTGATTATTATAATTCTGATGTAAACACGTAATAAATAAATAATCAGAATAATTTTCAATCTACGATGAAGAAGAGTTTCCAGAGTAGGCCGATATTTGGCAGCCAATCAAATGCGACGATTAGTTTGAAATTGGCTCAGAAAAGCTTTGGTGTGGCGCGAATATTTCGCATGCGAGCCACTGAGATCTGAGTAACTTTTTGGGGGGAGCTTTTTGACGTCGGGAGCTTCTTATAAAAAGACGCAGAGCCTCGCGAAGCTTTACTCACGAGGCACACGCCCTACAAGCATAATTAATAACTACCCAAGTACAAGCGGTTCGAGCTAATAAAGATCAGCCTTCAGTGTGCTCCCGGAAGTCAGCATTCGCGTTCGATAAAATATATCTTCGTACCAAAACAGTATTGAAAACTCCATTAAGTTTCGTGTAGTGAATCTTGAGTGAATCGCTAAAATGTCTTCAGTCATGTTCGTAAGTATTACTTACCCGGAGTATCTTTTCAATAACATTAACTTTTACACAAATAGCTGCCACGTTACTGATAATTTATTAAAAATTATTTTCCCTTTTGCTCTATAATTAAGATATACGTATTTATCTTACTAAAGGAATATTTTTCAAGAAGATATGATGTTCTTCAGTTGGTTTTGATATCGGGTGATCCCGTGCCAATAGTAGCGATTTGTCGATATTTAGGAAAAGGATCAAACGCAAAAGTTGAGCTAAGTTCACGTTACGTTCATTGTTCTTCGAGAGGTAACATTGCAGAGGAACAAAGCACGTCTCGAAGTTAAGGACAGTTTGCAGGCGTCCACGCGGGTTTACACGCTCACAGACCAGTTCAAATCTCGTGAGAGTATCACGTGTAGAATGTATGAATGTAGGGACCTATATAGATAAAAAAGCTTGTCAAAATGCCATCGTGATGTCTTTTATGGTCAGGGCCAGTCGAAAGCCTGCTCTATTGGATCTGATCCAACATTCCTAGTTGATTAGGTAGTCGCGAATCTTTTTGCTAGAGCGTTAAATATTGTGTCCACACATTCCTATTTTTCGCTATGCCAATAGAGGATTTATTCTAAAACTTTTCGCTTGACATTGCGACGCATTTTGAATTTTCAATTTGTCCCTCCGTTTGGCCTAATTATAGTATTAGATCTGGGTAAGGAAAAATAGACTCGAGGAAGTTCTTGAAAGTCAGTGTTAAACTTAGGATTAGAAGCCCTGAAGATGCGCTTACTGCATCTGTTACGCGGTTCGGCGTCACTAAGCGGCAGATGGTCGACGTTCGTTATACTTTGTCGTCGAATTATGAAAATTCTTCATTAAGAACTGCAATCTATCGAAGTGGGGAACTTCTGACTTGGGTGCTCGTGTATTTTTGGAGTCGGCATAATTTTTGTTGCAAGGATACCAATTAAGATATCTTTTGATTAATTATTTGATTATCCTGTGAGATTATCAGTAGTTGAACTGATGTTTCGAGTCTTTTAATTTTGTATCTTTTTTTTCGAGGTTATACTATAGTTAAGTAATTTTACAGGAACTTTCTAAAACGTTGGTATTTTGTTATTGTATTTTAGGAATCGCTGGGTGACAAGGTGGCCATGTTTAATCAGCATGCCGATAAGCACTTGGATAGGCAAAGCAAGAATCCATTCACTTCCGGTTTGAATATTGAGAAACCGAAATTTTCAAAGGACGAATACGGCCGGTAAGTTGAATCTTGATGTCATTCTCTTAGAAATAAAAGTTTTTCTTCTTTGAAAGTGTTTAAGTTACTATTGATTATTGTTTATATATTGAAACGCACGTCTGGTGAAACGAATTTCCAAATTACAAATTTGATACGTTATTATTATAGAATTTAATAAAAATATGTTATTTGGTCTTAGCCCGGCGGCCGGATCTCTCTCAGACATTCGGGGACGCAAAGCTACAGCACATATTTGTCGTGAAATTCAAGAGCTTTGCGAAATCATCAGCCAAAATGGAACTCCTTGCAAGGATGCACCGGAAATCATTGGAATCACTTTCGGTGACCTGTTCAATATCTACACCCATGTCAGTGACAAGTGCGTCGGTCTTCTTCTCAGAGCCAGGAAGCAAAAGTTGCTTGAATTCGAGGGGGAATGTCTTTTCCAGGTAAGAAAGAATGCACTTCTTCAATATTTCAGTTCAAAAGTCTTTTTCATTTTAAAAAACAAATAATGACTCTCGGAATGTCTGAGATTTACATTGTTTTGTTTGTTTTATAACAGAGGAGGGACGACGATGTACCAATTTTCCTGACTAAACCAATTGCCGAAATCAGGCAGATCTTCAGGCAGCGATTGGAAGAACTCGCGAAGGAGGGTCAGAGTTAATCACTAATTAATATCGCTTAATTAAGTATACAATTTATTCTCATCTGTTGTGGCAAATGTTTGTCGTGACAGGAGACGACGGGAGCCTTCATTAATTTATTGTACAACCCGGATTAAACGCGAGCACGACCATTAATTTTTACTTGACCTGTAATTTATATTATGCGCGAATGAATGACACGCGAAAGCAGATTGTGTGTAAATATATTGAATGGAATTTGTCGGCGATGTGATATAGGTGTATTAGAAATAAATTCGTTTTTACAGATTTCCATTTGGATATGATTTATTTATTTTTCACATAGTTGACGCAGACCTTTAAATGACTTCTGCAGAAATTTCATTTTAAATGGGTTTATGGGAAAATGCACAAAAAAAAAAAATACAAGAAGAGCGACACAATGATGGTAATCGCATAATTTATATATTTATATACAGTCACTTTACAATATGCTTTTTGTTACATAGTAGCTCCATTAGGTTTCGAGCGTTACGGTCACAGTATGACGGTATCAAAGTAAAAAACTAATTAAGGGCAGCGTTTACATGTGTGCTACATGTTGAAAGAAATTTTATAATTTTCTCAATTAAAGCGTACCCTGACGTTAGACGTGACATTTCCCGGAATGCCTAAAACTCTGTCGCACCGTACGGGTTGCCAGAGTAGCGGATACTGGTAAAAAAAAGAATAAAAATTAAAAAAAGACATGTCCATCTATCTAAGGTTGGCAGTAAGTATGTATAGTCTTCTCGCGAGAGATTTCCTGCGTTCTCGTCCGCTTAGGGCAACCTTTTGAGCCTTTTGGCTCAAGCCCATTAGAAAAGATTTTGCAAAAGTTTCTCTACTTTATTGGGCGAGAAAATTCGAATTGTCGACGATAAGTCACGCGGCAGCATTGTCTCTGTTTTCGGCTTCGTTTCAGCACTTTTAAAGATTCTTGAGACGCAAGCACGTCGGAAAGACGATAAAGGCCGACGCAGACGGAATAATAGGCAAAGAAAAGAAGACAAAAATGCGGAAAAAAGAGATTTCGTCGTCCTTTTCAAGAGCGACAATTTTTCTTTATTCGCAAGCGCCGTTAGTATTGCAAAAGCAAAACTTGTCTTGTTCCTTATTGCATTCGCCTCTTGGCAATAACACGTATTTACTTGGCATATAGTGTAAAATGATCGGTATTCTCGATATGTGTTTCACGATAATTTGGAAATTTGGCCTAAGCGTTCCATTAATTTCCTTACGGCTTGATTTCGTCCTCCTTAATCTTTACGGAGTCCAAAGAAGATACGTAAACATATGGATATGCGTAAGATTGCTGGCGATGTTCCCTCATGATTAATTTCACGATGAGTTTTATCATTTCCATTTTTTTGTCTATCCTCTTATTCCTCAGACAGCCAGAAAACTCGTAACAAATCTAGCAAATTTGCACGTATCACGTCACGTCTCTTGCTACGAGCCTACAGCACTACGCAACGCTTTATTGTATTTTCATTATTCTCTCTCTTAACGATTTCGCATCGCTAATACAATATTAATAAATCCACTCGTCCCGATGACGTACCTTAAGCTCGATTTTTCATTCGCGAAATCAGGTGACGGAGCGCTGCGATCGTCAGAGAACTCTACTGGAAGTTTCTCCAATTTCGATATGCGCGTTGTTATTGGCTAAATATATTAACATATGTTTTACGTTATCTTTCAATCATTTTCTCTCTCTAAATTCCGGAGATGAATGGAATTCTTACACGGAAAAGTTTCACGATCGTCCATGACTCACGAGTCACGTAATCCACCTTATGCATAAATCGCTGGTGAATTACTGGCGAAATCTGCGAATCACTGCTAGAATTCTTTCGGACTGAATTCGCGAGAAATTGCTGCGTCGGTACGTCGCTCTAGTATTAAATCTACCAAAACACTCTTGCGATGTTTTTATAATAATATAGAGCGACTGGCGTTCGCTAGATACGTATTATTCGTTAAAATCTAATTTCAATCGTGACGCTTCGAAGTCTGACATATTAGTACAAATTATTGTTTCACAATGAAAAACAATGAGATTTCATTTTCCTCACAGACTGCACGTTCATTCTCTGGTTTATCATATCTTTAAGTGTCAATGAATCTTCTTGGGAACATTTAAGGTTTTATCCTTCTGGCGTATACAGGGGCGACCTAATTGAACATTTTCAAAAGATCAAATTTCAAAATATCTTCTCCTAACGAAGAACATTTTTAAATTGTGCGTGCTTCCCGTTGGAAAATAATGATTTTCAATTTTGGAATCTACCGAAAATGTCATAGCGATAGGGTATCCTTGATCGTGATTACGAAATGTCTCTTTCCTCACATATTTCTCTCCTCCCGATGAAATTATGACGTTGACATTAAACAGTAGAATCTCGTATACAAGCACCAATTTATGAATCGATGCTTTTCAATAACGAAATTAAGCCACGTCAAATCGTGCATCGTATAATATCTTTAGGTCGTTACAGTCATTAGGTCGAATATAGTACACTCTACTTATGCGATAATTAATCAATAGTTAATTAACGTACATTCTATTATTTACATATTTTGGGAAATGGACTCACTCTCTCGTATCAGACGAAAGTTTTACAATCGTTGCTCGTCATACACGGTTTTCTTTCTTAAACACACATTTAATTATTATTCATTCTCGTTAACCTAATATTTGTTTTATATATAGATATTATATAATATCTATAATATATATTATATCATACATAATATAGAGAATCTATCGGATACATCTGTTGTCCATTGTAATGGAATGTAATATATATATATATAAACATTATATATATGTATATATATACTATATGCTCATTTATAAAAAGCTTCGCCTATCTGAAACAATGTAATCTACTGGCATAAATCAACAGTCCTTTAAAATACATTTTTGTCTTATCGGAAATGCACAATGTTAAATCTCTCTACCGAACACTCAAACGTAACACTGATTTTTTTATTTCTCTTTCTCCATATTAGTCAGTCTTGGCATTATATATGATAACGCATATGTAGGTGTGTGCATGTCTCGCATTAACTTACTGTTAATACATTATAACTATCGACTGAAGTTTTGAGATTTCGTCAGAAAATCTTGAAATCCCATTTACATTGATCTTATTAGTCCGAGCCAATTTCCTAAAAGTATGTTTACTCAGTAAATTTATATATATTTTATATCCGTGAGCGATTACCGTCCGCGGCTTATAGCATCTTAAAAATATATTATTGTCCTTCGATGGAAATATAGCACTTGAATATTCTCTTCTTTGCTATTTGTCTGTTTCTTCCTTCCTTCCTTTCTTCCTTCTTTGAAATTGTATTATCCTTTGTTTCATTATTCCTTACGGACAATCACTAAAACTCGCGTCCTTTACCAAGTATGTCTTTTCGTCCGTTTACTGTCCCGTCCCAATTAAAGACAAACGTTTGGCTCCAGGATGGAGTAAATCCTGAAGCAAGTTCCTTCGTAGGACGATATAAGTAAATCTTGTTGTACGTATTCTTGTTAACGCTACTCGTCAATACTTTAATCCTGGCGCAGAGTTATTCCATTTGGTTTCTTTGTAATACTTCAAAGATTTCTTGTTAACTCGCAATGACGTTTCCCGCCATCTCCACCACGACTTTCGTGAATTTTACCGAAAGCTGTGGATCGGGACTTATCCGGTGGCTAGCGGCTCGCTATCATACGTCGTTATCGTGGCAAAATTCAATCTTTCGTCTGGCCAATTGCAAACGTCTCTTGTCTATTATGAAATTTGTGACGCAAGCTTTTAAACCCCTGTGACCAGGTTTTCCACCGATGAACAGTTTCCCGTTGGTCACCAGTAAACTCGATTCCGTTGAGATCTTGACAGGCTGCAGCTCGTCTATTTGGATGATGGTTGCCTTTCGACGTCGCGACGCCTTTATGTGATGGAAGATACCGTCGTCGATTCTTTCCTGAAATTCACCAGAGAAATTTTAAAGAATTTTGTTGGCTAATGTCTGCTGCTGATCTACGGCATTATTTTTATTGAGAGAAAATATATTGCACGTGTAGGTGTCTATATAAATGCATGTACTGTCCAGGACAGAGTTAACGTGAACTACGAGGATAATGTCAATTATACGTACTCTACTCCTCAGGGAAATTTCTTCGCCTTTGCTCTTGTACGACAGGACTACGTGTCCTTCGTGCAAGGATAATATTAAGTGTTCAGCCTTGCCACGTCCTATCCACGCTATCAGGCCCTCGGGATGTGTTGTTCTTAATCTTAGATCGAATTTGTTTGACTGCTGTCCTCTACGCCTGGAATTCATTACCAAGACATTACGTGACGGATCATGTATTAACGTTTCGTATTAGTAACATTTTAACGTATCCAGGAGACATACTGGAATGCGGATGAGAAGTAGGATCAGGAGGATATTTGATTTTAAACGTTTTTAAACTTACTCTGTATAATCGTAATTCTCGTACTCATAATCGATATCATCTTCCAAGTCATAATCGAAATAAGACTCCTCGAAGTAATCTCCAAGCGTGGTATTAGTGACGTTAGGACTGAGAAGTTAGTAGAGATTAGAGTTAGTCCATATTAGTCATGGAAGACTGGTTGATCTAAGATCAGTTATGGCTTCTCTTACCTTCGACCAAAGCGATGTTTGAACTGTAGAAAATTATCGCCATTGAACCGCACAGGTTTCTCAGAGATCTCGCTGCTGGTAACATCATGACCCGATCCCATGACTGCAAATAATTAAGTAATGTGGTAGATGAAAGTCGGAAAAGAAAAGTTTTATTCTATAAATCTCGAAGAATCTCTTACAGAATTCACAATGGAGTCCATTGTATCCGGCTGCGCACTTGCAAAGGTAGCTGTTCAGTAGAGGCAGACACACGCCACTATTGTGACAGGGATTTTCGTTGCTTGGACATGGCAAACCATCGTAGATCTCGGTGTTATGCTGAGTCACGTTTACAGCGAGATTCTGGTAAGTTTTCCCGTTTACCATTAATCTCTGAATTGCTCCGACGAGTCCAGTCCAGGCACCGGCCAGACGGTGAACTTCCCGCCAGTGTCTGTAGCAGCAGCAAGTGCATACATATTATTAGATTCGAACAATAATATTGACATTTTAATTGGTTCGTTAAAATAACGTAGAATCTATCTTACTTGACTCCTCCAATATAGAGAGGCATTTCTAGATTGAGTTCAGTTAAAGGATTTCCGGAAAGTCCTCGAGCTACTGTACCGTCGTCCAGCTGTAGCAAACCTTCTCTACCCAATCTACTGATTCTGACACAATGCCAAGTATCCAGACTGACAAGATCCGGGGATGTTATGTTGGCTATACCACTTCCTAGATTAAATCGGAATTCGAGTCGACCGCGGACCAAATTTAAGCTGATGAAATCGCCTCTGCCATTGTTTAATTGGCCGTTGTACAGCAGGAGACCATCGTTGGCGCGAGTAAGGAACCACAGCTCGATGCTGAATGCCTTGGCGACACCTTCGAGACACGGCATTTCGAGGAAAGCATCGCCAGACATTTCTGGCACCAGCAACTCCGTGAGTTCCGCATCAACTGCGCGAGGAATATGTTTAATTCAGGGAGATATAAAAGAGAAAAATAGAATAACCTGTTACGCTTTGAGAGACAGACACTTACGTATTTCACAGTGTTCCCCAGTTCTGCCTGGAGGACATTTGCAGACGTATCCACCTTGTGGAAGAATGTCGCACGTGGCGCCATGTTGGCAGGGCTCATTCATACAAGGATCCAAGGTTTCCTCGCAATTAACGCCTGTGTACTGCGGTGGACAAATGCATTTGTAATCCTGCGCTTCGTACTTCTCCACGGCATAATTATGCCCGTATTTCGAATTGTATTCGACGTCGTAATCGTAATCGCATCCGGGCGAAACGCAACGTTTCCTCGAGTTCTTTTTCGATTTTCGCGATTCCGGAACGCAGCGGGATCCTTTGCATCGTATGATGTTGATGCCCTTAGAGCGACCTCGTCCCTTTCGTGGACTCCTTTTGCATTCCCGGCCATTGCACAAATCCTCCTCGTAAATTGGTTGACAGGTGGCGCCATTTTCGCAGGGTAGATTTGCGCAGGCATTATCGCCACATTCCTTCACGCGATAAGTCTCCAGGACATCCTTGTCTTGGCCCATGTGCAGGTCCACAGGTATCCTGTTTATCTTGAGTTTGCGAATGCATCCCAATAAGCCGTGACTGGTACCAATATTTTCATAGACCCTGAAAGATCATTCGATTTGCCGTAAGTCTCAGTATCTATAGTAAGAAAATTTATCATAATGATACAGCTAGTTATTAATTACTTGGTGTAATTAGTAGGCACGTGGCCGACAAACGTGTCTTGATTCAAGTCTAGGGACTTGAGCATTCCTTGACTCTGACCAGCGACATCTTCTCCGTCGTTAAAAATTAAAACTCCATCCTTATGATACCGTTTTGCCGCTATCCGATGGAACGTTTTCATGGAGACTCGCTCCGACGACGTTAATACGACCGCTCCGTTTCCCAGATTGTATCTGAACTGAACGTGCCTAATGGAGAAAATTGAATAGAAGAATGATGAATAAATTATAAAATAATGTATCTAGAAGAATATTTTCGTCAAAATGCGAATGACTAACCCGTCGACAATGGCCAAGGATACAAAATCTCCGGTGCCATCGTTCTTTTGTTGATTGTACAGAATAATCCCGTTATCAGCATAGGTCTTAAATTCGACCTCGATGCTGAACTTGTGATAGGCCTTCAGTCTGTTCATCCTGATGTAACTTTTGCCGTCAAAGGACGGCACCTCGTAGTCACGTTTGTTCATCTCCTCGTCGCAGAGCAAACCAGTGTAATTTGGTCTGCATATGCAGACAAACGTGGCGCTCGGCAGATCGATACACGTAGAGGACATGTGACAGGGATATGAGAGGCAAGCACGAAATTCTTCTGTTGGAGTAACTGGCACATAATTGGCTGGAAAACCATTAGAATGAAAGGCCATAATTAGAAGCTCCAAGAGGTTTCTCATGTACAATCAAGCGAATAAAAGATTCTCGCTTACCAAAACACTCCTGACGATCGCTCGTCTCGGCGTAGCCGTCGGCGCAGATGCAACCACCGTTAATGCACTCGCTATTCGGGATTGTGCAGTCCTTATCATTGGTGCAGAGGTCACCAAGAAGAGCTGTAACGACTCTAATTGTAGCTGGTGTTGGCCTATACGCAGCGGCAACTCCTAAAACCAAATTTAGCTCAGTATACGCAGAAGTCTTTTCCTTATCTTTGAAAAATTCTTCTTTTTTATCATTTTTCGGATGGAAAGAAAAACAAGGCGTACCATGCTTCAGGTTATCTCTGTTGATGGTGATGGTTTCCTGGTGGGCGCGATGCGTGTAATAGTACCGGGGATCCGGTTCTGGTACCAAAAGGTGTCTTGTGGATTTGGATAAAGGCGATATAGCTGCGGCTGGTTGCGTGTACTGGACGGCTGTGTATCTCTTTACGGGAAAATCTGTGTTCACCATCGGGTCGTCTGAAAGTTCACGGCGTTTCAATGTAAGGTTTAGAAGTGCTTATTTTCTTCATTGAGTACATATGAAGAACGGTTATTTTATCATCTTTTAAATCAATTTAAATTGTGGAATATAAGTCGAAGGTATGATATATTCTTTAGCAAATTATTGAATTTACGGAATATGGAAATTGGTTTCCTACTATAAGATTCTTTCGGCAATATTGATTAACTTTAAGAAAATTATTAGCACAAAAAATTAGATGGAGCATCTCATTGATTTTATTTATTCTTCTACGTCTTAAAGTTATAGTGTATTTTCAGTTTAAATAATTGGTATTTTAAGGATGAAAAACAAGTTCGATAGTCCATCTATTTTAGAATTTTTGAATGACGATGAAAATGCGAGGCAGGAAATTTATTGCTCTGTCACTGAGGTTGTGCGGACAGTGTTACTACTTGATGAGATTTTAATTACTTTCCAATCCCATGTTATATTCTATTATTTCACTTGACAACTCGATTTTACTGCTGCTATTCAACGCCTTCTGTTCGTTATTTACTTTATTAATATGCTTTTCTATTGTGTGTTCCATATTACTCTCGTACTATACACTACATAATAAGTGGAAATTTCATCGGCCGTTTGGGTAATTGGGCAAAAAGATTTCTTTAAAAATCTCAAAATATTTGCCATCAGATTTGGGTGAAAAATCTTTACTATTTATATAGTATAATTAGTTGTTCCTTGTATAAGAAAAGAAGAGCAAGTGGCTTCGAATAGAGAAAAATGCAGCCCTGGTTTAGAAGCCATTAATATGTACACTGGAGAAATAGAATATTATAAGTAAGAGGAATTTCCAATTTACAGGATTTTTATTCATTGTCGAGAAAGAGAGAGAGAGAGAGAGAGACAGAGATGAATGTAGTGGGTGAACCACGTTGTACTAGGTCCGATAGGGCCGCCAACTAAAAA
>JARPRG010000511.1:229179-241894 GCA_031001745.1 Hartigia nigra
AAGTCAAGATCGCATTTTTCTTCTTTTTTCTTTGGCTTCTCTTTCGATCTACTTGGAATCTTTGTGTATAAGTTGCTTCTATACATAGACTGCAACGTCAATATCATTACGTTGATACATAGTTAACTACGAACATATATCGAAGCTCTACAGCTATGATGTTCGTATACCTATAGATGAAAGTACCTTTGGGAAAAATGTAGCAGCATCGCGATATCGTTAGAGTCGTACAGAATAGCAGAACCAGATACATTTTCGTTTCTCCTACTTTGCCAACGTGCCGTTGCGATTCTCCCGTTCTGGAATAAAAGGAGGGCGCAGTGCTAGAAAGAAATGAAATAATAATAAGACAGAATGCTTTAAGAGTCTCACGCGCCAATCGCTAAATCGAAATGCCTGGCATTCCAAAACTTTAAATAACTTCGGCAGTTGAATTTCAGCAGATTTTTGGAATTCACAAAAGGTCAAAAAGTCGAGCTTTCAAATGTCCCCGAAAGATCTTAAAGTAGAGGTTGACGTTCAGTCAGGTAAAGGGTAATGGTAGGTCGACGGACCAACTGGAGCGTTTGAACTTTTCCATTTCTTCGATCCCTCTTAACAACTCTCTCTAACGAGACTCACAACTTCGTGTTCGCCAGTCGAAGAAAAACTTCGCAATAATAAGCTTTCTAGGTAGCAGCTATACCTTTTCCTCTCTGTCAGGGCTACCAACGCGTTTACATATAATTTTCGTCGTATTACCGTTCAGGCGACGATGGAGAAAGACAAATAATTGAAGATAAATATTTTCCGCAAAAGATACATACTTACGGCGGATACTCGAAGGGAAAGGAAACGAGAGCCGCGAGTAGGTCAAGGAAATGTTGAACATGGCGAAGATTCGGAAGAAGTAAAAGAATCGAGAGATCGAACGAAAGGGTGGAAGTGGAAGAGAGGAAGAAACGATAGAGGAGGTTAATCCGAAGGACATTATAATCTTGCCAAGACATTTAGAAACTAAACGCACTCGGTCGGCCGAGCGATAAACGGTTTGGTCAGGCGAAAGAATAATTAGTAGCCGCGGCTGAATCGTGGGGGTGGCGAGGGAATGGAAGGCTAACCGCCTTTCGAGGATAAAGCCAGTGGTAAGGTAGATTAGCGGTCAGACGTAACCATTAAATGGCCTACTACTCGACTATCCCTACCAAATTACACGGTTAACCTTAGTTCTCAAGTGGAAAACAATTTTGGATACGAAACTGATTTTTTCTGAGTCCGACCATTTTGTATTTTAGGCTCATCCACAATTCTACAGCATCGGCTTTCTATCGTAGACAAATATCTCTGGATGCACTTACGACTTGTAACTCTTTGCTACAGCATCATTGTACTACGAACAATTTAAAGAGGGATGGCTGTATCGGTTTTCTTAGAGTGATAAAAATGGTTGACGCGCGCGACAGTCAGAGAATCTAGAAGGCGGTGTGAATAGAAAAAAAAAAAAGAAAAAGAATACTCGAAAGTGTGTTAAACCTATCAGTGTCCATAAAGGGTCGGGAATTGATTTTAAAGTGCTGCCTGTTTCGCCTCCCTAAATTCCATCTCGAAAAAACCCTCAGCCGCTATGTTCTACAAGCATCCCATAAACCCTCGCCAGCCATTCTACCCCTTACCTTTGTTTTGAGCTCTTCACCGCGCTTATCACCAGCTCTACGTTATCACTAACGCTTTCGCTCATCGGATCAGGATTTTTTATTCCAGGATTTGGAAAATCCAGGATTTCAATCGCGGACCGTATTAGACGCATGGATCACATCCGATCGGGTTCTAGCGAATTTTAGCCAATCTTTAATTGTTTTTCGTGAAACAGAATTCAATTCTGTTAATTACTCAGCTATGCATTGGGCCAAAAGATGAATATCTATTATCAGGCTTTTAGAGCGTCGGTGACTTCACAAGTGTCGGTGACTCTCGTAAAGAAAGAATTGAAAAATTAGTATCGAAGCCCAGTTAAAATTCTCACGTAACGAGAAGTCCTGACGCCTCTCGTTATCGCGCAATTAATACTCCATTTAACAGAGTTTTTACAGGGCACGTTCGACCAATTCCAACGCTTCTCGGCTACTGCGTATAATTTACGAGCTATTCGCCAAAAGCAAATCGCTATTCGCGCGAGCATTTTTACGAGGAAACTCCAGGCTTTAGAGCTTGTAGTGTGTAGCATGATGCTGTCAGATTCAGCAATCCACGTAGAAGTGGATGATACTGCTGCTCGGTGACCTTTCAACCTTCCTCTATCTCCCTCGCTCTCTCTTTCTTTTTCTCTCCCTTTCTTTCGTCCGGGATTCACTACAACGTCAAGATACATGCACATTGCGTACACGCATGTGTATTCTTTGACGTACTTCAGAGTAAAGTCTTGATCGCGGAAGTTTCTGTGCTGGATGATTCTGCTGTTTGCGTCACCAGGAGTTGCTTTTGATAGGTCTGGAACGCGAGGGTCGAAGCGCTGAATCATTCGACCGCTTGATCGCTCGTTCGGTCAGTCACGGCGGTCGAGCAAACGATGTGGTTGGATCTCGTCACTGGAACGTCCACTAACCAATATACCCAGGAAATCTCGGGAAAGCTGGGAAAGCCGGAAAAAAGCTTGGGAAAACTAGGGCGGTTGACCCAATTTATTGGCACCCTGACGATACAGGAGGTTAGCTTCTACAACCCCCTGGAGTTTGATTTACCCTCGATGAGGGGACTTTAAAGCCCGGTCAAGCGGCCTATTACGATTTCAAAATTGCCGAGTAATGGAGCTCTTCGTTTTTAAACGCAGTTCAGACACGAAGGAGTCACTATTGTAATATTTTCCAGACTAAAATGTAAAACCAGATGCATCTCAAGAAAAACACTGGAAATGTGTTCTTCTAGAGAAAGACGTGTTAAATTAGCCTCTTTAAGCATAAATTGTACAGATAGAGGCAAATGGATCTCAGCAGTGGTGAGATGAGGGTTTGACAAGGTGGTTCCTAATAGCCTCAGGGTAGAAAGGAGGGTAGGTGGGTAGGTGGTAGGTCTCACTATTCATCCAGTGGTCATCGGAAAATCGGAAGGAGGACGGCGACGATGCCGACGCCGACGCTCGACGCCGACTTGTCCAGTCAAACTTGTTAATTTCGTGTTGGGCTGTCGCACGGTTTAACTGTGGTTTATGGTTGGATTGCTCTATTTGCGAATGATTAACGGCAATGGGGTTAAACCGTCGTTATGCCTTCCCGAGTTAAAATTTCAATGCGTGTGAAAGATCATTGAGGTCCCTTTTTGAAATTCTATTTGATATACGACAATTCAGACACAAATTAAAAATAGATCGACCATTGCAATTATCTTGTACTTGATGAGGAAAAATATCAATTAAAGATCTATGGAAAGGCTTTTTTTTTTTTAAATTGAAATACTCCAAGATCTGTACGTATCTAATGTGGGATGATGTCATTCGCCGTACACGAGATACATTTCCAAAACGTGATCACGTATTATCTATCCCCCACATTGAAATTTTTACTTAGTCTGTGACGAGGGTGATTTTACTAACACCTTCCTTTTACTTTTATCGACTTTTATACGCGATACACGCATGTAACCGGGTATACAAGATCGATCATATAGACATTTACGACGTCCAAAAATAGCACGGAGAGTGAGTCCTCCCTGAGAAGTTTAGGAAAAAAAAAGAAAATTGCTAGTACGTTTTATATCGAGCGAAGGTTTCCTTATGTCGGCCTCGTCTCCTTTGGATATCAAAGCATACCGGCCTGAAAATTGGGAAATCCTTTATATCCATTAGCGAATAAAATAACAACCGGTTTGTCAAAGCTGCCGGAAAGCTTTTCTTATTATTTCTCGGGAATTACGAGCGTAAAAAAAGCACTCGCGAGGGAGAGCTTATCGATTATAGTTGAGACACGGTTTTCCCGGCCGTCACGAATGTCCTGTCAATCCTTTCTCCAGGAAACCCCTTCCCCATCGATCCTAGGATGCGCGACGTTCGACATCTTCATCAAGGCTGGAGAACTGGTAGATTGACGATCATTAAGGGATCAAAGGGCTAATCAATTCTAAAGAGACAATAGACTTTTCTCCACCTTCCTTTCAAGCTGAGCTTCTACAATGCGTCAACGACCGGAAGCCTCCAGCCTGGTGATAGACCTCTCTGAAAGCTTTAAGAGCTCCGATATCCGAGCTTAATTATGACGCCTATACGAATGCCGTCCGCCTGCAATTCTTTTCGAAATTGTCCTCCGTCATCACCGATTACGATTTCTCAAAAGTTTCAGTGGAATTTCCCTGCCGAGAGTAATAAATAAATTAAAATAATAGGAAATCAATTAAATTTACTATTTAGGTGTTTCGAAGAAAGTCAAAGTTAAAATGCGAAAGAAGTTCGAGTTATATTGACGTGTGCGTATAGTCGTTCAGGGACGAGAAAGTTGCTGTTTCGTAAGTTACTATGGGCGAATGGTGGAAACGAAGTAACAAGGGCGAAACTGGGAGAAATTTCGTGCAGTTCAATGGGATAATGACATAATGGCGTGTTTGACCTCAACAAGTTGTCGAGGTTTAGTGGCTGTATCATTTGTGTCTACAGCTGTCGCGGCACTCTGGCTCCGACTACTACTTATCTCGGCTTTCTGCTCGAAGCTTCGGTTTTGTTTGGTAGCCGCTTGCCTGACACGTACTGGCATCAGCTACTTATCGCGGCTGACCGTCGGACTGACTCCTTCTACTTATCTCGGCTTTAACTCCTTTATCTGACCGGCGTGAAAAGCGTTCCGGCATGTCCGCCGCTGCGCGCATAACCTGCTCACTGACTTAACATTATCTATGCTAATTTCAAGAAGCGCCCCCAACCGAGTGACGCAATAAACTTTCGTGCCAACTTTACTCAGACCCTCATCGCAAATGAGAAATGTTTGGAAGAAAAAGGGGCAAGACCTGTTAGAGCCATCGAAAAGCATTTTCTGCCAGTACGTGCTTCGCATCCGAATAGATATACTACTTTGGATTCTGTGGATCCTACGAATCTATGGTGGTGATTTTACTTGCGGGAGAAAATTTTGAAGCAAGTATTAACTAAATGCTTTTCGCGGAGATTAATGAGAGAAAATTTGCAAACTCTGGATACGTTATGCTGTTTTAGTAAATCTCTGGTAAAAAGGGATTAGCATCCGTTTTCAAAATAGTTTGACAGAGGGGATTTAGGTTGTTCTAGACTGGAATAGTGTATTGTGAAATACGCTCGAAATTACGCAATTTAATTTAAATTCGTTATTATGCGCGAGTACATTGTTAGATTCCCGACAAAAAGGGGTTGGTATACGTTTCGAGAATAGTTGCAAAAAATAGGATAAGGTCATGACACGGTGGACTCAGGTCAAACGGAAAACAAGGAGCCGTCCCTTGGCGAAAGAAAAAAGAAAATGGTGGTATCAAGGGTGTCCAGACACACGAGGGAAATGCGAGCTGTTGTTAGGGAATAATGTGGGGCTCATTTGTTGCGTCAGACAGTGATTCGTCTGGGTCAGGTCAGACGCAAGAAAATGGCCGACCTCGAGGCAGAGACTGGTGCATTTTTCATCTGCATTCTTGTTATTAGTATTTTTAGAGACTGAAGAGTGCAGATGTGTGTGTGTGGGTGCGCGTGAACCAACCCACCCATATCGGATCGGATTAATATCTCATTAATTACGTCACAGCAAAGGCTCTGTATCGACTGTAAGGGTTGTAATGCTTATCCGTCACGTTATGCGAAATTACAGTTTCCGTTTGCTTCTACCACACCTTCCTCTTTCTATGCGTATACTTTCACACGTATACAGGCGTATAAAACACACCTGTGTTTATGCCAGAGTAATATTACGGCCAGCCACGTAATATCTACGCGACATCCGTAATCGAGGACTCAGGGGGCGTTTCATAATTTGTATAAGCAATTATTACTTTCGAAGTGATCAAGAATCGACGTCATTCGTATTTACACAAGGTTCCCGTAGGTCCACGAGGTTTACGGCTGATCGAAAGCTTTTTGTAGATGAACCACATTCACATGTTTCTCAGTTAGATTTTTCTTTTTCATCCACCGTCATTTACGAAAGCACTTTGCGCTATTTCCACAGCGAGCCAGGGTGCTGTTTGCAGTAAGAATAACAATAATAATGGAAAAGAGTGGAGAGATCCAGGGTGTACGGGAGGGTTAAGAGGACTGTGAGGGTGGAGGGAGTTCAAGGGGTTGAGAAGACGGAGAAACTGTGAGGAAGCTGAGTCCGAGTCGAAGGAGAAGAAAAAGTTTCTTATGCAGAATCGTAAGGAAACTTTGGGAATTATTGGAGAGGCGATAAATAAAAAGAAGAATTGCCCCTGAGGGTTGGACTAGTTGGAAGGCGGAACAGGGTTGGACGAGAAGCGAGAGCCACAGCATCCCTTGGAACCGAGAGACACGCGATCTTTGCTTGAGTTATGAAGTGGAAAGAACGAAGTGATTCAGCGTAAAACCCTTGATAAACTGACAGCGATTAAAACGTATGGTGGTATTGCTCCCACCTCGACGTTCCTCCAGTTCAGAGACGCACGTGCGTCGCTAGACTCTTTTTCTCTATTTCTTTTTCTTCTTCCAGTACGCACTGTGCACGTGTTTTTTTTTTTTCTATAGAGACGCATACAGTTATTCCTCCTTTGTAAACGCCGTGTCTTGTCCCGTGCACGGGTATCCGGATCAATGTAAACGTGCCAGTTGCGTTAAGGAACTGACGATGTGTGGGTGCGCATCGTTTGCTCCAAGATTATCACGGGGAAACCCATTGGAGAGACGTCATGCGCAACGTCACGTAGATAAATCCAAGAGAAAAGAGAGAGACGAAGATTTGCAGGGATCCTCATTTGAATATTCCGAGGTTCAATGTGGGATTTGCCGGGCAATTCGTAACGTGGCAATGCTCGGCGATGCACGGCGAATGAATTTCACCATGAAGGTATTCTGCTGAAAAATTAGAGAATTCTCAATACGAAACTAACGGTGTAACGTGGAACACGGATAAAGAGTAAATTTGGTGAAATAGTCCGAGCAAATGTCGAGATTGTAACTCGATACTGTTTGTATCTAGTTTACAGTATCTGAGCTTCTGTATAAAAGGAATATTTTCCCTCACTTCAAATTCCCCCGTATATATCTATATGTACACCTCCTTTTATGTACATGAAAGAATATGTATATACGTATATCGTATGGTCTCTTTTATTTATGGGTTATCTGAGCTCCTATCTTCCTCCATCTTGTTTCCGTAGTAGTTGCATGTACGCCGTAGACTTTAGTACATGGGATGCGTATATAGACATATGCCATATACACACAGATATAAATATATATATACGTAGAAGTATACGCCTTATATTGCCTATTGTATAAACTGTGCTCCTATTTCCACCATTTTTATAGTTTCCATGAAGCTCCAGTAAAACTGTTTTTTCTTTTAGAGTTTAGAGGTTTAGACCGCGAGCGAGGCAAGCAAAATACTCTCTAGTATTATTTCTCTCTTTCGTTTTTTGGAGAAGCTTTCTGGTCCTGACGTGCTTTTCTACAAGACAGACTCAAGCTATATAAAATTCCAAAGAAAACAGTGACTTCCCGTGAACGACGGAAACCGACATGGAAACGGCACGCTCACCTCTTTCCGATTCTCTTTTTTTTTCTTTTTCTTTTTTCTGCTACCATCAGCGACAACAAACAATTCAAAGCATTGACCGCTGAAACGTGCTCGAGAAATTGTTCCTATACTTACCGTGTATAATTATTTAGAATATTCAAATTACTTTCGTCGGGTTAGATCCTTTGCGAAATAGCTTTAACTATTAAATATCATGTCCTTCCGTCGTTTGTATTCGTGCGTTTATAATGCTAAGATCGTTAAAGGGATTCTTTGTTTTTGTAATTGAGTACAGCGATAATCAGTGAAATATTGGGACGCGTTTATTTATCTTTCCGCAAGGATAATTCTTTTTTTCCACGACACGAAAGTGATAGACCACTTGTTTTTATTTTCCCACGCTTCGTGTTTGTACTTATACTTAAAATCGAAGTATTTTCTTTGCCATGCATGGTGGACACGAATACGTGTTAATATTTAAGCTATACGTAGAACAAAGGTGGATAATAATTATGTATGTTTACGGGCAACCATCGCCGAAAGTATTTACGCGTTCTGTTTCGACCCTACAAGAAAAAAAAGATACCAGAGTTCAAGGCCACCAGTGGGTTGAGCGTTACATTTGATTTTTTCATCATCTCCATTTTTCAAACAGTTTGTCTTTCTTGATACATCGCTTATCCGCTATACACTAGAATTAGAATAAATCACGTCGTTCGCTGTACAAATATTTGTCGTACATTAACGCTCGACACCCTACCACTCGTTTCATCCCTCTTGGAACCTCTTCCACCCCCTTGCCCCTGCTGTACTGTTTCTCTACCAACAGTCCAATTCAAGCGCTCACGCGTAGCCACGCGCAAAATTATTTTACGTCAAACGATAAATAGTCTAGGGCCTGAAAATATATCTAGAAAAGATTAAATTTCAGGGATTGAGACGTCGATCCGAAATCTCCAGGTTCATCCGATTAAGAGACGCTGGACGACGCGACACTATTAATTCTAACTATACGACGTTAATTATCCAGCCAGTGATTAATCTCTCCGGGATATGGGCATACATTTCTCTGAAATTTTACATTAATATCTACTGTAGACCATATAGTCTTTTTTTTCCTCTTAACGACGTTCCACCTGACCCTTCTGTTTTTTTTTTTTAATTGTTAATCACGTGAAAGCTCGACAACACGACAAGTCAAAATTCACCTTACTCGATCGTAGGACAACCCTTGCAAGAGAGAGTCGTGCACGCGAAACCTGCTACGACGCGATATTAAAAGACGTAATTTTCGGACAAGTTCAAAGACGAAATGCAGGCGAGTAGTGTGGATGGCCCACTCCACGGTCTGATCAAGGAAAAGCGGGAGAAGCGACGAGGGTTTGAGGAAAAAACATTTAAATCGCAAGCGACACGTGACACGAGATCGCACGAGGCTGCGCGAGCTAGTCCGCCGTTTCAAAATGGCGACCTAGCCTGTCCCGCTGGCTTTCACTCGAGACACTTTGCCTGTACTTTCACTTAATCCCAGTGAGCACTTTTTTACTGGCGCCAACGGCAAAAACCGTTTCACCGTACTGGCACTTCGCGGAAGATTTTCGGAGGTTTTTACCGGCACGCCGGGGGATTGGCGCTGCCCGGATTTTCGAGACACTGAGATTTGTCTTTGCGAACAACCCCCGAGAGGCGCTGCGACCTCCGATATTGATTTTTCGAGAGGAAACAGAATAGAGCTGCCTATGATATGCCGCTGGGCTGCATTCCACCTCAATGGCCTCAGGAACTTCGTTCTCGCGTGTATGTGCTTACGTTTCCGCGTCTGTGATGGATGCATGTGTCAATGTCTCTACGCTTTCCCCTTTCCCCTTCTTGTGCCTTTGTAATCCTTCTATTTCTTTTTAAATTATTTCTTCTTATTATCTTCTTTCCGTTCCACTTCAGTTCCTTTTCCATCTCTCTCTCTCTCTCTCTCTCTCTCTCTTTCCTTTCACTCTAAACAAATACTTTAGTTTTGCACGTGTATCTATGCGCTTCTGGGTAATCTGTATGAGTGTGGCTTATCACTATTTTTCCATTTGTCCATTACTGTTTTCTCTCAATTTTTTGTCATTCCTATTCCATTTCTTTTCTATACTTTACATAGGACCTATGCAGATATACATATTCGGTATTCATAGATATTAAAATATCGTTTATACGAATACCTACTTGCAGGGGGTATGTGTTGAACACACATACACATGCCAAACTCAAATATGCCTCTATATGTATATGTTTCGACGTACGTATTGCGAATATCCATCTACACACCGACACGTACGCTATACTCTGGCGCTTTTTTCATTCAATCTCTTTGACCTATTTAATTTAAGGAAAATTCGAATGCAAGTATTTTCCAGTAAAAATATGAGATTTGGATGCTACCTAGAAAAGGAATTATCTTTCAGGTTTATGATCCTGTCCACAAAGAAATTTCAGGTTACGAACTTATTCTTGGATGTATTTAGCACATTTTATCCTTTGTGTAAGTGCCATTACCTTTTCAACTTTCTTTCTCGCTTTTAACCAGGTATCCGTATTCACCCCCTGATCCTTTCATATGGTAATTCGCTAAGCGTTCTACCAGTTTCAACTCCTATTCTCTAGGGAAAACTTGGAGTTTTAGCATATCTTTCGTTAATACCAAGATTAGTAGAGTATTCAGCTCCTCTAAATAGTCCTTGCAGGATTCATAAAACGTTGCGATATCACGTTGGAAGGACCAGTCGAAATATGTTGCAGCTTTTTAAAATAAAAATACATAAAGAGTTTTTTGAACGTGAACCCAAGATATTTTAAATTTGCATAATCAGCGATTCTTAATTTTATCAACGTCATTTTGGGACGCGTATGAATACGCGAATTTATATATATATATAAAAAAAAAGGAAAAATCTAAAGTTCGGCAAAGGGGAAGAACATGGCAATAAGGCATCAAGGTTAAGACCGTCTGGTACGAAAGATTCAAGGTAACATAAAAGCCCAGGTGATTCAAAGTGACTCGTTCTCGCTGAAAGTTCCTCTTGAAACTTTGACCCTGCACCCTTGTCTAAATCACAGAGTTAGAGTGGGATTAGAACTTTAGAGAGAAAGGCCATGTATACGTATACGTACAGGCTAACAACCGTCGACGAGTGGAAAGCGTCGAAATTCCACCAGGAATAACAATTAAACGGACTGCTTGATCAAAAGAGGAATTATCAAACAGTATCAGTGAAAGTTAAATATTTGAAGGATCGTATTAAAAATGATCAATGTCGAGTAATATCGGTCATTTATAACATCAGAGTCTTACTTGTGAAGCGCCATCAAAATTCTATGAATATTAAACGGTTAAATGGAGTCTTTTGTAGTAAACTTTATTTATTATTCTGATGTTTGCCGCATCACGCGTATTTACCAAGTCCGTCATTTTTTCCATTAAGGACTTATTCATCGCTGGGTTCTCACGATCCGAAGCTATTTATGAAATTTTCAACCACACAGGGATACCAATATCTCTTTCATTAGACCGTCAATGAATACGCGTTCTATTATAATTTTCCTTTCCTTTTAAAAGTCTCCCTTCGATTTAGGCGCCTTTCCACGTTCTTTCCCTTTCTTCCTGTCCTGGAATTACCTTCTTTTTCTTATTGGTTTTCCTTCAACACTTTAACGCTCCATTGCCTCTTTTAGCAACGGGAAAGGTTCGTCACGTCGAAGTCAGATATATCAGGCGAAGACGACTGGTACGTGGGTCGACACACGTCAAATACGTTCGACATTTTAAAGGAAGGTGGAGGGGGATAAATTAAGGAGACACAAGAAAACCGTTATAATCGATCGAATGAGAGTCACTGCTTCTCGAAAAAAGGCTCCATTATTGCCAGATTTAATTCTAATGGAATTACAGATTGTCAATCAGAATTAGAGATTCCTTGCCTCAGATTTTTCTCTTCTTGTTCACAGTCACTGTTTGGCCATATGAATATGCAAGTATATCTTTATATCTGTATTTACAGATACCAGCATCCATATTTATATAGAATACAAATATTATTTTCTTTCTCACGTTATTCGCTAAAAGACCCTTTATCTATCTGTACATTTAGCTATACCTGAATATTGTCCTTCTCTCGCGCCCTACGGTCACGAAGTTTTTCTGAACTCGCTTAAAATTCGAAAAGCCGACCCGATCTTCGAGTCGCATACATTTCACCTTATAACTATCAAGATAAAAATAGCCTCCAAGAAGAATCAACAGTCAAGCGCCGATACCCCGAGCCTACAGCCTCTTATCATTGCAAGAAAAAAATAGAAGAATTTTACATTCTTACAATGTGGGCTTCGCGTAAGAAATCCTTTAAGTAATAAACTTGATAGTGCAGCCAAAGAACTCGATTGGTCTCTTCGTAGCTTCCGTAATGATGTTCGAAAGGACTTCATATTCCATCAGCACCCTGATAGCAGGTACTTCGTGCAGCCTTGTGAAGTTCGGGTAAATTCCGTCAGGGCTGTATTTTCAATTATGTTTTTCAGCTACAGTGGCGCCGCCTCGTTCAAGCAACTGGGTAAGCTTTATGCGCGCCAAAGCCAAAGTTTTGGATGCCGTTGGGCTTAACGTCACTCACAATCACCGCCCTCTCTTCCAGTAAAAGTTTCAACCAGTAGATGCATCGGGCTTAAATCCGACACTGGTGCCACCAAACGGAGCTGCCTGCCTAGTGCCTACAGTACGGTGCTTCGCATTCTCTGAGCTTGCCTAACGTTTCCCAAGTTGTCACTCGTGTTGAGCGTTTTATTTGCTGAGGAACTTTGTGCCTCACTTTCCACACATACACCTAAGCCCGCGCCTCATGTGTCTACGTCACAATAATCCTGAGAGTATGCGTTTGTTTTCAATTGACTTTCGCGCAGGTGTCGCCGCGATTGTTGCCACCGAGACACGTTATAAAGGGCTGAAAATTCCCTAGTAATATTAGCTGTGTATACTTGGACTGTATAGTAACATATACATATATATATAT
>JARPRG010000511.1:241994-256967 GCA_031001745.1 Hartigia nigra
ATATATATATATGTATACACAATTAATCAGGACTATTGAACCACCTGAAGATGGTTCTGTCCATTTGATTTCTATTAATTCCCATGATAGAATCATCTTCGGATGGCTCGATAGTACTGAATAATCCTGTACATATATATCTACATGTTTATATATGTATATACTATATGCACATAGAGATTGCCCGGCTAGCCGTATGCGGTAGGAAGGAGGAGGCGGGGGGGCGTTGCCTTCTATCTCGTCCGGATCTTCCTCTAAATCATATTGATTCCCCGTTAAAACTATGATTTACAGTCCTCGTAGGCAGCTACGGTCGAGGCATTGAATTTATCCTTGTGCTTGTACCCATTCACATGAATGCATGACTATCTAGCGTTTGACCGTGCGTATATGTGTGTCTTCGTACGTGTAACGTGGCGTTCGCGCATGCGCTCTCTTCTTTCCGCGTATGCTAAATTTATGTATAGCGTGCTGTGAAAACCGGCGCCGGCGCTGTGACGTAGAAAGCTTTACATTACGCGGATAAGATCGGCCAGCGGTGATCTACGAGCGATATGAATGCTCAGCCAAAATTTATAATGAACAATTGAACTTCCGCTTTGCAAAATATCCGTAACACGTGCATTATATTCGTGTGCAGTCGATCATACTACAAAATTGCGATCGTCATTCAAACCAGAACAACTGGACACTCAAAACCCCGGAAAGATTGTCGAGATTAGATAAAACTCTTTGATAGTTTAGCAGGCTTAGTTAGATATTTACAGATATCATCCTGATCTCTCTCTATATACTATATATCCTATTATATAGGACGACTGTAAAACTATGACGAGAAGTTCCAAGACTCAATATTTTGCTGTTCTTCCATTCTATACTATTGCTATACTTGTTGGAGACTTTGGTTATATGTTTGGAAGGTATGCTCGTAGTACGCGATATTCCCTTTAGCTATATTTCTAAGGGGTCTACTGCATTCTTTATAATTGTTACTCGGAAGTATAGTACGCGTCCATGCTCAATGTGCATTTAGCAGAAAATACATGAGTGGTGCTGTAATCAATATTTAAAAAAGGGACCGTAAAGTATCAACCTATAGATACAGGTTCTCCAATGGAGTGCTGGATAACGTTGGATGGGTTTGTTGGAGAGCGTGGAGATTTAAGTCCCCTTGGTATAGTAACTGTCTATACTGAGAGTTTCAGTAGTATCCTTTTCCATATAGCACGTAAGGGGAGATCGATTGAGAATCGATAATAAGTCCAATTCGATTTAGAGTTCGATACGTGCCGGGCACGTAGCAGAATCCTTCATTCGATAATTTCCCTTTGAAATCAGGATTGTAGAACACCGACGGAAACTGTCAAAGCATTTTTCCGTATCCCATTTACGGTACTCGTGTTATTCCTATAGCTGTACAATGCTATTGATAAATCACTGACTACGTCTCGCCGTTCTTGCGCTTCATTTTATTATTATTATTCGTGTTGTTATCATCAGTGTCTCTTGTTCGTCCGAGCAAAAAAGTTCATTAATTAAGATACTTTCGCTAATCGGATATATATGTATATATATTTTATCGCTCAAAAATAATGATGAAACAACGTTTGATAAGTAACTTGATTCTGTCCTTTAAACTTCGTAACTTTTGTTTGGGTCTAACGAAGTGAAATTTTTCATCTTATCAAGATCCTTCTATGTAGTATATTGTTCTAGCCAAATATACCAGAGTCACTCCTTACCGCAGGGGCTCATTCATGGCGAAAACCTCAATACTTCCCATAAAGATATTATGTTCCTCATAAAGATATCCTTCGCTCTAACATCAATTTCCAAGGAGCTCTTAAACATATCTGAATAGCCATACAGCCATATAGTAGGCATACCTTTTCCTAGTACAATTATATTTCCCCTATAACATCTTATACAGCCGTGAAAGACGAGATGCGTTCCTGTTATCCCACTTGTATATTTACAAGCTCAATACGTAAGTACCTAAAGCTATGTAAGATCTGACGTTTAATTCAGATCACTGTCTTGATCACTAACGAACGCTATGATAGCCAATAAAATGAATTCCGTCGACCATCGAAAAGGATAACGTAGAATTCATTGAGAGTGGCGATAAAGAAGAAATCTGTTATGAAATCGTTTATTTCGAGGGGAAAGAAAGGAGAATTAATTGTGGATCGTGACCAAGCTACTTCAGAGTCAGTTAATCGACTGCATCCGGAGCCTATCGTTGTTACCACCAAGTGACCTGTTATCAATCCTGCATGTGTAAATTCAATCATGCGACACACATGGAAATCTGTCTAAAGCTGCTTCATAGCTATATCGCACTGCGGACACGTGGTAGCTTCTCAGCGATAGGCAATAGGGCAATAGGCAATACGCATGGATGGGAGGGAGCTTTCCGGAAACGATGGCTTCAGTTCCGCTGAACCGTCTAAACCAGAACATTTGGGTAACCTGAACTGCTGAAGCCTGAATACTTCCACAAGCAGAACTACTAGTAAGCAGCGACACAGCTACACTGCTCAAACCATGTACATCCAAATTGGACGGGAAATTTAGTGGCCTGTCCTGCGAATCTCGCTCCCCTATACTTCGTCTACTCGTTCCGTTTCCATCCCACTATATTCCAGCCTAGTTGCGTCTGACAAACTATCTACGTCTGCATACAACTATGACTCCTTCCTTATTCATCTACTTTCTTGGCCAGAGTAATCTTCAGTCTCGTCTCTTTGTGCCAAAGAGAAATCTCTCTGAAATCAATTCCAGATTGCGGTGGTTTTTCTGGATTGTAAGCTACAAGAGGATGATCCATCCGAAGGGAACTCATGTCGGAGGACAATTGCGTGGACGTAGAGATAAGAGGATCGATGGAAGAGAGAATTGCAAAGGGACTATGGGTGAATTCCGTTTGACGGATGGACAAGCAGCTACAAATAATGTCCAGACGTAGCATGGACCTCAAAATACGTAATAACAAAGAGTGAGCTGTATAATTGGATTTGTTCATCTGTTCGTGTTTTCATATTTTTCCAGACCCTCTGGCACGGATCTATGTCGACTTCAAGAACCTGTGTAGTATCGGTGTTGTGAATATTTCCTGAGGGTATCTCATTCAGAAAATCTCAAAGGGTTTCCTTTGGATACGTGGGAGAGAGAGGTGACAGTCACCGGAAATTATTCTGGGGGCAAAATGTGCGGTAACGAAACCCTCGGACCGGAAGCGTGCATAAATGATATTCACCGGGAAAAGACCTTCGTTAGGACTGATTAGAATTTAATAAAATATTAGTGGGGGTCTCCACGAGTGAGCGGTGCTGCTAACGCGTTAGCTCGGTTAGTTAGCGTCCGAAACGGAGAAGTAAATTGGCCTTTCGTACAAGCTTCTGGCAATGGCGGCGCTGGACACGGGTTTACACGAGCACGCGATTCAGTTTTTTTTCGGCTGCCTGTGAATATCCAATGGTCGATCAAGAACTTAAGCCCTAGGCAACCGAGCGAGCGTCTGTCCTTTCCGAATATCAAAGCGTTCGGAGGAGCAACGCGCAATGGATTGAAATGGACGTTCTAGTTCTATTAAAACGGATCGACTTTGGCCGAGCTGTTAGCGCAATTATGACAAGTACGTTGCTCACGAGATTGTTAAAACTCTCAAAGACTCTCGAAACAGCTGCGCCAGTAGTGTATTATGTAATCGAGTGAGAAGGTCAGAGGGACACGATAAAGCAGGAAATATAGGCGCTAGTGGTTCTCAGAAAAATCAAGGCACGAGATCGTTGATGAGTATCCGGAAACGCGGCAGAATTATGCGTGGAAAAAGAGTTTCTGTGTGCAGGACTTATTGCTTGTTCATTAGATAGTTACACAGTTACAGGGTCATAGGGGTTACGGTCACGCAATATCGTAGAGAGATACAGGCGTTGCCGCAGGCAGCTTCTCTATACTGTAGCAGCCACAGTGACTGCTGTGCGCGGGGGGTATGTGTGTAAATTGCGAAATGCCATTGGAGATTATTGCCCGCGGAGATAAACCGGAAGCAAATAAACTAGCGAGCAGACGACTCTCGAATCTCGAGCGAACCGAACTCGGCATTTTTGTTTTAACGTTTTAAGAGATTTGAGGAATCCACGGGGGGTTTATTACTTTCCAATTAAATAAATCTGACACCTCTTGAAACCCCTTTCATCCGTCGTAACGAGGACGTTCGAAATTCTATATAAAGTTGAATTCATTGATTCGTGTTATTATATATCGCAGAATTTCTAATTATCTGTCTCTCAACGTACTACTCACCATTTACGTCACAAGCTGCGTAACGCAAGTAAGTAATTGAATTGAAATGGCCATCACTGGAATTAACCTATAGAAATCGTAAAGGTCGATTTGCTGGCATTTCAATAGAATTATACGGATGTCCCTCTTTACCATGATACTCTGCTTTGCGTAGGTATTTATGAATTCGAGCAGTCCAGAGAAACTCCAACAAATAGGATCAGTTGATACGCAGTTGAATGCTCTATTTACGGAAGGAGTACGCGAGCGGTTTAATATGCCATTGCCATTTCTCTGGCTCCATGTTGTAACAACAATGATAGCTATAGAACATAAGCGCACGTGTAACACTGGAACACGAGAGCACGCGTGTCCGCACTATTGCGTACAGCCTATGGGATAGTATAGTACGGAGACAGATAGCCTTTCGGGACATTGAACACATCCTGTTTCGGGGGGCATACTACATCCTGCGGCACACGTAGCCGCTAAACGCGTCCCGAAATCCTATTTGCAGCGACAGACACTATTCGCTCTGTGCAAAGAGGTATTATTCTCCTGGTCGCTCGCTGCTGTCCCTGCGGACTTCTCTCCTCTAGACGTGTGTATCTATAGATCTACGTAAATATCCGTATTCAAGTTTTCACGTGTCTACGCATGTAGAATGGACTTTCTTTTTGCGAGCTTTGCCAGTTCATAAAAAGAGGTAAGGAGTGACGCCTGACATCTGGGTATACTCGACAGGGAGGATGAAATTGCGTCTTTGCGCCTCGAGACGCCTCAGGACGCCTCAGGAATATATCCCATAATTCATAATGATCTCGGAACACTCGACTTTTCACGTACTCCGGCAGTATCCACAGGATTTATTCCAGTGAATTCCGCATTGTCGACCTTAACGAGGAGACAGACCTGAATTCCTTCTATATCCACCCTTACTCTTCTCTGGGATCCCAGAAACAACGAGTTTGTTGCGTCAATTTCCAACGGTTGACACGAGTTTCATATAAGCATGTTATGCGGTTGTTGCGACATGTGCCATGTATGTGAAACACGGTGATATATGACAACTCGGTGAATTCGTCGAATTAACTTTCCTGACTATAAAGGCACGTTCACATTAGTCATAGACTTTCAGCGATGTATTCGGCAAAAGAAAGAGCCTTTGTAACTTGACTGACAATCTTAATGTTCTTCTATTCTTGTAGTGGGCTGCTAGAGCTGCTAGAGCTGCTGGAGCCCAGCAGCCATTTACGTTGAAGTAAGTATTACTAAAAAAAAAAAAAGACAGGAGACTCTTGTGTGCCGTTGTGTATTTAGCTGCAGGTGTCACGCGTGCTCCGTAAAACGTTGATATGTAAAATAAGCCGCGAAGAAAGAGAGGAGCTTAGCAGAGCGTTTATTCAAATTGCCCGCGAGATCGGCACGTATTGTGTACAAGGGCCGAAACAAATGGTCGCTTCATGTAAATGAAATATTCTTTTTCATTGGAATCAATATTTATGGCAGCGAATTACGTGAGATAACGCACTTGCCATTATTTAACGTCAATAATGGCCGGCTATGCGGAGTTGCTCGTATGAATTTGCAACGCCCCTAACAAGATACGATCTGCAAGCCTTTACCTTCTTTTTCATTACTTTCACCCTTTTTTTTTTTATTCTTCTTTGCTTGACCAGAAACACGGCTGCTTTCACGGATTTGCAAGTTCAACCTTTACAATCTAGTGGAACGAACTTTCAGCCCCTCTGATCAGAGCAAGCGGATTTCTCAGCAGCGACGTCGGGCGTCGCCTGACGTCTGACGTCTGTTGCACGTGTTTCTATCGTTCTAACGAAGAGAATTCAAAGAAAAAGACAAAATAAAACAAAAGTGATAAGACCGATAACGACTCAAAATTCATTCGGAATGCTCGTAAAATCGTCGTAAAATGCGAAATCAGCCGATGGCCATGGAATAATTAAATAACAGCCTCGTAAAAATTTTCGGCAGCTTGTAGCCGCTCTCGTCCAGTGTTGCTGCTCGTCGGCATTCTTCGCGCCATGATTCAGGGAGACCAGAGTATGGTAAAGGGTGCGAGAAGACGCGGCCAAAGGAATAAAGTTCTCATAGCGAAGAAGGACACGTTTCTTCTTGTTCTCTTTTGTACCCAAGATTCTCAGATCGAGTGTCCGAGATCTCATGAATACATAAGAGATCGATAACTTTCTTTCCCTCTGTTCTCTCATTTCTTTTCTTCTCTATTCTCTCTCGCCTCCATTTACAGAGCAACAATTCAAAGTGTGAGTACGTACTCACCTACCGTGGACTAATTCGAAAGTTTCCACTGAAAGTTTGACACTATGGACATCCGGCTTCCGGTAACGCTGGGACTTCTACTCTCATTCCATTACGTACTATTCATTCTTTCTTTAAAAAACAGTCAAGCCGTTTCGGGACACTGGAACCTTCTTTTTTGCAATTTATTTTGTCGTGACGTTACAACGTGTCTTGTCAGAGAGAAGGCGTAATTCGACGTTGACAGAAGCGTCGGGGCTAGAGAAGACGCCTTCGCACCAAATCTTAGAACTGCTCGATTAACAGCAGACAGCATCAAAGGTACTACGAGATGAAAAATCTGTAGAATTGCAATACGCAAGATAATACTAAACAATGAATCTATATTTCGAAATATTTTCAGCTACGTAAGAGGCTGAGTCTCCTGTGCTTGCACGTAATTGGCTCTCGGCGATTTTATTATTAGTAAACTTCGACGTCGAGTCAACCGAAGAAATGCTGTTGTGATTTTTATTTTTATTAGCCCGATAGCACAATGGCTCACACCGCTTCTTACTATGAGACTTTTTTAAATAAGCTTTTTATCAATGCTTTTCATGCATTCTACTCTTTCTTGCAATCTACTATTCGGTGCCGGCTATTCAAACTGCGACATGGCGTCGGACGCGGATCCGAGGCTCCAAAAGTCTGGCTGGAAAAAGTTTCACATTATGTGTTACAAAGGGTGTTGTTCGCAAAGTATCATGGATGGGAATGGAGGAATGGTGGACAGAGAAATATAAAAAGAAGATTGTAGTGGACAACGGCGCAATTTCATGCCGAAGAAACTTGCACGTGCAGAAATTGGTGAACTAAGAGTGTTCTCGCAAAGTTGGCGCATAATCTTAGAAAATGGTCCTTTCTTGTCGAACACAAGGAAAAAGAAAATATAAGGTTAACCGATGGCATTAAGGCGAGACATGGGATGGAGTTACTATTTGTTGAAATGTTTTAAAAAAAAAAAACATATAAATGCTTGACTATTTTTCCAATGACTTGGTTGAGGCTTCTTGGTTCTTTCGTCGGAATCCACGGAGTGTTAAGCAAAAACAAGCGAAGACTCTGAGGAATACGAGATGGCGGAAGAAAGCAAAGGGAAGATAACGTGGGGAGAGAGAGAGAGAGAGAGAGGGCGAGAGAAACTCAGGCCTGGAATAATTACGTGTCAGAGCGACAGCAGTTTTTGCAGCTTTGGAAATTGCAGCCTTTGTTTCCGAGGTTTCTTGGGAGTTTTCACCTGTTTTTGCCTGTTCGCCCGACCCTGCTGTCCTCCTCTGCCCTATCCTACAGACCGAGTCCCTCCTACCCTTAGCCTTTTCTTCCTCAGAATCTGGCTCGTTGCGCACTCGCCATTTTTCTTTCAGACGCGCCAAACCCGAAGGTCTTCCGGGAGCGACAAGTTAATAGCGATTTTTTATAGACACATCGTTATAACCCTTGGGCTTGCAGCTTTCTCGACGAAGTCAAGAAAAAGTCTGACATGGGTCACGTGAATCGTTCAAAAGATATTCAGGTAGTTAGGATTTGGTTAGTAAGATTTTGAGACGTAGGCGCAGTTGCGCATCTCGTTTTTTTTTTTTCTATTGGCTGCACGGAATCGTTCGAATCAAGAAGTTAAGAAAGTCCTATTACACGAGGAGAAGGTGAAGGGTGGCGCAGCAAGTAGCACATTGCAAGAGGCATAGAACGACAGTCGAACCCTTTTCATTAGTCCAGCCGCGAATTGTCCCTTTGGGAAAAGCAAGTTATGATTCATCAATCCTGGCGGTTATCACTTTCTGCTGGCGGGGGCAGCTTTTCTCAGGACGATTCGAAATTGAATTATCTGCGGAAAGTCCCGGAACTTCAGGCCATTTATATCCATCAGCAGATCAAATCTAGTTTTTTCTCACGCCGAAGTGGAATAAAGTTAAACCAAGGATTCCGGTCGTCGTTGCATTTCCATGCCGGTGCGTTTCATTTTCCCGTCTTTTTATCGTTTCTGGATCTAAGAATGAGACAGGCTTCCACTTTCCGTCTTCATTCATTATGGGAAAACCTATGAGGACTGATCGTAATTTATATTTTACGCGGACCTCCTCGCTTCTTCTTCCTGTCAGATAATCGCTTTGCTTTTCTCTGTCACCTTCCATTAATCCCTCCCTCCTCCCGCCCCTTCAGCTGCTTTCTATTTCTTACCTCTGCATTTCTTTCATTCGCGATTTTACCTAAAACATATTTCCGTAAAACTGAAACTTCCCGCTTTACTTGCCATGTAATTTTCTTTGAACAATCTGTAAATTTCTATTTGTTTTGCTCTATGATAACGCGAGACATAAATAAAATAAATCTAATCTTACTCGACTTGCTTTCATCTTGTATATTTTTGCGTCTCCGTTGGAAGAAAAAGCGGTAGTACTTTCGAGATGCAGATGCGATAGAATAGGAATGCGATTTTGAATGCGTGCTTATCTATAGCTAAGAGATAAAGAGAGATGCGAAATATCGTTGCTTTTCCTTTGCTCCAATTTCCTTTTTGCAATTCGCAAGAAAAAAAATACAGGTGACTTTCTATCCTAGAGTCTCTTTCTGACGTCGTGCGATAAAGTAATCCCGTCTTCTTTGGCTTTTCAGAAGAATGCAAGAATAGTCCGAGATCTCGTCTGAATATTGGCTAAAGCCCTCTGCCGAGTATTCTCGACTACCCTGAGTACACCTCCAAGAAGGTATCCTTTCTTCATTCCTGCTACTATAGAATAGTTTATTTCAACTATTTAAATTCCTGGAGATTGGTTTAATTCAGTTTGGTTCAATCGGGAGAATCCAGTTTACGTGATTCCCTTACTGGTGCCAATTCAGCACTGTACAAAGTTAATATACCCACCAAATACTTGGACTCTCTCTCTCTCTCTCTCTCTCTTTGGTTATCTCTGTCCTTTCCCATAAAGACTTTCCGACTTGGATTTTATGTATCAGGACATGGTATTCCTTTCACGTGGATACTAGTTTTCCCATGTCAATGGAACATTTTTCCTGGACACAAGGAAAAATAGATAAGATAGCTGGTAAAAGCTGGTGAAAGCCTAGAGATTCTTTCTACGATATACAAAGAACAGGAATAGATATTTTTCAAGGGATTAAATAAGGGATGATTTGTTATTTAGATTTAATAATTTTTCGTGTTCTTTCAGGTTCAATTACTGATTAAGGGAGGGTCACTACATTTATACGGATACTTTCGTATATCATAAATGGACGCAGGCTATATACTCAGGTATTTATCATAGTGCAGGATCGGAAGGTAGGAAGCTGGATAAACATCAAGGGAAATAGAAACACCAGTAGATGCTGCCGCGATAAAGCCAGACGCGTACTGGTCCTCTGAAATATGCTGGCACATGCTGATGTAAAGATTTTGTCGTTGCCACAACGTTGACGACGACGTCAACGTCGGCCATTGCAGCATTACTGGTTTGCGAAAGACGGCAATACCCTGACAAGAGCTACGTCAGACTTAGTCCGGCCCGTTTCTCCCTACTCGACGACATACTGCTTCTTGTTCTCAACGTTTTGGTTGTTCACGTCATCTTTCCTCTCGACTTCGACGTCAACGTCGACGGCGCTGTCGTCCTTGGGAAACTTCCTTTCCCGATAATTCCAAGCTATTCTGTGGCAACTCGAACGTTCCGGAGTGTGGGTACCGTATGTTGTAGAATACGTGAGTCATACGTGCCGTACATACCTGGTTCCAGCTACGTCGAAGATCATGAGAGTAAAGTTACGCAATTTGCGAGAGATTAAACGGAGACAAGAATGGTTAGAATAAAAAGGAAGAGAGAAGAAAACAAAGTAAAGAAAAGAGAGAAAATGAAGGAGAGAGATCGAAATTGAAAAAGAACGCTGTTAAATGAAAATCGAAAAATTGAAGTGCGAGTTAGCCAAAGACTAAATAGAAGCGTAAACAGACCCTTGACACGTGTTCCTTTTCAGAATTTCAAGCTAAAAAGTCATTCTGATATAGTGAAAACCAGAAATAACTCTTAAACGACTGTCTATCGTGCTAGAAGAAGGTGGTACCTATTGAAATTATCCAACAAGTCAAATGTATGAGTATAAGTCTATAAACCTATCGATGCCTCAGGCAAGTAGAATGCTTTAAGGCATTATCAATAATTTATGTAAAGATCGATTGAGTGAAAGGTGGTTGAAATAGGTATTTAAAAATTTATAGGAAACGCTCGACGACTCGAAGTGTTGTTATTCTAGTATTTTCAGCGAATGAAATACGAAAGACATAGGAGAAAGAAAGAGATAAAGGAAAGGAGAAAATAGAAGAATTCTTGGACCTGAACTTTATTATATTACTCGAGAATTGGTCGGTTGGTGTAGCAATGCGAATGGCTCCGGATGGCAATACATGGTGCAAGAATCGAAGATAAAATGAAAATTCCGATGAAAGATAGAACCGGAGCTAAAGACAATTTACAGTCGAGAGTGAGTGAAAAATTCCCATGTACCTTGTTATATACATTCTAGATCTGTATGTGTGTATCTATATAATATTGCTTAGATAAGTACCTTGGTATAGAAAAATGTACATGCGGAAGATCTCGGGAGCATCCCATGAGCACGGGGGGTGAAAATATTTGAATCAGCCAGTCAACCTCGACAGTTTGGAAAATCGCGCAAGTCATGATAAGGGAATGACAACTTGAGAGGATCGCAGAGTCGGAGCGTGAAAGAAGTACAAGAGTCATGGGAGCCATGGGAGCCATGGGAGCCATGGGGGTCGCTAGGAATGGGAAGCGAGTATGATATATACTACATAATATTTTGTAGTGGATTTAAATCCGTAGCTGCTTGATGAACGATGGCAACGAGGTCGCGTCTGGCTTGACCTAGCTCCTACCACTGCAGAGCCACTTATACGACGGCACGTCTGACTGCAGGAAGTCCACCACTACTTGCCAGCTTGTTCCAGGAACGTGCGTCGATTTCTAGAGTTCTAATTTTAGGTCTGGCCCGTGGCCGCTTGCTCCCTATGACCTATCACCCTTACTGCTTCCTTATCCTACCTGGCCAGACTACTTTTTTACGCTTCTCCATTCTTCTCCAACCTTAACATCCCGTCTCCGCTCTTTTAACTTACCTAGCGACTGTTCACGATTTTTGCCAAACGATCGCTCAGGCTCTGTCGTTTCGAAAGGAGTTTCAAACTTTGCCTACGTTTGTCTCACCTCATCCTCTCGCCCTGTCAAGCTAACCCCATGTGCCTCCTCGACTTCTTCAAACCACGAATTTTCCCTGTCGACCTATCAGATAAGAATCTGTCCAAGAGGCGATTTATACCACAAACCTGGACCTAGACTTTTGCGACGCTCAAGAAGAAGCAAAGGAATCATTCGATTACGGGAGAATGAATAAGAGTCAAACGAAAAAAGTTTATTCGAGAGAGGATGACGTTGTGGACAGGATGATCGTATTGAACTTTTCACATTAACAAGAGGAGTCCCGCCATTTTTTTTTTTCGAATTTTGTCAATGTAATTAGAATTGCCTGAAGTTTCTTGGTCGAGATTGGCTCCAGTACCTTGCAGACTCATCGATGGTTCCTGCAGTATGGATAAAAAATATAAGGGCTACGTTGGTGGTGAAACCGAGGATGAAGCAAAGTAAACTTTCAGACTAAGTGGAGGTTAGGATCGGCGTGCAAAAGAAAAGAAGAAGGGGAAGAGGGTAGAAAAAAAGATTGTCGAAGCCCCAAGGTGCAAAAAGTCTCTTACTTTCTGTCTCACGCCTCAACTGTAATTAGTTTCCGAGTTAAAGTGGCCCGGTCTTGAGAGGTGACGCTTGCGCATGCGCGACCCATCGCACGACTCCTTGGTGCAAAGACAAAAAAAGTCAAAAATAAAAAATCCGGGTCATAAGAGATAAGGGCTTTTTGCGTTGGCTCCAACCAAGTCGAAGTTTCGAGTGGATCGTACTACTACGTGAGGAACAAAACTTTTAGGAGAGCCCCGAGGTGCCCTCTGCTTCTTGGGGAAGGTTCTTCGGCGGCTGCCACGCGCTTCTGCTTTGAGTTTCCGTGGTACCCACACAAGGTTAGGAACCAGGAACAAGAATAAACCACTGTTGCCAAACCAAGGGCCAAGAGCTATTACAAAATTTTTCAATTTTTCTGCATTATCAACTGTCACTTTCCCATGTCAACTTATATTACTCATTCGTTTATTGGATTACGGATAAAATTAGATTTCCAGCAGTCTGAATTGTAGAAATCATCGTACTTTCGTCGCAACATAGCCTTAGATTCACTTTACACTCCGTCATAATTACAGTCAATTAACACAAACCGGGGAATCTATTTAGTAGGTTTAACCTTCCAACTAGCAGATAGAACCGCATAAGACAATCTGGCAACATGGCAACCACCTTTACTTCGAGTTTCAGCAACCTCGTCCCGACTAGACATATACAAACTACTGTACCATAAGACACTTTTTGTCTCGAAACGAACTGGACGAATTTTTGTTTGTTTCAAATGGTTTCGTACGTGATTAGTACTCGATAGTAAAACCCGTAATACTTTATCCAGTTAGACACATGAAATCAAAACTGCGCCAATGTACTTTAAAAAATGTTATGCAAATAAGAATGAAGAAAAGGAAAGTATTAGCTGATGATTGTCAGTCGAATTGCAGATCTTAGCATTTCGTATTGGCCAGCTGTCCTTATCCCTGATACGGTCATGAGCTGCAAGAGATTCCAGAGATTTATACGAGAACGTGAGAGAAGTGCCCACTGCGAATAGTCTCGGAGTCGAATGGAGTAAGAATCTAGAATAGGATGAAGAAAGAGAGTCACTGAAAGGACTAGACTAGTAAAAAGGATGAGAACGAAGTAAAATGAAGTGGAATGAAAGAGAATGGAATAGAGTAGTGCTCTAACAAACTAGCAAATAGTGTTTGCGTGCCGAGCGTCATTTGTCGGCTATTCTAATTACACGTTCGCTTTGCGATTTCATTTCTCGTGTAAGTTACACGCTTTCGTAGCGGCTACCATAATCAATTATGAAATTCACTATAAATACGAAATTTCGCATAATGCATTATCATGGAAGTACGAAGAGTAGTAGTAATTAGGTCCTAGCAGTCGATGCGAATCAAAGCTGATACTTTGGATTGCGTCTAGTGGCCGGAGTCAGTTCGCGGCAAATGAATTATATCGAATTTCTATAGGTTAGGTTAGAAATCCCTGATTAATTGGATCTTACTGTATCTAACCCATTGCACAGACCTATTCATTTTATTAGATTTTCCATTCGGCCTTTCATTTCACTAATCGACGAAATACTTTGAAAATGGAGGGACAGCTTTGAGCCAATTCGATGTGGACGTTTCGGTGCTATAAAAAATTACAGGTCAGTAGTCGAGGAGTAGATCCGATCGGACGGATAGCGTTTTATGGCGTAACATTATCTGAATGAGTGCCTAGATCGATATTAGCTCTAGGGTTTGCCTGTTGGTATTGATCGTGGAACCTCAAAAGATAATGTATCTTTGTCGAAGAGCGGCAGTCACGCAATACGCAGCAGCCGCGAACAGTAAGTATGCATGGCCGCATTTCTCAGGTCGAGCACGCGTTCCGACTTTGACTTAAACTTCGACTGCGATTGCTAGTGCGACTTCAGGTTCGTAACTAGTTGGCTCGGGGCCATGCAGAGGGGTGCACGCTAATAAGTGTACTTCGTAGCTGGGGCTAATATCCAAGTGGTTGACAAATGCTTTAATACCTGCCATAGCCAATAGTCGCTCTTGACTCTAGTTCTCTCTATTTCTTTCTATTTCTCTTTATTGGCATTGTGACCGTATACCACTACCACTGACGTCACCAGTGAAACTGTTGTCCGTACCGGGTGGTAAGCATACATGCATACATACGTCTACAAGATATGTCACGCTTAAAATCTCTCACTGATTTTACTAGCACACGTGGAACGACTTTAACGAAGATTTCGTCTTTCGAAAACAAATAGAATAAATGGTTTTGAAGTTTTTTTATATTTTTACTTTTTTTTTCTACCAGTCTCTTCGACTACACGAATATTTAACTTCGAGGCCTGTAAAAACGAATGTTCGGTAAGACGAGAGGATGCGCTGAAAAAAAATGATCTCTGCGTTTTTGCTTTTGTTAGACCTTTTATTTTTTGTCTGTCGCCTGAAACCCTCGAATTTTGATCATCAAACGATGAGTCGACCTCGTAATATGCAAAGATATTCGTCCAATTTTGGCGGAGAATATTTTTCATATACTCGCATTTTTTGCCCTAGATTAAACGGACGAGCCGAATTCTGGGATGTCGTGGCTGCGTGGATGATGGGATGGTAGTGAT
>JARPRG010000511.1:269841-282366 GCA_031001745.1 Hartigia nigra
CTGGCTAGCTGGCTAGCTGGCTAGCTGGCTACGTAGCTAGATATCGCTACTGGTTCGTGACTTCAGACACGTCGGAAATATTAATGGGTGAACCGCGCTGCGAATATCTTCCTTACCGACGTCTCGCAATACGCCTCTCACGATATATTTCGGGACTTCGACGCTACGAGAGCAGAATATCAACGCGAAGACCGAATTCGTCTTAGGATAGAACCTACCAATTTCTAGCCTTTATTTATCTTTTTTTTTCTTCTTCTTTCCTATTTCCTTACTATTTCTTTTCTTTTGTATGGCCTACTTTGCCGAAATCATAAATATTATAGTTCAATCGTACAGTGAAGCAGTGTCCACGAAAAGTACATGCGAGTTGAATAAATATGTTATGATAACTAATAAGGATATTGCTAGTGGATTTTAAGTAAATAAATCGACTTGGGTCGTGGTACGGTCTATCTTGTTTGACGACTGTTGCGTATGTTTCATTGCAGAGCCGATACTCTGAGGGGGTAGCTGTGTCGCCAGCCCCTATATAGGGATGACTAGGGGGATGGTACGAGTCGAGTGACTCGTGGCTCCGTAGTGTTTGGAATAAAACTCAATTAGCAACAGTTCAACGGTCAAGTGAACTGAATATAGCAGGATAATCTGTTGGAAAGTTGTGGGGTTGTTAAAGGATTCGAAGAGGGGAATAATGTAAATAAGCAACTGTGCGGATTGCAGAGAAAGTTACCATGTAAAAGTCCTTATTAAGGGGCTGCCAAGCAATTATCCCAGCAGCCACTGAATTTCCTTTAGTCTTTTTAGAGCATCGCAAGTGGTTCAGAATTTCTTATAATTTTTTCTTTTTCCGTCCAATAGAGAATACCTGTCTCTGGGAAATTGCAGGAGAGCGTTCTTCGCGTTGATCGTGAATATACTATGTATATAGAGTGTGATGGGTAGGATGAGCTGCAGTAACCGACAACTTGAGAAAATTTGCAAAGTAAAGATTTCGAGTAGATCGGGAGCCGAGGGAATATTCGAAGGATCATGCTCTATAGGTTCAAGAATTTTGCTTATATCCCCTCGTGTATGGATTCAATTTTACATTGATCAGTATGCATTTTCGAGCATTTTATTGAACCTGAACCTACAAAAGTGCGAGTTGCGACTTTTAATAACTATCGTTGAAGTCAATATAATTTCAAAATAATTTGACTCTCTCTATAGATCCCTATATTCAAGACCGATGTCCCAATGGATATGCTGGTTGAATAAAAACGGCCATTTATAACAGCCGTCGTCTAACTCCGGATCTGGTATTCCGTATTCATTCCTGTTCCGTATTCCTCTGCCATATTTCGTAGCTGAATTCCGTGTAGCGCAACTTGCGCAGTCTCGAGCATTTTGCTCGCGGCAATAGTTGCTTATTAATCTTCAAAGCGGGCCAGTTCTCATCGCAAACTACGTAATGCTTCTTTCGTTCGGCTTCTGGTAAATCCTGCACGCACCTATCTACGTATATATGCATATAAGCAGATCCACTACTACAAATGATAGTCGAACAATCTTTTTAATAAAGTCAACCACTTTGTAGTTTGGAAAAAGAGAATATCAAACTTCATGAATTTCTTCTCTCGTGTTTAGCATTTAATCCTTTACTTCTTTCTACTTCTATGACGTTCTATTTTCGAATTTATACCGAAGCAGCATCTTTTCTTTCCATTCCTCTTTCTCGATCGATTAAGTCGCTGTAATTTGCCGGGAAAAAATTGTCCCCTTACCCGTGTCCACTTGAAAGTATTACGAATGCAGCAGGCGATACGATCGTTTACGCTGGCGAAATCATTTGCTTGAACGATTCGTAGAAAATGGACGAGAAGTAATGGAAGTAAGTAAGTATGGGGGGTGGAGGAAGGAAGGAAGGAAGGAAGGAAATGGCGTTGAGCGCTGTGACTACTCGGTGCACAGAGTATAGCTAATTATCGTGCACGGTTCTACTTTAGCTAATTAGTTCGCGGAGTCGAGTGATCGATGTAGATTGCGTCATAGCCCAACCACTATTGCGTACCTATGTATAGAGTGTGTTCTCTCTCTCTCTTTCTCTATATATATATTGTAATACATGCACTCGAGTATCTATCCATCCACCTGAGCCTCCTCATGTGGACTTAAGACGTAAGGCTGCTTGTCAGTTATCAGCATTAATTTACATAGCTTGACATATCTATATCTATACTATATTTGCAAACTCACATGTAACATCCATCTCGTATGCTTTGATCTAGGTGCCAGCATCCTTTCTGGCACAATTAGATACCATTTTAATCTACATGGGACGCATGGGAGATTTTAGTGACCATCACGAGCCAATGAGCACTTTGGAAATTGCTATTAAAGTCTAGTGGTTTAATTAGAAGGGTAGGAGGTGAGGGCAAAGTACTGAGAATATTGAAAATTTACGGGTAGTATTTTGTGAATTCCCTGGTCAGTGGGTAAAGTTTGAATGTGCTGGTTTAACAGGAATATTCCAGTATGTGTGGATCCCTATAGATGTATGTTATACATATGTACTGTACGTACTATATAGATTACGTAGTATGCATCTATATAGTTAGACAGGAGCATACGGTGCACAACTCTCGTGCAACTGTAGCCGAGGTGAACAATGGGCAGCCCACCCTCTTAACGAGCGGCTTAAACGGACTGATAGCTGCGGATGTGATTCGCTAGCATTACCACCGGTAATGTCATGGATAATGGTAATCTGTCGGTAATGCAGAGATTACCGAAAATCGCTCCTGTTCGTTCGAACAGGAAATCCGGCATGTAGATAAAGATATAAAAGCCAAAAGAAAGACTTTCTCGCGGTCCGAATAATTATAGTGAATGAAATCATAATGGGAAATGACGCTAAATCCGATCCGGTGTGTCTCCAGAGTCTCCAGAGTCTCCAGCTTACTTGCGCGGTCTTCTTAATGTTGGCAATGCCGTTCACGTTGTCAGCAACGACAACTTTGACAACCGAGCAGCACCTAAAAATCTAACAAACGCGACAGCAAACGAAATTGACTGGAAGTCGATAAGCTCGATTTTGCGGCTTGCAGGTTAGTCCTGTGCGGCGCACCTGTGACGAGCGGCCTGGATTTGTTTTAAAGCCGGCTTTACCGCAACTTCCGTGCGGCAATTGCAGCGCTAATTTCAGCTTATGGTCGTGGCTAATCGGCACGAAGCCTCCGTTGTGAGGGTTAATTATCGTTGGAGGGTCGGATCAATTCTAGAGGGTTGTTAAATCAGATTGGGATATCGGGATAGACGTATGTATGTATGTATCTATATATACTATTATATACTTGCATACGTTTTATATACAAAGCTACGTTTATTCGATTCTAGGTGAAAGCTAAATCATTTTATTTTATTGAAAAAGATCGTATTATCCTTTATATGCTTTAGCCGTGAATAATCATAATTTCGATAGAAGCCTAATTAAATAGTCATTCGCGGTGGTAGCACGTCAATTAATACAGCTGCTGTCAGCCGATGTTCTGTCATAATTACACGGATCGGAATATCGAGTCGGAATTCTAATTTGGTAATAATTATGGCTGCCGTAGCCGCCCTCGCCGCCCTCGCCGCTAGCGATGTTAATGGAGCATGGAATATTGACGAGTTGTTCATCCCACGCCGTCCACGTGTAGATGCAAAACATCAATGGCTGATTTCCTAGTACCTGAGTCTTGACGGCGAATAGCTACTACCAATCAGTCCGTTTCCACTTAATTTGCTCAGGTAATTAACTGTCTCATTCGCGTTTGCCTACACCAAAGCCATTTCCGAAGCTCAACCTAGGCACTCTATTATGCAGAGTTTCCCATTGTGTTCGAGGAAGCTGCGAGGAAGGTTGGTCCATGTTGGTCCGTGTTGGTTCGCACTAGTTAGCGTGTAGTACATCTGCGTTCTCATTCTAAGGATCTTTTCCATCTTTCTTTCTGCTGGGTTTGTATCAAGCAACACTTAAGGCTGCCATAGAATCACACTCGCCTTTTCATCTAATATATTTTCCTCGTGTCAGAATCACTTGACTCGACTTTCTTCAAATTCCTTCCATCACTTGACTCGTGCTCGAAGCTTTGACTTTTTGGCACAGTCGTCTCTGTCGCGTCATTCATGCTTGCTTCAACATTGCCTTTAGATCCCAAAACTCTTAGAGGAGTCACCTTCTGAATTTAATATTTATTTTTAAGCAAACGCAGGATTCTGGGGTTCCGCGAGAGAGAGAGAGTTCAGTTGGATTCTCGAAAACTCGCGTCCAGTCAAGCGGACGGATTCCACCTGACACGGCGTGAAATTTTAACGAAGACTATCCCGCAATTCGTACGGAATTCGACTTCGTTTCGTCTTTGGGTTTCTTTCCTCATCAATTCGTGGATCTTGGCTCTTCCTTCCGTTTTCTCTCTCTCGATTTCACGTTTTTTTTCTTTTCCTTCTCCCGTTTCCTTGACTCCTTCAGGACTCTCTTGCGGTACGGGTCCTTTCTGTGGGCTTATGCGAGTCAAGTATAACTAGAAATAGAATTCCATTCTACCGTGGCTTTCTCAACTATCGACAGTGGCCCTTAGACTTCCATGAGAATCTCTAAGAATGTACCGATCTTAACTACAGCAATGATTTCGAATATCTGTTCTATTAGGAATTATGGAATCGACGTAATTTAGCTGGTTGTGAATTCCAAGATTCCACAAGATTCTGAGAGGTACCCTAATGACTATAATTTTAGTATGAAGGTAAACGACGCTCATGGTAAAACAAATTAGGTTAGGTTAGGTTTAGAATGTTTGGCCGTGGGCGCCTTAAGCCCCATAGACACCCAAGAAGTATTCCGTGCTATAGAAAAAACAGGCTCATTACGAATGCATATGTATACCTCGTATGTACGTACGTCCCTGCTATAGGAATTGTCCGTTGTTGGTTGGAACGGGAGTAACATTACGGCCTACGTCACTGTGGCGTTGGCGTATTGAATCCAATGAAATGGCGCTTCCATTACACGAGTAGGTTAACTGAATAACAACTCTCGCGACAGTGCTACAGTAAAGCCAATAGCAATAGAGAATACGTATTGTTGTAGTCATGTAACGGCAGCGTGAACGAATTCTCTTCTAGTAGAATAATGGCAATATAAAAGTTGCAAATAGCAAGAGAGGAATAGGGCGATTGCATAGCCTTGTACGTCCATACATAAGCAGGTCTGTGTACGACCAGTACAATTATAGCATGGAAAGACTCTCTCCAGCATATCTTATTCCTTTGTACGTTTATACGTCCTTCTACATCCTTTGAAACATTCACGGTACCCTTGATCGTTTCCCATTCACCAATTGTCATAATTTTCATGTCCAAGAAGTATACTTCATAAAGAGTACTCGTTAGCCAGGTTACGCTACGTGTATGTCAAATGAATTCTTCATGTTTCTTCAAAAGAGTCCTTGTACGATTCACGTGTTTCATCTTGAGTATGTTATCTGCAATTTTTCACGATGCCTTCTTCTTTTCTTTCATGTGCCGCAACACGGAGAATATGAAAGAGAAAAATGAAAGATACGCGGGGAAGCCTATAAATTTTTGGATCGAAGAAAATAAGATATCAGACATGCGTTATGAAATCTCTTTTTTCTTCTCTGTTTTCATGTGAAACTATTTTTCTGGCCTTATCTTGTGTCCGCGATAAGAAGGGACATTTCCAATGAGGCGTTCTACATCGATTGAGGCCGTCTTTCTTCGATCGGTTTTCCTCCTGAGCGCCAGGACTGACAATGAATCCCTTTTTTGTGCTTGCTGCCCCAGAACGCCATGCCAAATCCGGTCGGGTTTGCGTTTCTATTGGTCCATCGAGGGGCACGAGTAACGTCTGATCTTTGAGATTCGTTGAAAGCTTTCGAATTTCAAAATTCCGCACTCTTGCCGTTCCTTTTGATTTCGATAAAAGTAATGGCAGAGAAGAAAGGAGCTGAGGCTTCCCTCGGAGATTGATTTTGTAGGAATATGCGGTGGCAAGAAATCGGTATAAAATTGATTTCGTTGCTCGCTTCTTGAAATCAGATAAATTTACAGGAAATTAGTGAAAATGAATGAAAAGAAGAATGAATCGCGAATAAAGGGTGCTACGTCACTGAGAGGATGGAGTCGAAAAACGTGAAAGTGAGATAGGGATCAAGATATTTGAGGAAGGTTCGAGCGTAGAATAATGCCCGAAATAATCATTCAATTAACAGGGAATCCCGGGGCATTCCCGGGTGTTGCGCATAAATTCATAAATACATCATTTATGAGGAAAAGCTACCCTTCCTTAATGGGGAGACACAATTCGCGACCTGTGCCTCTCGCCGTCTGCTTTACACCCTCCTGCCGTTCTCAACACTCCCTCAACCTCTCAGTGCCCTTTGACACTCATTCGCATTCCTCCCTCGTTCCTTTCACCCGCTCAGATAACCTGGCACTGACGTATCGGTGGATGGAATTGTCATTCCGTCACGTTTACTTCTTTTTCTCTATTATATCTCTTCCCTATTCCAGACTTCTATCAACCCCCCATACTAACCCTATTCCAGTGTCAACCCAGCGAGAAAAAGAGTAGGCACGAAAGGCCTTGCGTGCAAAGAGACGCGTTTAATGCTATTTTTATTCAATTACAAAATATTATCATATTCATTATTCCAAAGAGTAGGAAGGCAGAACGGAAGAGAAATGAGATTATTTCTTTTACGATCCAATTTACAAACAGGTTTACAAAGAAATTCGTCGGCACGTTCACGAAAGATCAATCCCAATTACAAATGGTGATATTTTAGCATTTAGTCTCGAGTTCTTTTACAGGAATTTCATGGGATTAGTCTGCTTCCCGAATGGCGATCGAACCAGGAGAAGACAGGATATTCAAGGAATTAAATCATTAAATATTCAGGGCGGTAGAATAAAATAGACAAAATGGTCTTCAGTAATTATTTTTCGAAGTTACTTGAAATAACTGTTTGTATAAGTTCTCCTACATATTTTTGAAAATATTTTTCAAATGCTGACTAAACTAACGGTTCATTTCCACTTACCGATTAAGCGTTATTATCTCGAATAATGATCTATTATTAAATGTAGGGGTGAAGGTGTAAATATTTCAATATATTTGCAATAACCTAATTTTTCTTCACTCTATATTCATATTCCTCTTTACCAACACGACTGTAAATTTCCTTTGAGTTTCATCACTCAACGCCATTTATTCAATAATTCGTGTTTACTGACAAGCATACCTCTTTTTCTGCCACTCACGTGAGCAACATGGTAACAATAAATTCAGTGTCAAGTCCAAGAAATAAATGCACATCTATAGAACGAGACGCGTAGAAAAGACATATGTAGGCGCGGGACAGTAAAAAAAGATACGAAACATAATATTCTTAGTATTGCTATTCTGAATGTTCAATTACATCACAACTTTCAATATATCGTCACCGTTACTATATCAGTAGCATGGATTATATCGATCCAAATTTTTCGAATGAGAAGAAAACGATGTTGTTAACGATTTATATTGAAATTCTCTAGGGACCCTTGATATTCTATCTGATCTAGGTACAACATAGAGGTAATCTGCGTCAATTAACCCTCGCAGGATATATTGAGTGCGCGATCCACTCAATCTTGTCCTTTGGCAGAAACGCGATCCGTCCATCCAGTCAAGGTGTCAGCTTAAACAGAGTGTACTGTTCGACAATATATATATATATATATATTATAACGGGTGTCCCGGTTCTACCCGTTGTAACTAATTTTTATGCCCGAGCGCCGTCAGGAAGCGCTAAAGTGCTAGGAATTCACGCTAAATTAAGAGTTCTGATCGGGAATCGAAGAACTCGATACCTTCGAACTGCCAACAAGCCAGGAGACTAACCACTGTGTCAACGAACCCACTGTCCATCCTGATAAGTCCTGTTTATTTACTTTTTGGTAATTCCCAGGTGGTATCTCTTCCAGCCCGGGAACGCCACGTTACAATATATATACAGTACTACATTACGATAAAGTATAGCTGAGCAGAGTAAAAGAATCTAGGAGAGTAGATACCCTCGGGAAGGGGCGAGGAGAAATATAGATACGAAAGCAGAAGGAGAAAAGGTCCTGGCAAGTTTTTCAGTTCGGACAGTTTATTCCCGGCTGTGCTGGTTCTGTTGGTTTCGTTGGCTGACAGCAAACCGGAAGAGAATTTCGTTAACGGCAACTCGCGCGTTTAATGCGAAACGCCTTCCCGTCGCCGTTGGTTAGAAACTGAGGGTAGCAGGGCTAACTCAGCACTTTGATATTTCTTTGAATAGAGATCTGTGCCATGCGATAGCCTGAAAGTGTTGGGGTTGCAGGACGGCCGTTCTTTCCACTTGGCCTTTTCACATTTACCATTCACTACTACCACTACCACCACCACCACCACCACCACCACTACTAGCATTGCGACTATATCTATTAGTATTATTTCATTTAACAAGGCACGAGCTTACTATCTGGTAGGGTTAGCTTTAGAGCCACCGCTGAGCGAACATCCTAAAGAGGGTTTTACCTGGATACCTAACATCGCCAGGCTGAAATACGGCTCCAGTCTCTGCAACTAGACGTTGAAGCAGCATCCGGCAGATCGTGACGTTACAAAATAGAGTCGATTATCAGCTGAATAGAATGGAACGTTTGCCCTCTTTGAGGGCAAGAGAAGGAAGACTAACCTAACGTAAGGTAACCTAACCTAAATCCTCGAATAAACCTCTCTCGTTACGGCATTACGACACCACCAGCACCAGGCTGGTACTCTCGATTCTCCATCGAACGGTTGGCGTCCCGTACCCACCAACTTGAACGCCATCCTCACCCTTTCTGCCTTCTCCTCTCCTCCCTCCTAATGCTCCTAGCAACTATGCTTCCACGTCCCTTACACGTCCCTCGTGTCTTCCCAGTGTGGCAAGCTCTCGCGCTAAATTTCAATCTGCAAAATCTCATTAACGAAAATTAGTCTGCAATCTCTAGCTCTAATCTCCTCGTATAGCTAACGTAAACGAACGACTCGTGCTGTTTACATGGCAGGCATGGTCTTTATATATATATATACACAGCACCGATTATGCCGTGTCATTCCGATCAAGTCATTGATTCACCCGTAGTCTAGGGGTTCTCTTAGACTTGCACGACGAAAAACAATCCGTTAATTTACATACAAATTTTTAATACAGTTTCTTCATACAAATGTTAAGTGAAGGATGTACAAACGAACTGCTGAACTCTTATTCTTTTACTGGAACAACGTTAGGTCTGTTTTATTGTGCGTTAGGAACGTACAGTCATACGAGAATATCTATTTTTGGACCATAACTCAACAGCGGGGAGGTTGCACATAAAATGCCTTGACACTCCTTTGATTGAATTTATACTGGGGGGGGGATCAATTTCATGCATCGATGTTTCAAAGAGAGGTACAATTTGCATGAATATTTTCGATATTTGAGAGAATTCTGCAATTCTAGAAAGGCGGGAGGATTTTGTAAAAATCATAGGGTATCAAAACACTCGAGTAAATAGCAGAGCAGTTCCGTCCCCTGACGCTTGAAGGTAATGGTGGGATAATGTTTAGGGGGTGTCGATATAAATAAATGAGAAAAAGTCTGCGAAGGTCCTAATGCTATTGATATTGCGTCTGCTCAGCGAGACCCCGATAATTTCCCAGAGAGAAAGAGAGAGGAAACAAAGAATGAGAGAGACTATTCTCGATCACTTCGAGAAGTTGTAACACTTGGAAGAACCGAGGCTGACGGCGTGCGAGACAGTGCTGGCATCTCTGAGGCGTCTGACTATCTTCGTAGGGGCAGGTCTGTCGGTTCGTAAGGTACTCAAAGGGATGCTGCAATTTTGGAGAATAACTGGGTTTTACCATAAATGGGAAGGCTGCTTTAACGACGATCCACCACCTAGTGGCATCCCTCGCCTTTGTGCCTTTAGCGTGATTATTTACGAAAATCATCCCCCTATCATCCAGACATCTCGCGGGCGCGACCTCTCGTTCTTTTAACCCTCGCGAAGCCAACCTCTATTTCCTATTTTCCTCTCCTTTCATTCTCTGATTGTGAGTCAGTACATCCGATTGCCTGTTATCCTTAATAACGCTTTAATAAGCGGACAATATTCCTGAAACCCAGCAGAAATTCGATCGCCTCCTAACGAGTCAATCTTTCTCTCTTCTTTTCTTTTCTCTTTCTTTTTTTCCCTCGGTTTTTCTACACTCGCATATCTTTTTTATGTCCTTCATACTTCCCTCCATTTCTTAGCTTTTCACTTTTCTTTATTTTCCTTGCCATTCCCCTTCGTGTCTCCCTTCATCTTAGAGCGAGGAGAAACGAATTTTCCTCCAGGACACTCGCGTGTCCTGACTCAATTACCTTCGAGGTAACTTTCAAGATAGGCCATATTGCCAGCTTTCTCGAAGGTACTCATCAACTTTCATTTTATCAATATAAAATATCTCAGAAAAAAGGAAAACGAAAATAAAGCCGTGTCTCTCGATAGTACTATTCGCTATATAGCTACTACTATATAGGGTGATTCAGAACTAAGGCAAAATCTTGCACGAGCGTATTCGTGAGGACGAAACGACTGTTTTTCAAAATATCCTGGGGATAAGTAGTTTTCGAGCTATTTAGATTTAAAATCGACCAATCAGGTGCAACATCCAATGGAAATATAGAGACATCACTTTGGGAGATTCTTTCACAGTGAAAGAAATTTCTAATTAACGAATGCAGATGTTAAATATTCAGGGCACTCAAAACTGACAAAAGGATTACAGTCAGAGAGATGAAAACTCTTGTTCGTTATTGAGAGACTTGATTATAGATTTATTTTGTAAATAAAAAAAATCAAGGAAAAATACAGCTTAATTGCTTCCGTGTGATCGAGCGTAGCAGGAGTGTTAATTTAAATCTTTGAATTTGTAATGACTGATCCTTGGAGGTTAGTAAGGATAATTAGAAGGGTGCTACACCGATTAAATTCGGTATTTATGGTTTTCGCTCAAGTTTTTTTTCAAAAATACGTCTGAAAATATAACGATGACCACGTGGGGGAAGATCGTCTGACCAAACGGTTTAATCCTTTGTAAAAGTTGGGAGAGTGGCTTTAACGGCTTCGTGCAAACGATCCGAAGGAGAACTTACGCTGCTTGTTTCCTTCTTTATCTCCTCTCTTTCCTCTTCGTTCCTTCGGGTCCTTCTCTCAGTTTTCGCTCTAAAAGAGAACATCCCGGTCTCGTAAACGCCACAATTTCCAGAGTAAATGCGATCCTCAACGACTGAATAAGATCTTCACACAATTTTCTTTCTATTTTTACAGCTTCTTCATCCATTTTGTCACAATTATCCGTTTCACGTATTTCCTTATGTAGAGAAATCTGTTCGATTAGATTATTTATGATATCGGTTAAGTTCCTCATAGGATGGTGGAACATTGTGTACTACCCTTGTTTACATAGAATGTTTTATAAAAGTCGAAAAGAAATATTCGGCTTCGGCATTATATGCTATTTATCCTTTCCGGAATCGAGAAATGATTAATGTCGCGAATTTGGATAAATTGATCGAATTAATCGGTGCTGAAGATCTGTCGAATGATTACCAGTCGCTTCTGTTCTCAGGAGGGAGTGGTTACAACCTTCAAACTTTCTTTACTTTTTTCTTTTTCTTCTTTTTTTTCTCTTATCGTTGTAAAGGACACACCGTCACACAAAGCCACGCACATCCTGGAAAGATTTGCAAAGTTGTCCGCCTCATGCTGAATGTATTTGCGGGTAGCGAAGTGTGACGAAAATCGTCAGGAGATTTCCTTTGTGGCTTTCCTCGTCTTCTAGAGCCTTTCTACAGTGTACATTGAACTTGAGTACAAAATCCGAATATCTCCCAAACATAATACAAATTCGGTAAGACTTTCATTTTTCTACCGAAAAATCTCAATTTCTTACCAATTGAATTTTCCCATACTTTCATTAGATTTTATCGAACTAGCAATCCCGTCTCTTCTTTCCCTTTATTATTAGTCTCACTTTCGTATTTCTCTTACGTATTTTTGAATCGGTCACGTTTTTTTTCGATAACCATCCCCCAGTGATAACGACTGCAGGTGGCTCAACAAGGTTAGGTTAGCTTCCTGTTTCAGCCTCGATTTCAGGTTACGCTCGCTTAAGCTCGTACAATTTACAGGAAAATAAATAACAGCTGTTTACAAAAACGGGAGGAATGGAATATCCTGTAAATAATAATAATATCTCCGATAAATGTTTTAGCAGTCCGAATATTGAGTCGCCGAAGTAAACTGAAGAAAATTAATGAGAAGCAATCTCTTATCCACTGCGAAGGTCTTATATAAATTTGCGTACTTCGCAATTAGTACCTCACTTACAGAGTCTTCAGGGTGTAGTTCATTTCAGCCGGATATTGCGTCACGACCGGGACAGAGCCCTTCCGC
>JARPRG010000511.1:293711-308332 GCA_031001745.1 Hartigia nigra
AGAGAAGTGGAGAGAAGTGGAGAGCAGAAGCGTCGAACCCGTCCGCGAAGCACTTCTCTCGGCGCAGAGGACACACACGAGGGTGCAGTCGAGAGGGTGCCTTTGAGGACACTTCTTTTCCAAAAGCCGCAGAGTTGCATCTCGTAAGATCCGTCGATCGGCGTTCTTAGGCTGAGTTTCTGATGACGCTGCACGAGATAATTATTTCTTCTTGGAATTCCTCGCCTTCGATTTGGCTCTTACTTTTTGTCGCCATTTTCTTCTTTGAAAATCCTCGTCGACGACTTTTATGCGAATGGAAAATTTCTTAAAAGTTTCTGATTTTGCCGACTCGCGAAAAAGCAGAAAAGCATGGCGACCTGCTGGCAATGTTGGAGGGACGATGAGAGAGACGATGGATTGGAGAACAAAGTGATATTTTTGTGAAAAGTTGCTCGAATTAAGGAATCGCAAATAAAATTCCATGAGAGCCAAGCAAATATAGGACGAGAGGAAACAAATAATGTAAATTGGCAGACAAATATAAGATTTAACAGACGTGTTTCTTTCGTAGATTGTCAAAGCTGTGAGATTGGTGTGAGCGAAAGTCAGTCGGGTAAACCCCAGCTTCCGAAATAGGTCTCGTTCATCATCCCTTATCCCTTATTAAGTTGATCCTCGCGAAGCTGTAGAATTATCTAGGCTGCTCCTACGGTGGACTGCGTTGCCGGAACGACCTGAGGTATCAGAGCGAACGTACATTTTTGTTTCAAGTACAAAAGCAAAAGCCAAGGAAATGGAAACGCCTGAGAGAGAGAGAGAGAGAGAGAAATAGGAAGAAGCGTCAATAAAAAGAGTAAAGAATAGATAGGAGCTACGAAGTAAACTAGACCATTCGAACGAAACTAAAATTGAAGCAATGTACTATTAATAAGTATACCTAATACTTGTATAGTACATATAAGAAGTCGAAGAAGAGTCTTCCAGTGCTTTCCGAGTAACGAAGTAAAAGAAGTTGATTCCATCGGGAACGCCTTGTCTTTTCCGCTCCAGTTACTACGTGTCTATCCCAGAAGGATGATATCCAGGATATCGCAGTGAGGGTCGAATCCTCCCAAGTATGGGAGACTGAGACTCCCACTGGGTATGAAAAATGCCCCATTCTCAAGTTTCCCCTCTTCGACTCTTCGCGATTGACTGAAAAGTCCAGCGAGCGACATTCCTACCCATAGACGAATGAATTCTGCACCGACCACGAATACAGTCGGAATAACTTAGGAATAGTCAAGCACGTCATTCTCACTGGGCAGGAAGCACGCGACTACTCAGGAAATCTGGAGCCACGTATCCAGGATTTGACACGTCCCACGGGATACTTGTTTCATGCAAATGCCATTGGCGAGTTCGACGCTTCCACCTGGACAGCTGACCCCGATCTTTCTTCTTCTCTTTCGCCATTTCCATGCGGAACGTCTAGACTCCTAGGAACTCTCTTAGCTCTTTCTACTGTACCTTCTTTCCGCATTCTACCCCTTTCTTCCATTCGGTGACTATGTGTACTTAAACCTATACTAGCGACATACGAATTCCCTGAAACTGCTTGAAATTCACTCGGTGCACACTCCTCAGGCTCTGGCGCACCGGCGCACCGACGCCCAGCGAAATTGAAAACTCGATTTTCCTCCTTGGACTGTCCTCCAACTATCCTCCTCATCCTCGAGGGAATTCCCTCTCTCTCGGGCTTCACCCATTCTATCAGGAAGGACGTCATCCTCTCACTCCTCTCACTCCTCTCACTCCTCTCACTATCGCCATATCGTGCACCTCAAATTCTTTCTTCGCTCTGCACGGATTTAAGTCATAAGATTTACTTCCCCCCGTTTTTTAAATTAAACAAATCATCTCTGTAAATTCATCGCTTCGCAAATCGTTTAGCTAAAAATCAACTTACTTAGATTCGCAAATCGTATTACTTTTCCAATAAAGTCCATTAAAACTATTTCCTCTATAATTATCTACGAAAAAGAACAGGTCAGTTTCGACGATAATTACAAATCATCAAAACATTTAAGTGAAAGTAATAATGTAATATGTTTGAGGTACGTTATATATTCGTGTCTTATAATTATTCGAGGATGCAAATGATTTAATCCAAATATCTAACTCAACTCGACAGTGCATAAGCGTTAATTAAGGCTCGTTCATAATTGACTTCGTATTTCAGTGGCAGAGTAATGGTAGCGACACTGTCAGTAAGGAAGGACAAAGACTGGGCTGCCTGAATCTAAACAATAGCCAATCACGTGACCTCGGGGGTCAGCTGTAACAGAGGTCTCCCTGAGGTCGCGCGAAAATGCTGCTCAATTACGATCAGCTGCCAAACTATGTTTATGTAACTGCATTCTACACAGATACACTATATACTTACCTTATATATATCCACGTACACTCGGAGAAACATGTCGAGTGTTTCGATGGGAAACGAACAAGTTTCATCAATTCACTTGACCACAGCCAGACCAGCAGCTCCGACAGCAGAGAAACGGATGGCCGCTCTCCATTTCTCTCCCGAGAAAATTTAAAGCTTTTACTGGATCTCTAGCTCCGCGTATCGCTATTTGCCAAGGGTTACATCGTTTTTAATTAAGGCTCGTTCCATAACCATAACCATCCGCTATGCACTTTTCTGCACTTTTCTGCACTTTTCTGCACTTTTCCGTTCATAACCATCTTCCTATTCGGGACCAAGCCAACCAGGCAACGTTACATTAATACGCAGCCACGTAACGCTCCATGTTCCAGTAGGACGCTTTCGTTTCCCTAAGGATACTTCAGAAATAGTCTGCAATTAGAAGGAGACTGTCCTTCTCCTCGCAATACCTTGGTCCTTAAAAAGTGTCATTTACTGTAGTGCTATTGGGCAAAGAGATTCATTAATGTTAAGAAAAAAAGCTTAAGGAAAAATTTTAAATCGATTCAGTCTCCTAAAAGCTGAAGGCAGTTTAGAAAACCCGACGTATGGTTTCACCATCAGACAGCATCCAGTATCCGGCATCTAACAAGCAGGAAACAGCAGGAAGCAGCAGCAGCCACGAGGATAACTTAAGATGACAGAGTTTGAACTCTGGGATGTCTGGAGCTTAGTGAACTAAAGCAAACTATCGCTGCTGCTTACTCGTCTTGACATTCAACGTAAGTACGAGAAGGTAGAGGAGACAAAGCACCCCCCGCTGCTGGGAAATCGGCAACTGGGGCCACTAGGAGTCGACTGGGGGTCCTTCGAGGAGGGGGATTCACTTCCTTGAGTCAACCGTGAACCAAGTCTCAAGTTAACCCACTTCACTCTACAAGTCTGTCATCGCATGATATGTACACGCACACACACACACACTGCGTTAGACGCAACATCAACGCGCAAATAGTGTGGACATTCTTATACGTGCAAAGATCCATATAAGTGAAGAGACAAGCGGCAGCATTCCGCGACCTGCGACGAATCGTAAAACACGTTTTATACCGGCCGAGTGTTTTCGGCAAGCTGCATCTTTCGTGCTCTCGGCTAACCTCGGCTGTGACGTAACGTTCTCGACGACGCTGACGATGGAAGCTTCTATGTAAAATATTTTCTTTAAGAAACTGCTTCCTGCCGCTTAACTGTTAACGATCGATAATACGAAATGTAATGCACGTCTTGATTTTCTTCATTCGTCTGCCGATGGTTTTCATGCGAGTATCGATTCTTTACAGCTGATCACCCGGGAGCCACTTTTGCGACGTCTCCTGGATGGTTCGTCAAACTTGAAACTTCGAAAACTCATAAAGGCGAAAACGCCGTGCAACATGTCGCGGTGTCGCAGGATGAAGCCAGCCGAGCTTCCAAGTCAGGAAGAACTTTTCATAATTACGGGAGAGACAAGAGAGTGACAGTGGTTGAGGGGGAGGAGAGAGGAGAGCAAGGCTGGTAACCAAGAAAACCTCACGACGCTTTCTTATCCTTAGGTTGATCCCCATCGGTGTAGAGTTTAGCGATAAAATTTCCCGTGGGAACACTCCCCGACTCGAGATCGGTTTCTCCGTGAATTCTTTTTTGGTTTTCCTCTCTCTTCTCTCCTATGGAAACACGCTATACTAGGACACCCGAAGACTCGTGGCTCGTGACTCATCTGCCTCTCCACCTTCTCCACCTTATCCTTCCTCTGTCCCTCTTTCTCTTCCGAACAGCCACCGAAATAATTTCCGGGTGCGCGACTTTATGAAACTATGAAATTTCCCACCAGCGACTTTCGACCTTTCACCTTGCTTCCTCGAATGGCAACGCGATCTTCATAAAGCGAGGGTGAGCTTCTTGAGGTACGGCCAATTTTACTGGGTAAGTTTTAACTGCCACTTTATGGGACTCTGGCACACTGGCTATTGTTGAGCCATTGACATGATTCGAGTGGAACCCCAGGTCGCGCGAAACCGATTTCCCAGGATCGTATAAACTCGATCTAAATCGCATTTCATAGAAACTAAGAAATAGTTTAAGGATTCGTTTATGTCTCTTTTCATGAAAATTCCTCTACCCGTGCTGGCGAAAATTTTTAAGGCGTTTATTCAAGGACTTTTCGTTCGATTGAAATCATAATTAATAATTAATAAATTGACGTGATAGCAGTTCGTTAGGTTACGTTGTTCGCTTGATTGGAAATCTTGAACGCTACTCGTAGCTGCACGTCGTGACAGTCGTAGCGTGAATAATGAATATGTTTTGGTCTACAAATGAGCAGCGCGGGAAATTCAACGACGCTACGTACCCGTCTTTGTAAATAATGGAGGGAGTCTATCTTTCGGAATACCCGTGCAAATAACTCTGGCAAACGAGTCAGCGACGGTCCCGTCACTTGCGAGGGTGTTCGTACTAGTATACCAAGCGACGCCAAGAGACGCCAAGCGACGCCAAGCAACGCCAAGCAACGCCAAGCAACGCCAAGCCACGCCTGACTGTATTACGTTACCTTGTGGAAGAGTTAGGTATTATACTAATAATTCAGAGCCTCGTCAGGAACATATTTTGAACTTCCTAATTACTGTCCTAAGTTTTTACATAGTTCCACATGGTTCCGGGTTCCTGACTGTCTGCTTCTCTAGTTCTTGGTATTACCGCTATGTGTATCGTCTGTCTGCGTATCCTGCTCCGTGTCTCCTCCCGTACCAGTAGTCATCAATCATCCGACAATGGGGTCCGACAAAAAACGGCCCTTTCTCAAGGTTTCACAGGTCCGACAATGGAAAGTTCACCCTTTGTTGCATCGCATCGTTAGACAATGTGTCTGCAAAAATGAAGCTGCTCAGTTTGCCAGGGTTTAGCTAAGAAAAAAATGGGCTCCTCTTATTGGTTGCCGCGTATGCCTCACTGACTTCTCCACGTTTTTTGCCTTTCCCCCTTATCCTTAATCTCGTTAATAATTTTTGTCGGAAATCTATATCTCCCGATGTCCAGGCAATTTGAGAAAGTCTAATCGGTACAAAAATGCTGTTAGGCGGAACATAACTCTATTCAATGAAATACACTCGAACAGTATTTTTGGACATTTTTATTTGATTCGCCCTCTCTTTCGGTCTATTTCACTTTTTACAGGAACCAAACGAGCTCGAATCTTTATATATATATACGTATACACGTAGCGTAGTACATGGAGATGCTTAAGCCGGAATAATAGACTATCGATTCCACTCGTAGGAGGGTTACTCGAATGGGAACTACGTATCCATGGAGGCTGCTGGCTCGTCTCGTGCGTTTATTTACTGGAAAATTAACCGGAAGTCGATACCCCTGGCGGTAGATTAGAAGGTGCGCCTTCCGGTGGCAAGGGAGCAAGAAATGCCAGCGCAAAAGTTAAAACGTCGCAACTTGGTCTCCGTTGATTTTTCCCCAGTTTTTCCTTCTCCCTTTCTTTTTCTTTTCTTCCTCCTTTTTATAAAGGAGGAAACGCTAAAGCGCATCGCCCCAGTTCAGCATCGAGTCATTCGACGCTTTTCCTTTTACCCTTTATTAAACTTATCCCTTGCAAGTCGACAAAAATTCTTCTTCGCTTTTCCCGCCCACTTCCGGATTCTGATATCAACCTTGGAGTAACTCGTTCTTTTCCTTCTCATCTTTCTCTTTCCCTCGCTCTCCTCCTATCAGCGTGACCACCTTTAGCTACTCCTCGCACCCGTGGGACCACCTCAGGACTTTAAAGTCACGAAATCATTTTCTTTGATCTGGGGCAGAGCCTTGTAAGCCGATGTATACAAGAGAGAAAAAAAACCCAAAAAATTGTATAAATGGATAAAATAAAAACAAATAGGGAAACCAAGGATTAAAGTCATAATTTAATACAATTTAAATAAAAGCGCACCAAGAAATTAAAGTCTACGCATTCTCATTGAGATCTAAGTCTCCTACAGGAGGGGGTTACATGAGTGGCCCTCCTGAGATCATAAATAAAACGGATACATGAGTTCAGGGAAACTTGAATCCTACTAAGATTTCCGGAAGGAGTAGCTTCATAGACGACTGAGCAGTAGTCAATAATAGAAAAGATCAAAGCAGACACAAGGAGCTTCCTGAGGTCCTGAGTCAGCAACGAGAGATTATATTTGAGAGACAAGGATAGAGAAAGAGGGAAGAAGAATTTCGGACATTTGAGACGAAGATTGCAAGGGGTTGCAAGGCATCGCGGTCTTCTTTATTCAATAAGGAAATGGAATCTTTCCTCCAATCGGATGTTTCCGAAATTTCAGACACGCTGGAGCTTCTTCTTTTTAGTTCATAGGTAGGGGAAGTCCATGAAAATTCTTCTCGGATAAATTTTTCTTACGATATCGTGCGATATTCGACGGAATCAATTATTGCAAAGGAAGTATAGGAAATCAATAGAAAAAAATAGTGCAAATATTTTAATGAACCAATTGAAATATTCCTTTCGTTACTGTTACATATACCTATCAACGTACACGTAGTATCTTATTATACAATTTTTAACAGCATAGCAGAGTACACATGACCTCTCTATATTTGCTCCACCTGTAATATCCAATTTTAGTTTATAGCCATCACTAGGATCGACCTACTTAATGTATTATATATGTATATGCTTCCACGACGAAGTAGCCAGATTGAGATTGGTTTCGCGACCCGATAAAAGACAGGGGATACTACTTATCTTATCTAATGGACTCTTAAATTTGCTTGATATCTTGACAGGTTCGTCTTAGCCAGACATACCAACCATGGTTGCACCTTATTCCGTGAGAAGAGCCAAGGAAAAGGAGAAATAAAGAAATAGTGTAGTGTCGCTTTAAAATTTGGAAATTACGATAATTCTTATGAGGAATAACATGTCGGAGTTAATATATATTTCGGATGGATCGACTAAAATTCTCATTAGGATGACTCGGGGAAAGAGTCACCCGTTATATCGCTAGGAAATTGGCAACACGAAACTCGAAATTACTCGGTTGATTATCGGCCGCGAATTGAATTAAATAGGAGAAAGGGGAGTTTGGAATTAATCGACAACCGATTAGCCCCGAATTAAGTCCAGCCCATCGAGCTTTCTCGATTAATCGTGTGCGATTCGCCGTAGGACGTGCGCGTTCTAATAGATATACGGCGCTGTGGCGGTTGCCCCCCCCACGCTTTTGTTACGCCCCTGGGCACGATAATTTAACAGAAAAACCGCGAAATATTTGTCCAGCCTGCATTAATTCTGGACCTGTCCGGGACTCCACGGTAAATCTTTATTGTATATATTATGTACATGTATGTAATGCATCTATTATAATATAATATACCCTATACTCCATTCTCTACTCTCTACTATACACAAAAGACAGGCGCACCAACCCGACTCTATTTACCTATCAGTTGAACAGAAACTCAATAATTTGATCGATACTCTAGCCAAGAAATATCTCACGAACTCGAGGTTTCTCTTTATATTGAAAATCAGAATTAAACGACCTCTCGACTCTTTCAATTCAATTCCCATTTGTATATCGTTTGTTATTCTGGGTTTTCGATATATTTTTACGTGTGTTTAAATCTTCCCCTATGATTTTACTTGATATTCGAGGTATATTTATATTTATAACAGTGTGTAGCAGTCGCTATAAAAACTTGTAGGATTCACATATATTCTAGTTTTAAATGATGAATTCAATGGGCATTAATAATGGAAGCCGTATCTAAAGGTGGATATGTCATTCAATGTTTTTATAAATTCAACCATCCGATATGACCTAAAAAATTCTAATGATATCTATTCATGCCATTTAGAAAATGCAAGGCTTATCGATCTACTATTGTGATAAAACGGATTTTTACTCGAGCACTGTCCCACCTAGTTTTACCAAACTCGAATAAAATTCACTATACTTAAAGCAAATCTGTTTTTTATTCAATGGCTCCAAAAGCATTGCACGAGTTGGCTTCCGCTCTGTTTCTCTTTCTCTCTCTCAAATATTTTATAAATCACACTTCGCGCAATCCACGTATTATAATATTATACTCAGAAAGTGGCTGGTAAAGATGTTCGATATCTATCTAAGAATTACGATCAAATATCGACCGTCGGTAACATCGACCATGTCGATCTGCACATCTTGCGATCATAATGCCGAAACTACAATTTTAAATATCTCGCTAATGCCATGGGCAGTTTATAAAAAAGAAAGATTGATTCATTTTCAAATAAAGCTCTGTGACTCTGGTCGTCGAGCCGCGCTAGCCACGACCCACTTACTTTTATATATTTTTGAGTTTTCAGCCGTATCAAATTTATTTTAAACAGGCAAAACATGTAGCAACCAAGAAATTAAATTAAAAAACTGGATTTTTTGGTGCTAATATACAAATTAGTTCAGAGGCCAAATGAGATCCAGCTTCGTGCTTTAGAATAAAGCTTTCTTTAGCCACATCCTTGTTCTTGTCGCCTTTCTAGTTTTATCGATACTATTCCGGAGCAATCGGCGAATTAAGGTATGTAGCGCAGAATACAACTCGTTTAGGATTATGAGGGCGATAGCGGCACCGAAGAAGACAATGACAGCGAAAGGGGTATAGCAGAGTCTGCAACGCTACTAGTTCCAATTGGATCCTAATGGAATCCAACGTTTCGAATGCCAACAATGGTTATCGGTATAACGCTGTTCGAGCGAAGGTTTGTCGTTTCCGCAAATAGCTGCGCACGTATGGAAACGCGTGAATATAGCTGGAAAACGTTAAATACAACCTGCGTAATCCTGGCCAGCCTAGGAATCTATTCACAGGGCGTATCAACTCGTTGAATTCAATGGGAAATTGGGATGTTTTGAAAAATCAATTGTTATGCAATTTCCAAGTGTACTGGTTTCGATCATTATGAAAAGCCTTTTATACCATATCGATGATGCTTGATTATATAATGAAAATATGATATGCTAATGCTCTCGCGTGTATGTACAATCCATCCCGGAAGGCGTGATGTAGTTGTCGAATTTAAAAAAAATTAGTATTGCGCAAATGACGACATACGTGAAAAGCAAAGTTAAAAGAATTCATAATATGCAGTAGTTGCTACTGTGAGAATATATCTGCTAATCGTTAATCCTGCGGCGGACTGTCCTCTTTTGAGAAAGGGATGGGCGTCCCGACGACGGATCCCACGGACGAATGGCTGGCTCGTTTCGTAATGTAAATTGAAAAAGCAGCCCCATTATAAATAATTTAAATGCATTGCTTTCGAAGAAAAAAGAAATATGGCAAACGGGAACGTTAACGTTCGCCGGTAACGGAATGGGGCAGCAGTTTTCCCGTTGGCTGAATTTCACGACCCGAATGCACTTTGTTATCCTTTTTTTTTACATTCCCCTTTTCTTTTTCTTCTCCTTGTTCATTTTATTCGTTTTCTAAGGACATCGGTTTCAGTTCGCGTTCCGTACACCTCTACGGGACTTCTTGTCCCGTTAATCATGCCTGGCACGAGCCCTTTCGAATTCTCATGGCTCCTCCTGGGAATTGACTTGAATTAAGAAGGAATGGAGTGAAGGAGGAGAAACAGGAAGCGGCAAAAGTGGAAAAGAGAGCTTCGGAAGAGAACGTTACGAAAATGTTGAATTGCAGGAGGAAAGACAGTCATCGATCGATGGTAGACCAGGAGCGATTTGATAATTGTTCACAAGGCTGCCAATTACGAAGAAAACTACTCTATTTAAAAGGCACCGTAGTCATCCAAACATTTGTCAAATTATATTCCGATGTCCCTTGAAGGCAGCTATTTATTTCATTAGACTATACGAAATCATTCTTTGAGGCTGTTTCTTGTCAGAGACTCATAGCGGCCATAATAACGATAACGATAGCAGCGTTAGTACTAATAGTATTTCTAATAGTGAGAATGATGATGCAAGTCTGCGGCGTTTAAAGGGAAAAGGCATATGTTTATTTTTTGCCCAGTCACGCAAACGACTACTCCCCTTTATAGGATACACGCGTATCCATAATACTTACAATTAGAATCTTATTCAAGGATCATGAGAGAGACAGAAAGTTCACAGGTTAACCTGGGCGTAGATAATAAATGTATCGCCGGTAGAAAGTAAAGGGGGTGTATTGCATCCCTCTCCCTCCTACTCGGTCCTCCCTGTTACGTTAGAGCAATCAAAGTCTCTACTTGAACAGCAACAGAAAAAGCCTTTCGACTATCACAGCGATAGTTTCTTCCACGTATTCCGATGCAGCATTGACGATCTTCGTTGAATATCGGTAGCAATTACTTTTTCATGATTTAGCCAGTGCATTTGTAATCCAGCTTGAGAGACGCATCTATTGTAGAATTTCCGGGACTTTTCTTTAAGAATCCTAATCTCTTAGCGTGGAAATAGTCGGTTGCCGACCCACAGCCCTCCGAAGCCACGTCTCGTCTTTTTCCAGGATTTTTTGTCACCCCGCCATACCCCACCCCTATGGGGTACGAGCACCCTTCTTCGCCTCTTTTCCACGTCTAATAGCAGAAAGGGAGCAACGGAATCCGACGAAGAGCCTGCTAGTTCGGGCATCGAGAGCAGGATTACTCCCACGGAGCCTAATCAGCCAGATTGCCTGCAATTTACCGTCCTTATCTTCATCCGGAAACCACCTCCCTCTCTGCCTGTATTTCTCCCCCTTCGTCGCCTGTCTTAGCTAAAGGGGTGCATCCCTTCTGACAAGTATCCCAAGAGTCCAGGAAAGCTCAAGCAGGATGGCGTTCGTGTCCTTTTATTTCCTTTTAGTTTCTTCTCTTTCTTTCCATTCTTCTTGCGAAGCTCTTTGTCTAACATCCCTCGAACCCCATGTTACTTCTCCTGTTTACCTTTTTCATTCTTTTTGAATCCCCAAAAAGGGTTCCTTAAGAGTGTCCTTGGCCGCGGAATGCGTGTCGAGAGACCGGAGTTAAATTACTGTTCACTCTTAGACAGAGAGGGGGAGAAAGAGAAGGATCAAAGAACATCAAGGGTAGCGTTTCCTTTCCTTACTGGAACCGCATCTGCCCTTTACTTACTATATCTATTACTATTTATTACATATGTATTTCATTGTACATATTGCATATATTACATATGGAATTCCGACAATCCACAGATTTATGTTTATAGAAATCTATCAATATCAAGAATCGAATACGAAGCCCGAATTAAAAGGAGCTCTTATATTTCCTCCAGCAATATAGGGATAGAGCTTCCTCACGAAAAGTGTAAATCCTAAGACTTTTAAATAAAAATAAAAAATTAAAATGCGAATAACATTGGTTGAATTATCCATCCACTGGTCCCATTCGTCCATTTTGAAAACGAACTCTTTATCTTCGCCTTTCGACAGTCGCCAGAATAATACGAGATTTTTCCTAGGCTGACAATAGCGAAACGTACCAGGAGAGAGAAGTATGGTTGGGCCATGCTATCAGTTTCGCATTCAGGAAACTCTTTTACTACGAGTAAACGATCTTTCAAGATGGATCTGATGTCGCAGTTTCTACATATAGCTATTATTGTAAATTGTTAGATGCAACACTCACCGGCGTTATTACTGACGAAATTTAGATCCTTACCTGAAACAGAGAAACATGATAAGTCTAATTGAGCTGCTCGATCAGTGACTATTTATTAAACAGCAAATGCTGTACTTTGATATTTCATATCTTGATTATGTTTTAGTCAGATTCTAATAAAATTTGGGCATACAAGATATCATGCGCGATGAATTGATCATCATCAGTCAGTTTTCAGACTGCATTGTAACCGGATAGGCCTCACTACAAATAATGTTAGGACTATGCGATTTTGGGTCTAACAGGAGCAGAAGGGTAACTGACTGAAAATCAGTGTCTTCTCGTAAAGGAACGCTCTGATAGCCCCGTGGATAGTAAACAGACTAGTGACTTGGACGTTTATTACCAGCTAGGGATTGACGGAGGGTGGAAGAAAGTTTCGAGTAGGCGGGAAGATGTACAAGTAGGCAGGAAGTACCTAATGTACCAAAGTAGCAGAAAGGGGCGAAATCGGGAAAAGCATCAACAAGGCCGAAAGGTCTCTTGCGTAACATAGTAGTTAAGTACGTGTCTATGCCGCACAGAAAACTCAAGGAAGGGGATATTTGGCTGAAATATACGTAGGTATATATGTACAGATGAGTACTAGGGAATTTTAAAAGTGTCTAGCGCACCTCAACCATGTTTTATAACTATTATTAGTAGATTTTCTTGTTACATTTTCTTAGTTCTTTTTCTCTGCTCTCCTAATCTGCAACTGATCTTCGGTTCTCGGAAGCGTATAAGTTCGCGAAGCTGCAGTGACTCCTCGTTCCGCGAAATATATTAAAGTCGCTTGTTTTATTCATGCGCTCCCCGAAGGACTCTGAAAGAGGACCACAGGACTACCCAAGTGCGCGGACGTTACGTTTATGGCGGTTTGGCCAGAGCGAGTAGAGATGCTGGCAGGGTTGAAATGGATAAATGGTGAGATTTGCCATGCGTCCAGGACATCCCGAAGGAAAGGTGTCTCGGCCTCTTAAGCAGAGCACTGTCCTGGGGATCCCCTATACTTTCTTCCAGACTTGCGTAGTCTCGTCCTTACGTTTCTTCCTACTTTATCCCTATCGTCCTGTTCTACTCGCTGAATAACCTTTTTTTTCCCTATCTACCACTTTCGTCTTCTACATTTTCTTCCCTCAAGGTAACATAAAGAGATCTTCGAGGATGTTTTATTTTATTTTTATTTCTTTTCTTTTCCTCCCTCTGTTCTTTCATTTCTTCTATTTTCCACTGGCTCCTGACTTTCCGTCTGCAGGACTCTTCTTTTTATTTGATCTCCTGCCATAGGACGTATGGCTTTTTCCGTTTCCCTTGGCAGGATCTCGTCTTTATTCGTGCTCCTTGTGCTTCAGTCCCATACGTAGGATGCGCAGAGCGTGACAGCAGGGGCGTAACGAATTAGACCCATTCTTGGGGGAGACGAGACTCGCGAATAGTCTGTCTCCTCGGTAGGATTGATTTTGCGATTGATTCATAACAGTGATGAAATGTAGCTAAAGGAAGTGGAAGAAAACCGAGATCTGTCCAGGAGGGTAATTGCGTCAGCCTCTGGATGAGCTCCAGAAAGATACCACTGGGGGCATCTCTGCTCGAGGAAATCTGATAGGGAATCAAAAGAAGAAAGAAGCCGACTGGTTTGCACTTACTTAGGAATAGGTGATTTCATCTGTGCTTAGCTTAAATGTTCCCCGGAGAAAGAAGCTGGATTGTTTCAAGGAACAAAAGAAAATGGGAAGAGGTGGAAATGGCAAAAACGTACAGGCGAAAGGGGCGGATACGTAATCAGTAAAATATCCGTTTGGCTAAACCTGAGTGGGTGCCGACAATTTATGGTCGCGCGGTTAACAAGCTCTTTGTGGTTTTTAGACAGGTCGATTAGCCGGATCATGAAAACGGTGATGGAAAAGCGATTCTGCGAAGAAGAAATTCGTACTTTTTGCGAGGAAACGCCTCGAGCTTTGCGGAGTGTGACATTGAATTGAGGGAAAATCCGGGAAAATGGATCGAGTCTTGTTCCGCAATGGTAAAACCCTTTTATCAAACTGGCTTTGATCTTTCAAGTTGATCGGAGATTCACGAATTAAACTTGGCTTTATTCGGTAAACGATCTCATTGACAATCCATTAAACAATTCGAGTCAAGAGGAAAGAATGAGAAGAAAGGGGAGGCGAACGAAGGAAAGGAAGAACTTTTGATGAAGCACATGCTGAAATCGCCATTCGCCGAAGAGGAAGAAGGAAAGGAAGAGGCAGAGAGAGCGAGAAAGTGGACGTTCGCAAAGGCATGCTGGTTCGACCGCAGAAGAGCGGCCCCCAGGGTACATGGAGAACGAGAGGGACCAGAGAGGTTTGAATGAGTAAGGGTACGAATAAAGGGAGAGGCTACCGGAATGCTGAAGGGTGCAACGGGATGTGCTAGTAATAGAAAGAGAGAGAGAGAGAGAGTAGAGAGTAGAAACCCGTAAGAGCGGGAAACTGAAAAATAGTTGGCACGGTTGCCATGGCCACTAAATACCTAAGTCGGACTGATAGGACTACGCGTCAACCATTGCCAACCATTGCCAACCAT
>JARPRG010000511.1:310049-324709 GCA_031001745.1 Hartigia nigra
AAATTTTTTCCTCTTACCCAATTTTCCCCCCCCCCCCCCCCCCCCCGGCACCCATCCTCATCGTTCATTCCTCCTGCCCTTTTCACACCGGGTCTAACCGGGTTCTCTTCTACAGTCTCGAGCATTCTCTTTTCATCATCGCCTCTCTCTCTTTCGCCTGAGTTTTCCCGTTTCTCCTCCGAGTCTTCGCGAAAACGACAATTTTTTTTGCAGAGTGATTCCTCCCGCCGTTTCTCGTTTCTCCACGCTCCGTCGCACTTTTGCAGCACGCTAATAAATCCTCGTGAGGGGAGAGCGAGAGGAAGTTTACATGGGCCGAGAAACCGGAGAACTTCTGTGCGGCTAAACTGATCCTTCTCAACCGATGTCGAATTCCAGGATACCATTCTGAATTCCTAAGGAGTATCCTTTTGTTCCTTCGATGCTATATTATCCTTCTCTGTAACGCGTGATGCTTTTATTTATTTAAAGATTAAATGTGCTACGATGGAAATCGTGCTTGCTCCAATCCCAGTGAACCATATCCGTTCCTAATCAAGTGATCAACTGGCTGGTTGACAGTGCCACATCGGATCAGGACCATCTTGATGATTATTGAAGAATGTTAAAGAATTTGTAAAAAGCACTTTTACGAATTCTAGTAGATTTTTGGCCGATACACAATTCGTCTCACGTATCCCTCGTATCTATTGTGGATCTATTGTGGAGATATTATACTATACCTGATATAGCTGTGTATATCCAAGTGTAGATATACGACGCACGTAGAAATCCCACGGCTCCATTTTCCAATAATATGACTTTTCCGCCGGCATGAACTTTAATCTTGTCAGCCTCGCATGAGAGTTAGAAAAGTCTAGTATAGATAATATATCGTATCATCGTAATAACGTAATAACGTAATATCGTAACATCTATGTGTACGTACGCAGCTATACTTTTCATCGTCAGATCATGCGCCACTATAGTATACTAGAGATAATATGGTATAGTAGCAAAAGTGAAAAAGTCGCGAATTTACTGCACTAAATAGTTTTGCTTGCCAGAAATTCCATGCTAGCAGCGGGATTGACACCTCGGGTACGCAGAGAATATCGTCGCATGTAGCGAATTCCGTAAAATCTAAAAATCCAAATTCAGTCGGTATACATCAAATCGGACATTCCGTGCGGAATAACGAGATTGTTTCGGCATCCGCCGAACTTCTATATGGCTGCTACACGTACAGGTTAGTTCCCAAACCACTTTGCAGCCGAGTAATACGAATGAGCAACGACCGCCTGCATTTTTCCAATGCAACTTAAGCCCCTTTGCCACTGTCTGTATAAAAACTCCAATTTATTGTGTGATCCGACAAAATCGAAAGGATTCCCGTTTGGGAATAACGTACTAGCTATTGGTCAAACTGTTTTAAATTGTCCCTCTGCGTCATTCGTATTCGGAGGATGATATTTCTGATAGAGAACAGATTGACAATACCGATCGACTTTTCCCCTGATGAACACGGGAAGATCTGGTCCGGTTAGCTAGTACTAAACCATTGAAACCACTCTGTCTCTTACTTTCTTCCTTCCTTTCTTCCTTCCTTCCTTGCATATTTTATACCTTTTCCTCTATCCCTGTATTACTGTCCGACCCTCATTTTCCTTCCTGACACTTTTTATTCCCGCCAAGTGGGTGGCGTTTGCTTTATTTTTCATATTTCCCCTTATTTTTTTTTTTTTTTTTGAACCGCCGTGAAAGTCACTCTTGTACTTTTAGCGGTGCTGGTAAACGGCAAATAATCGTCCGCCAGACTCGATCCTTTGTTTCCCGAGGAACAATGCGATTTCCTCTGTGTCTGACCGCCAGACGGGCGTGACTACTTCAAAATTTTCCAGCCCATAGGATTTCAGCCGTGACCGTAGCCGTATTTATGCGGTTCCATCCTGCAGCCGGAACTCCAAAAAACGCCTCAAGTTTTCCGCTCTTGGTTTTTCCCATCGTTCTCACTTGGCGACGTCTGACATCCTTTTTGATCTCTCTACGTCGCGTCGCGTTTGATCGCAAGTTCACTGGATAAATACTGGAACAGTACGTAATATTTTTTACTTTGTCGATGTTTCCTTTCTTCCCATGAGTTTGCTTTTTTTAAAACCCTCGTCTTCCCTTTTAAAATCCGATACCTGATCTTATTGTTCTGCAGGGAGTTTAATAAATTTGGCGCGCAAATGTGAAATTGCATTTGCAATAAAGCAGCATACAATCCTATAGCAGTTAACAGTCCTATCAGCCGAGAATGTTGAGACCGGCGACAGGAAGTGAGAAGCCAACCGGATGAACTTCTCTTTCAGGACGAAGCCGACGTCTTTCCGCTCTTGAGACTTCGAAGTTCGACTTCAGTAGGCGAATCGTTCCTGCAAACCATTGTCTCCAAATTACGAGTTGTTCAATGGATGGATTCGTCATTGTAAGTTCAGCATGAATTTGGGAGCTCTGGCAGCTTCCGGTAGTCCGATAATAGTTGTTATTACGACGGAAGTGGAAATTGATCAATGAAGTTCGCCGAAGGAGTTTATGACAGTCTTAAAATTTCTCAAGCTATAGGTAACATAAAATCAACGAAAAATTATTATTTCAATATCTCGAAACGAGATACAAAGGATTTCGAAGCAAGGACAAATCGCGATCGAACAAGAGTAAAAAAGCTCAAACGCGAAAGTGGTATAAGACGAAATTAATTTAAAAAAAAATGCAGAAAAAGAAAACACAGGATATTGGTTCATTTGAATATTATGCGATCTACTTCGGCTTCCAGGGATATTCTTCGTTCCTCTGTTAAAATAGTGACACGCCCCGCACCGCTGCAGCAGTCGCTACCGGCCTCCCTTTACTACCCATCCAAGAATATCGATAATATTCTTCCAGACGAATAATTTTATCTCTCTCTGCCGGATATATTAGTTTTTCTAAGATAGTTCAGAACCACCAGTGCCGCTTCTTATGCTTGCATTTCTTTTGCCTTACAGCTCTTTCCCTCTCTTTCTACAGCCTCACGTCATATCTCTTTTTACTGGTTCTCGGTCTCGCATCCGTACACACGGATCACTATTACGCAAGACCCAGCAAGCCTACTTTCAAAATGTCCACGTGTACAGAGCTGTACTTTTGTCTAATTCTTATCGTTCCAATTTAGATGTTATTTAGATCTAGATGTATTTCCATGCGTGATAGTGATATAGCGTTCGAATTTCGAGACAGGTGGGAAAGTTTCTTGGAACTATCACTATCGTCACAATGAAGCTGTATCAGTGACACTCTTATCAAAACACAAATTAAACTTACTCATTGGCATTTGGTATTTCAATTAGAAAATAGAAATCAGATATTTTCCTTGTATTGCGTCCGTAAATTTGAAATTACGTTTCCAAACATTCTGGGATACCAAGTGAAGAGCACAGTAGTGATTCTAAGGGTAGGTCGGCACCATCGTCTGCGTGGACCGCGGTGTGGCTGGTACGTCGGTTGTAGGGGTCGAAAAAGTTCTTAAATAATTACTGGTTCAGTCAAGGGTTGCGATGGAGTGGGCTAGTATAGCGCCTGAGGGTGCGAGGGCTTCACTGCTTTCCCTCTTCTTCCCTCTTCTTCCCTCTTCATCCCGCTTCAGCGTGTCTCCGTCTCCCGTCCTCCTCGCACTCCGAACAAGTCCCATAGCCCCAAAGCCCCGAACCCCTGCTATTAATGGGAAAAGTTTGCCTTTATCTTTTAAACGCTTGGAAACACTACTAATTTCTAACTTCCAACGTTGCTTGTAGCCAGTAGCTTCATCACTTTTCTCCGAATAGCCACGATCCTCTCAGACCACACTTTCTGTTTAGTTCCTTCGAGCATTTTCTACTCTGTGCATAACTCTATAGCTACAGCTCCAATTTTCTATACGATCGTTAGATAAAATTTCATAGGAAATTTAATAAATAAATTACGTTCCTAGGATGTTCCTGTTTGCCACCAATGCGATTAGCAGGTTCATTTTTTAGAAGCTAAAACTTCACTTTCAATTAAACTTAACCGCTAGACTAAAAGTGGAATAGATCTGTATCCGTTACGTAGCATCTCTCATGTTGAATACTGATATCGAATTTCCATCATAACGTCACAATAAGTTGACACCACGTCGTGCTAAAAATATACGCGATAAATTCTAAATGATAAGAAACTACGTTTCGTCAAATGTACCTAACGACAGAGATATTAGTTGATCGACATATTCTCAAATACGTAAACGTCTACGGAAGCTACAGAGCTGCGATGCTGCCGACCGTCGCGGACACTTGCGAATTCATTAGACGGATAAAATAGGGAACCTTCCAAGCGTTATACGCACATATTAACTTACCATACAAAATGGCTGCATAATGCTCGTTGCGTTTACTATATTCCGGCCACAATGCACTGAGACTAAGTCGTTCGCACATATCAGGCTTAACATATTAACATATATAAGGCGCTCGAGTGTTGTACATTATAAAGTCTAATACAATGTACTTATGGTCCGGGCCAACTTAACGCCCAGCCGGAAACATTGCGCGTCGTAAATTAATTACACGATACTTCCTACCCTCTGCAACCACCATTCTGGTCGATCCTTTTTGCGTTCTCTCTCTCTCTCTTGCACTCACACTCTCTCTTATCAAGAAGAGGGAGGGGAAAGCTCGACTAACGTAAGCGTAAGCTCCAGAAGACAAGTGAGAGTCTCACTCTTAGGGATGTGATCGGGTTTACGCAAATGATTCATTCGTTCCGACCATAAGCCGTTCTAGCTTATGTACGTATTTCTGAATAAACAGTTGTTTATATCAATGGCGCTTTCTAACGATGATAAAGTCCTCAGCTTGAATTTGATTTTCTTTGCGAACGTCACCGAAGTCTCGCTGCTTCTTTTTCTCTTTTACCTTTTATCGCTGCACTCAAGAACAACGTGCTTCGCGAATCACCTTGAGAACGAGGAACGCAAGGGAACCCAAGTGCGAATGAAGGTTGTGAAGGTGAGCGACGGAGCAATTGTGCTATTCATTAAAAGATTGCCGGAAGTTAACCATTTCTGACAAAGGAAGTTGGGTCAAAGGACACCGTTGTCTATTACATACGTCTTCTTCAATTTTTCACAGTGTTTCCGATTGCGTTGTTATAGAATCCTAAAGAATTAAATAAAGGAGAGGAGTAGCGGAAAAACATGCAACTTCATCGAGAAAGCTTAGAGAAAAAAAAACAGGAAAAATCTAAATGTTTTAAAGGTACGTCGGGCTACAACTTGTACAAAGTTCACACACGGTCATGCCTGACCATTCATAGGGTCACGTCTCTCGTAGACGGTAGGGGAGTTAAACTCTGGAAAAAAGGAAGATTAACCTTTTGTCTAGAGTCCGTTCCGGTGTTCCTTTGTTCGAGTTGAGCACTCTGCCGCGACACCCTTTTTTTGTGGTGCATGGGGGATAGACCATCCTCTCCGAACTAGCCAGATCACGCGGGGACCCCCAATCCCCCCATCATCCCTTTGGTGCTCCCATTGCATCCCCATTTAGACCAAGTCTACTAGCGGGAGCAGTAGAACTGGTTGGTTGGCTGGATGTCTATGTGACTTGGTCCCCCTAGAGCCTGACATAGTCGACTCTCTCTCTCTCTCTCTCTCTCTCTCCCTCTGCCACCCTCCAACCATTTCAGAGTCATCCCTTTTCGGGACGCGCGTCCGGGCAGGGGTAAAGTTAAATCCTACGGCTCTGCAGAGCCTCTCTGGACTTGAAATATTCTAACTCGTCGCGTGAAATACGAGTCATAGTCGCGGGTTGCGCGGATCACTCGGCAAATGAGCTTTCAGAGGGCTTTGCCCCCTTTTCCACGGAGTTTCTAGTTACTGCTTGTCAGAAGATCACTCTCCCTCTCTCTTTCTCTCTGTCTGCCTCGGCTTAACTCTCCCACAATGCCTCGCGAATTCTCTCACTGCACAAAATTAATATCTGGTCCTCTAAAGTGTTCGAAAGACCAGCGGCCGGCCACGATGGCAGCAGCGAAATATAACGCTTGATATAACAAGGCCCTTGTACAACCGCGTTGAAAAATCCTGTACGGCGGCACATCACACGTGTATAAACGCCGCTGGTTTATCGCTTGAACTTTAACGTGTCGGTTCGTATGTAACTATGTAGCCACTATTTCTACTACTCAATCCCTAGATACATACGCACACGTCCTTTGCAGAATCCTCGAGGCTTCCTATATTTCCCTTTTTACAGCAAGAGTGCACTGAAGTACAATTTCGCTAAGTAAGTTATAGTTGAGTCTAAGTAAGACCGGTAGCCAGAACTACTCGAGAGTTCGAGACGGGAGTGCGGTCCGTCTGACCTCACGGTGAGACATTCCACTGCTACTCAGCACTCAATATCTTCCACTTAGGCTGACTTATTGCTAGCTAGACTGGCTGCGGTTAATCTGTGGCCGAGCGATAGTGTTAGTAGTTACATAGATACTTTTCGATTTTTAGTTCTGTATCTCCAAATATACCTGGTTGCATCTTTTGAGCCATAAAAGGAATCTCCGAAAAAAAAAAATGAGAGCCACCAGTAAAGTCTTTCGAACTTTTAGTAAAGGTTTATAGGTAGTTCGCTTTCCTTGGAACAAGATCGACCGGACATTATTTTCACTCTAGCTCTCCTCACGCTAGATTAGCTCACACAGTTTTTCTTCCTTAGTTCAGCTAGCTGCTGACTGCTGACTACTAGCTGCCCATATAGCCCACCTTCGAACCTCATGCATCCTAGTACCAAATCAATAGCTGTCTCTACCTTAGCCTACCTTAACTGGATACATCAAACCGTTTAAAAGTTACACGGGCATTCGTCAAAGTTTTCAGGCGTGCAAGATCGCTTAATAGAGTAAGCCAGCTGGATGATCAAGACTCTTTGACACTTCGTGATATGACGCGGAAGAGAATTTTCAAAGGCTTCACTTTCCTGTTCTGACCAACAGCTGTTGCGTGATTACTTTGTTATCGTTCTATACGCCACGATACGCTTTCCTGATCTTTTTGTCATTACTTATGGATAGAAGTCGCGGCATTGCTTTCCTGAAAACCATAAGATACTATTACTACGGTTTGATATGTCAATAGGATTGATAGGTAGCAACGTCCTGGACAGAGAGAGAGAGAGAGAGAATAAAGAAATAACAGTGTAACTTCTGGGAAACTCGGTCATATCCAATGTGGAAGAAACAAGGAAGGCAACACGAGCGAGAAAGAAGAAACGAAAGGGAGAAAAAAATAAGCTTGGTGAAATACTGCCCAGAGAACCGAACGGTCTTCATAAATCCAGCACGTAAATCAGTCTTTATGGAGTTTCCCTTGGGCGCTGGAAGCTATTTGGAGCAGTGTACCTTACCATACGAGAACACAGCCATTTCCCCCGTGCCTGCATAGGTGCGAATGAACAGGTTTCCCGCAATAGATACTAGCAAACAGTAAGAAAAAAAAAAGAAAAAACGAGTTTCTTGAAATCGCCTGTTTTCTGGATATTAAGAATTTTCCGGAAAATCTGCAAATTTAATATTCCAATTTGAATTGAAACTGACAATAGGCTAGTATAGTAAAGCTAGGGTAGGAAGTATCGCAAATCGGTTTAGGGTACTCGGTTTGGCGCAGATAGGCGATCGTGTGCCGTAATATCGCGGTACAATTTATCATCGATTAAACGGACGTAATACGGCATTGTTACTGGATCGTGTAGTTAGATAGGTGGCTCTGTGCATATGTATATATATATATATGAGTATATACAGCTAGAGTAGCTGCTCGGTATTGGGATATAGGTAAAACCCAGGTATTGTGTCGCAATCAACCGTACACAAGAGGGCAGCATGGTTCGTTTCGATCAGTACTCTACGAGCGACGAGGTCGATAAGGATAGTACAGAGTTCTTTAGTTAACGTATGAGCTTATGCTTTTTTAGCCAGTGAGTAGGCGACAGTACATTCACATATGAATTAAGTTCTCTGCGTGAGGGAAGGGGACTAATTATAGGGTGACTAATAGTTTTGATAATACATATACCTACTTTCACTGTATACCAATTTCACAGTAATTAATAGGTTAATAGGTACGCTTTAGTTTCCATATTGGGGAATCCGTATTGCCCCATAGTTCAAAGAATACGGAATGTTTATTCTATGGGACAGATCATTTTCCAGCTGGAATTTGTACCATTTATTTTACGATGCGATTTTTTTCATTCTTCTTGTTTTATTTGTCCTTTCATTGTCTTCGCCTTGTACTATTATTCGCCTCGAGCGAATTTTTCAGTAGCGAACAGAAACTCCCTTCGTTTAAGTCCATGTAAACCGTCCTGCCACTGTAATATCGCGGAAGGGTGTTTCCGCTCAGCTCAGGGCGAGCTACTATATGTCGGCATAGCTGCACGATACAAGTAGTTTACGCGAGAGAAACCCAGAGAAGAGAGAGAGAGAGAGAGAGAGAGAGAGAGATAAATTGGTAAATCACGGCCGCGGCTCCCTCGGGAACCATGTCTCAGTCACACTACTTGACTACGAGAGTTAAAGTCGTAGTTTGCTCGCCATCCTTGGACTATCCTCGAGCCACCCTTGTGACACGCTCAGCCCCCTCCTCCCTCCCTTCCCATGGGATTAACCTAATGCGACTTTAATCCAGTAATTTGAGGATAGACTCCGTGGAAAAATAGCCAGAGATAAGACTGGTTAGGAAAGCCCTAGAGATTTATCAGAGGTTCGACACGTTCTTCACTGTTGCCCTTTAGACACATTAGAGTGTACGATCAGTGCGATGATGCCAACCCCGTTACGGTTCGCGCTGTTATGGCGCTCAAAGGGGTGGAAGGGTAAGGAAGAGGAAGAGCAGGGAGGGTGGAAGCGCGTGTGTCGATAACGCGCTAAAATATGCCTGAAGCGCGTGGGGATCAGCCTCGTCGATTATTAATACGCATGTAGAGCTTTATATCTCCCCCATAGGATACACCATGAGGATGCGTTACATAAATTCATGAGCAAGAGAGCAACTAGATTGGAATCTTTTCTTGCTGAATTTCAAGATCTATTCGATATCGAAGCAGACGCTTGCTGAAGGATTTCTAAGCCGACGGATGCGGAAGTTAAGGTGGCGGCGCAGTCGTAGAGCAAAAAGAAGGTCGCGAAGGTCGCGAAAATGTTTAAGCTAGTGAGGATGGTAGTTGACAAACATAGTAACACTTTTAGTAGCTTATTTCTTTTGTTTTTATCGGCTTTGCAATGTAGACTTGACGCCTTTACAAAACTGTCGACTCGGACTACTTTTCTATCTGTTTGAAAAATCGATAATGGCGTCCTCTGCTACCGGCAGAACAACTTGCACCTTTTTCGTCCCTCTACTTGCTCTACTGCTATCTAGATATATGTATAGGTAACTAGTCACCCTCTCTGTCTCCAACCCCCTCGTAGGTATTTTGTCCTTTTATTCGCAGTCCAACAACACCTAGTGCGGAACTTTAATGAGAGAGGCTCTCGGTTCGTTCTTGGGATCGCGTGAGCGGCCGACATTGACTGATCGTCGGACCAACCCTTCCGATTAGATTATCTTCCAGACAGCCCCGATCTAAACCAAACTTTTAATTATATCAGCTCGTACTCCTACGTGTTTACCGATAAGCGTCCGTCGCATCCTGTTGTCCTACGTATATTCACTTAGTTTATACTTTCATTAAAGCGGAACGTTATTGCACTGTTCGTATATCCTAAGCCTTTTTATCAGTGTACTTTAACGATTTTATAAATGCACCAGGCAAACTCTTTACCTGGATGGAATTCATTTGGGTGGACCTAATCTTACATCAGGGAAGACTAGACGCACTAGACTCAAATAGCTCGTATCAATGAAATGAACGGACAAAATAAGAAGAAATAAAAGAGACTGAAAGCCCTGCATCTTCTATTTTATGTTTTCTATTATCTGCACGTGAATAGAGATGTTTAAATAAGGAAACTCTCTGCACAGCACTTTGACTTGGTCGTTCTAATTTTCTTTATTATCGCGAGCTATAATTACTTCAGTGGCTATCGTTCATCTGGTCGGCACTGCTGGGCACTGCTGGGCACTGCTGGGCACTGCTGGGCACTGCTGGGTAGTGCCACCCAACCAACCACCCATAGCAGTGCTCGCTGCTGCGCATACCGGTTCAACGTACCGTACTCCCTGACAGCATTTTACTTATTTTCATTTTTACTTTCTTTTACTTCCTTTTCAACTCCGTCGCCCAAGTCACTCGCCACGTGATCGTAACGAAAAATCTCTCAGGCACATTCGAGCTTTGCTCCGGTCACTTCCGATAATTAATCGTGATTTCAGACTCACGGTTTCTATGCCTCCGCACACTACGCTTGCAGCGTGATATCACGGTTGTTTCTATAGGTTCAATTAACATTCGTCAAGGTCAAGACGATAAGGACCGTCTCAACGCCTCACCATGAATGGATCCATTTTATCTCCTCTTGTGGGTTTCTTATCCTTTTTATTTTTCCTTTCCGTCTCCCTGAACCGTTTCCACCAACATTTCGCCTTCCTTCATGTTATTCTCTGGTGCTTTTGGCGAACGCGTGCGATTCCGTCTCGCCATAAATTCAAGAGGTTGGTAAGGTTTCCGTGGCGCTTTCTTCGTTTTTCACCTTTTGTACCTTTTGTGAGTAGCGGTTTTCGAAGGTATAGCGCACCTATCCATGATGCTGAGAGTCGACAAGAACGGCTGAAAGGTGAAGAGGAGGTGCGCGTGTTGAGAGGACGAAGAAAGAGAAAGAGAAGAGAAAAAGAAGAAGAGGAAGAAGGAGGAGGACGAGAGAAAGGAGAAAGGGTGAATCTAAGGGAATTGCTTGAGGGGTGCGAGTAGTTTGCTACACGGAGACGAACGTTGGATTCGCCATCCACGAAGCAATTTCTTAAGGTAGTCTTATCGTATAGATCGTGGATCCTAGAGGTCTCCTGAAGGTTCAAGAGGTCCAAGAGGTCCAAGAGGTCCTGGTATGTCTTGCAGCAGGTTACGTCACCACTGGAGAATGTACCGACATATCTGTAGACGTAAAGCCGCGTTGTGTGTGCGTGAATACGTTATATTTGAAGTCAGAAGTGAAGCTTTATTATGTAGAGGAGATGAAAGAGAGAAAGAAAGAAAGGATGAAAGAAAAACAAAGGAACTTTAAAGATTCTTTAAGAGAAAATAGTATGAAAAATTTACAAGAGAAACCGATAATACAGTCACATTGGCAGCCGAGAAATGTTCTTTCCCAAGGAGTCTACTGTTTCCTGGTTGGTCCTGTCAAAATGGTAGTCACACCCTAATCGTCGCGAGCACTCTGGACGCGTCCTTCGCCAAATTAAAGTGTCCCGCGAGAAAAGAGTCTAACCAACTCACACGAGAAAAGGAACGTCTTGCCCGAGGTTGGTGTGTAAATTTCGAGAAATATTCCCATATCCAGAGACAGCTGGGCAAGATTCTCGTTGCTTTAGATGGGACTGGTTTTCATGGGACATCCGCAAAGCTATGTCCGTGGGGCAAATGGCACCCGCGGGCAGTTTAAAGCCATCCCTTTTCGGACGTCCTGGAGCTCGAATACCATGTGCCTGACACACTGCTAGACAAGCAGACGATTCTTTCTGTTTCTTTGTTTTGTTTTTTTTTGAAATTTATCGGATCTTTTTTTTCCACGGAATGAAGGAAAATGGTCAGGTGTGTGTGCGGCTGTGCGATTGTATGGAAAGAACAGGAAAACGCTGCGATTTATAGTAACTGCACCCTGTCGTAGAATATTTTTGGCGGCATTTCTACTCGAGCTCTTGCATGCCTTTTTTTTTCCTCCTCCTTCTTCTTCCTTATCCTCCTGTCCGTTGTGCTTTTTGTATATCCCGTTTTCGTTCACTGCTCGCTCCATTCTATAAGCGTTATCCTCGCTAGCAGAGACCACCACCCCATTTCCACGTAGTAGCTACCCTATAGTCTGCCGACCCCGAGAGAGCAAACTATAACCTCACCCATCCCCCATACTCGACCTCGCGCTTGCAGGGACGGCTCGATAGTTTGGCCCATGAAAAGCCGCCGGAACGTTGGTTTCAGCGAGCGGGCATTTTGTTTCGTGTAAACCGAGTGGCTAAAACGAGGCGGCATTTTCAATGGTCGACGTCGATGCGTTTCACCCGAAAAGAGAGGATGAATTCTCGCAAAGAGGGATGTGCGCGCCAATAGAGCCAGATCTGAAGAGAAAACACAATAGAGTTCAGTGGCCCTTTGGCACATGAAAATCCCGTTTGATAGTTTTACCTCTGAATAGTACCCGTGTTTCAGGGTAAAGGCAGGTCAAGGATAGTTTCTCCACAGTGTTCCTCATTCTTTCGAAGGACTGTTTCCTTAAACCATTACAGGCTGATATACCACCAATAGGTTTTCAGATAATTAATCTAATCGATTGGGACATGGTAATCATTCTGCAGAGGAAAGTGATGTTTATTATGGCCGTTTACAACCTACACGTAAATATCTAGAGCAACCGTAAAGAAAAAGAAGGAGATAAAGAGAGACAGAGCTCAGGGTCGTCTCCCTGGAGGACAAGGTAACGAATATTTAGCCAGTTTGTTTCTTTCTTTCTTTTTTTTTTTGCAATTCTCCTGTGGTCCTGGTGTAACGCGTTGGCCAACCTCCATTCGGGCCAATGGCGTGGTTTCGTTCGTTAAAGAGGAACAGACATCGTATACGTCTGTCTATGTACCGCATGTACATGTAGAGTAGAGAGCGATTTGAACGTTAATTTTGAACAGTCGTGCATCAAAGCTGACCCCTGCGAAATATGTTCAATCGCAATGACGACACTGGTGACCTCTCTCGTGAGCTTCGCGAGCTTCCCCTCTATTTGTCCAACCTCGTTTCGATGCTCGCTAATTAACGAATGGTTAACGAACTGCCTCCTACCGGGAGCCTGCTGCCGCAATTATGACGATAGAAAGACACCGTAATATTGTTGCGCCATTTTCGGCGAGAACACGCACACGAATATCCGTAGTGGTATGCCCATTCTAGATGTAAGAGTATTGGTGCAGATAATATTATACCACGAACGCGTTGATCATTAGGACGACGGGGAAGTGCCAACGGCCATCTTGAATTTTCAATCACGAAAATCGTTAATTACACAACAATGATCCATTATCTTTAATATTTATGAAACTGGAGTGCAGCCATGTTCGTATAAGTTACAGAGTTACTAGAACGGCAATAACTGTTTGGTAACAGTGCTGCTTGCAATAATAAACAGGCAGACATCTGGTGCTTGCATGGGAATTTCTTATTACATTCCCATAATTTACAATACTCAATGTTGAGGTTATGATGTAATTCTCAATCCCTTAAAAGAATTAGCCGAGTTCCAGAGAATAGAAATAATCGTTAGCACGTAGCGCCGTAGCAAATAGTAAAGTGTAAATTGAATAACAAGGCTTTTAAAATAGGCTAAAACGTTAATCGATGTAATTTGAAAAAAAATGTCTATTACATTAACGTGAAGATTGAACTGCTTGAAAAATAGTGAATTTCTGTCGCATTGTCCATGGTAACTTTTTTGCATGGCGACCATTTCTCAGTGATAAAAATAAAGACGAATTTCTGTGACTCCGGTTGAAGATTCCCGTTATGCCGTTCACGGAGTCTGACCATAGAGACGGCTTTACTACGTGCCATGGAGAATTTATTGGTAGAAATAAATTTACTATCGGAAACTTGCGTCTAGAACGAAGGGCCGTCCGTAATAAAGCCTGCTATGAAATATGCTCGTGTATAGACCAATTCGGCTATCGTTTACCTCTTTCGAGTTACACGCGCATATGGGTTTCCACTTAGGCATCCGACTGTGTTTACACAGGCGCGTCTGTCTTTTTACCTTATTCTTCATTTTTTCCAATTTCTCTCATTAACTCTTAACCCGCAATGCCCAGCTCACTGTCTTGCTGATTTTCTATCACCGACGTCGACTCCTCCTAACCCCTTTTTTTATTTCTCACTCGACTTTCAAGTTTTTTTTTTTCTCTTTCAGTCAATTCCAACGTCGTAACTAACGTCACTGATATCACTGGCAGCACCAGCAGTAGCAGCGACATTAGCAAGATGCCCTTTGGTGGCTTACGTGACCCTCGAGGTCACCGTGTTCTTTCCCAGAGGACGCAGAACCTCGTAAAACTTTCCCACGGATGGGAAAAGCTCGTTCGCAAGGAAGATGAAGTCCCGCTGCGTGCATCGCATATTGGCGCGAAGACAACTTCACCCAACGCTCGTATGTAATTCTCGTATGTTAATTGTCTTTGCGAAATGAACAACTGGCGAGGAGATTTTGATATTGCGTCAGACCAAGTGATCTACCGTTTCTACGTCTCTGCGTAATTATATTCACGCGTACGTAATGGCGCATGTATCCGTACGAACGACAGGTGTGCGCGTACCTGTGCGTATCCAACTACATTCGACTTAGCCGACCTGGTCTTTCGCATTAATGAATGAAGCCGAGCTTCCAGAAAGGGATGGTCGACTAGGATGAGTGAGAGGGCTGGCTCCAAGAGGAAAGGACTGGTAATACATTCGCAGAAGAACATTTTC
>JARPRG010000511.1:333497-350693 GCA_031001745.1 Hartigia nigra
TCCGACTAGTCCGACCCTAATATAATACTGGGATATGCGCGAACGAGTGGGAGAAAGGAAAAAATAAGCAAAGATAAAAGAATGAAAAAAAAACACACTTTTCTACTCCAGGGAGAAGAATAAAGATAGAGCGCAGTCGCGAAACGATGATTTCTTTGCCCGGCAAGCAATTTGCAATCTAGAAATTTGGCGCAACACGCCGCCGTGTGCTGATTTTCTATTTTTGCCTTGATATTCATTCCTTATTTTTAATTTTTATAATCAACATAAGTTTGATCCTCCGCACTAATACAAAATTGGATAAACGCTAGCAAATTAACTTAAAAGTGGGAGGAAAAATTAACTCTTTTAAACGTGTCCGGTAAAAACGTGATAATGATATCATTTTTGTTTTCTTTTCTTTTCTTTTCAAATGTACCACGAATAGCTTACTCCCTATCCTTGAAGCAGGTAGAATGACAGAGAACTTTTGAGTACGAGTCCTGTAGTTTACGAGCTGGAACGAAGCCCAAAGAAAATCATGGCCGCTTTGTATTCTTCACGGAAAGGGAAGATTAACATCAGAGAAGATAGCTTTAAATCCGCAAGCGCCTTCTTCGCGGGGCGATGGAACGAAGATCAAGGGTTTCCTCGTGCGAACGAATACGCAGGAGAACGTGCGTGAGTGCGGGAGAGAAGCACGCATGTACGTGCGTAGCCCACCTGTGACAGATTTATACTTGTCCGCCGAGTGTTCTTTACGATTATGTCAGATTAAGTGGACTTTTCCGGTACGCGAACGGAAATTCCTGACTATTACGAAATCGTTAACGGAGTCGGATTACGATAAAATGGAATACGGATTTCCGGAATGCCGATACTCCCGCTTCTACTTCTGTCTCGCTTTTTGTTTTTGCTTCTGTACGCTCCAAGCTGAAGGCTCAATAGATCGCCTGAATTTCCTCCTGGTCATCTAAATACGCAGCATCGGCATCTGCCGACAATCCATTGCCTTCGCTCTCCCGCGAATCCAGTCTCTATACAGATCATGCTTCGTCTTAAGCAATTGGAATTCAGTAGAATTACTCAATAAAAAAATAAACCTGAAAAGGTCAAATCCTCGAACTTATCGAGAATTCGTAGGGATTGAAGGAAAAAGAAATGGGGTTATCATTTACTCATGATTCTCAAAAGCCTCTCGAACGAAATGAAAGAAATAGATCCTTTGGCAAAATTCTGAATAGGTATTCCCGGACTTCTGCTTTCGGGAATGCATTGTAATTCAGACCGAAGAGTTTCGCCAGTGGCAAGTCCCTACGTGACCAGCCTGTCAAATTCGACACATAAAACTGCACGAGAGACAGTCATGTCCTGGCTAACGTATCGCTGACACGTGTCCCCGTCGTTTCCGCTGTTTCTCATGGTATCGTCGTACCAACTGCAAGATGCTGCATGCCCTACAGTCAGTTCAGCTCTAAATGATTACTTGAAGACGGATAAGGTCGCATTATGCCAGCAATAATCACTGGTATCGAGGAAGCTGGAAGTCAGGTTGACAGAAGAGAAATGACTTATTGCCGCGTCACTATCATCGGATCATGACTCGCGTTACCTCGTTAGCGATCAGACGGAGAGACTTACAATTAAAATATAGGAGGATTCCAGCGACGAGTACGAAGATGACGACGAGGAGGACCAGGAGAAGCAGAAGGATCGTCGGCCTACACCAGGCACTTGGTGGCACTTCGGTCTGCTGATTCTTCGTCCTCTTCTGCTCCACCACGCTAGACTCACCACTTACGTTCACTACGACACCCTTGTACGTATACTGCGGCACTTTTTTGTTTGCCAGGAATCCATGATCATCCTCGGGATCCGAATAAACTCCGTAAGCTTCGAAGTTGTTCTTCCTGTAGCCGTTCATCTTCTCCGACGTGCCCTCCTCCTGCTCCTGATTCTGACCTCGCGCGTACGATGACGTAGCTTCTCCAATTTTCAGAGTTTGCTCGTAGTTCTTGGCGGAGTCGTACCTCGAGGTGTCATATTTCCCATAGCCTTTGGCCAAATCATATTTCGAGGAGGACTCAATGCACTTGGCTGCCTTTGAGCTCGACTCGTATTGCTGCTCCTCGTATTCGGACTCGAAGGATCTGCTTGCGTCGTACTCGTAACCCTTTTCGCTGCTGTTGTACTTCCCCGAGGACTCGTACCTGGGCAAGGTACCGTACATCTTGGTCGAATGATACTTCCGGGGATTCAAATCTTGAGCAGAACTGGAGCAGAGCTCGTACGTTGAGTCATGAGTCTTGACTCCAGACTCGTAACCCTTGGACACCGGCTCGTAGATCTTTCCAGAGTGTTCCTTCTTCTCAAGCTTGTGCGTCTCCTCGGCATACCTGGATGCGTACTCGTAATCAGTCAGGTCCCTCGAGTATCGTCTGGCGCTCTCGGGATGTTCCTGGCTGTACCTCAACTTCTGGCTCTCGGAATGTTCGTAAGGTGCATCCAGATCAGACTCCTGATAGGGCCTCTCCAATCTCCTCTCGTACCTCAAAGTATCCTTCGGATAAATCCTGTTATCGAACCTTTCCAGACTCTCGCGCTCAAAGGTTCCTTTCCTCTCGAAACTCCTACAGGAATATCCAGGCTGCTGCTGTTGCTCTTCGTCCCTGTAGCCCGTCTCCGCGTTACCGTAATTCGCTCCTGGATCGTAATCCAAGTATCTGGAGCACCTACGTTCGCTACCATAGTCCATCGAGCCTTCAACAACGTTCGGCAGTTTGCTGCTCAAATTTTCACCTGTCCCGGAACTCTGGCAGTTTTCGGCATGCTCCACGAGATTTGGCAACCGCGCAGCACTTGAGCTACCGGGTGTGTTCTCCGTAAGGTCAAGCTTCAGGCCATTGCTTATCTTTTTCATTTTTCACCATTTGCATTCCGATACCATCCCACACGCTTTTGAACATTCGACGACACTTTACTTAATTTTCATTGACTTTCTTCTGTCTAGTTGCTTCCGACCGCAAGATCCAATCGAAACCATCGAGGTTGCTGCTCTTCTTACTGACTCGCTCAAGTGCTGATTGATCTTGGTTAGGATACGGGGACATGTTAGTCGGTTCTTAGTCTGTAGTTAGCAGGAACGAGTCTGCAAAATAGAAAAGGGGATAGCTCGTTAGTGAGTTAGTGGATTAACTGAGATGCAAGGAACGAAAGATAAAGGTATGTACACAATTATTCGAGTGGCAGAAAGTCGAGATTTTCGTTTAAAGAAGGGTGTAAAGGGCGTGCAGAACCTCTTTGTAACTTTAGATGAGCTTACTGCAAACCCTCGTATGCCTTCTTTTAGCCTATACTGCCGTCACCCTGCGAACCCGCCAGACTCAGCTTTAAACTTGCCCCGTTCAGAGAAATAGATGGAGATCGGACTGGGCTACATCCAGTTTGCCATGGACGACACAATTCCTTTATAAAGTCTACTTTCGACCTGCAAGTGGCACGTATTTACGTTGTCGCTACTCGTAGGTTCAAAATAGGTTAGAGATTTGGTCTATGCAGCTAAAGTTCAGATTGAAACGAGGTTAGGTAGAGTTATCACAGAAGACTTTTGGAAGAGAGTCACGTTAGCCAGACTTGCAGGGTAAATGGGTTCGATGCAGGCTAAACTGCGAACTGGGGTGAACGGACGTCTTTTCAAGAAATCTAAATTCTCTAAGTAGAGTCTTGGTGGTTCGCGCGGTTCAAAGGAAATAGGATCTGAGACGTCTGAAGGGAGAGTCAAAATTTCGAGGCGGTTACGTATTACTTGTAGTGCTGCTATGATTAAGGTAGAAGCTGAGTTGGCTGTTGAACTTTAGTTCCTATTCTAGTAACTGTCTATTGCATAGAACTGGCATGCTGCTGGCGTTGAAAGGACCTTGGAAAATCAACAACCTGTGGATGCACGATCATAACCTCGAGCTTCCCTTTTCGCCATTCGTACTTACTTCATATATTATATATGTACAGAAACGTATTATACGATCAGACGCGTGGCTGAAATAATATTTGACTATGTCAATTACGTATTACAGTTAGAAAAAAAATTCAATAATTTGTCATATTAAGTGCGCGGCTCATTTAAAATAATATTCTAATTTGAATTGGCACATTAAAGATATCCTGTAAAGCCGTTTTTCTTAAAACTTTACAACTGTCGCATTTAATATTGTAATACTCGATTGTCATAGAACGGAACAATGTACTGGCATTAACTGTAACAAAAAAAAAAAAAGAATAATATCATATTGCAAATTGACAGTTCAGGTAAAATCGCTTGCAATGCTATTCGGTTCGAATGGCTGTCAATTAGAAATATAAGCGCAACTGCAAACGTATCGACGCATTGAGTTCCGGAATTATTCCTCGTGAATTATATATTAATAGTGTCAATCGTTGTATTAGAGTGGAAGCTAGGTTATGTTATATTATTAAAGATCTTTTGTACGTAGCAGCATTTCCTGTAAAGGTGATTGATGTACTTCTTTATCGCCGCATCGGATACTGAAGTTGTCAGTCGCGCGTAACGAGTCGATTATATCCTTAAAGTGTCTCTATGTATATTTGCACATGTTTCATTCTAATGAAATATATATATATAGACATTGAAAAGTTAAGACTATCCATATAGCTTGACTGACTGACAGAGATTATTAGGCGGCCCCACAAGAGTAAATCATTGTTAGATAATTAGGTAATTTCGAATTTCCCCGATGGATTATTATGAGCCTGCGCGTATAGCTAAAAGTAAGTTGTAGCGTCTAAAGAGAATTAGTCTGCGATATTACTGAAGGTCTTTGGAAGTTGAGAGTAGGTAATTACGTAATTAGGTTTGGACTTTGATATGGGAAGCGACGTTGAGGGAGCGACGTTGTCTGTGAAAGTTGGAGCAAGATAGTTTTCGAAAGAGCCTCATATTTTGCGAGTACAGTAAAGCTAGAAAAAGCGAAAAAGGGATGATGGCAGTTTTCAGGGTTATAAAAATTTCCCGACGACTAACCTGAAGTAATAAGTAGTGCAGGGCTCAAAGGAGATTGCTGTTCCGCATGCAAATATGATTAGTTCCGGAGCGTAACTTCATTTGCGTATATTAAAAGCGTGAATAGCTCACTTTATGCAAACGACGAGGGTGGAATAAAAAATGTTTAGCAGAAAATTATAGAGAGCTCCGCGAACAGTCGGAGAGAGAGAGAGAGAGAGAGAGAGAGAGAGAGAAACAGAAAGAGTGAAAGAGAGAAAAAAAAGACATCGTTTCCCATCGGCCGGAAGTACATCGTACCGTTTCCTGGATTTGTTCTGTAACTACCTACCATTAAAAACGCCAGCCTTCGCATCCATTTAATAATGACGATAATCACAGTACGTTGGTCATTTCTTCGCTAGAGTCACAAGGTACTTCAGAGTGCTGCCCTTTGGGTTTTTAATAGTTTTATAATTTTCATCTGACTACACATTTACAATTCTTATCAGCGATATAGTAATCTACTTGAAAAATTAGCTGAAAAGTACTTTACGGACTATGGTATACCCCAGCAGTTTAATTAATATACCGGGTAGAACTGTTCTTGTAAACTGTTCATTATCGATTAAACTTCGATAGCCGGAATGCTTTTCTCTAACGAACCTCCGTTAAAACTTTGTCGACGTCCAAAAACATAGACTTAACCTCAGGATGTAGAGACGAAGATATTCGAAGATTGCATCGCATATTCGCTCGAGTAATAATTGCTTCTTGGTATGCCACTGCCATTGGCCACATAGCCTCAAGGAGAAATTAGCAAGTAACTGGGCGCATGCATATAGTCGCCCACTTTCAATATGGAATACGTACTGCTGGAGAATCGATAGGTTGCGATGTCGAATTGACCTATCGACGTTCGACAAATCTAGGAATTTCAGAATCTATGGCTGATCTCGACAGGCGATTGATTCGATTACATAATAGAACACAGACGAAGATTCTTGTGCGGATAATAAAATATTAATCGTTCTTTGGATAGTATCAAAAATCGTTGACTCATTTTCAGCGATGCTTCCGATCGTCCGATAGCAATGAGGATTTTGCGGTAGAATGTTAATGCGCTCTTGATGATATTTCATTATTGTCATTATTGTTATTATTAATTAATAAATGATCAGGCTTTATCGGAACCGACTGAATATCAGTATAAAAGTATTCGTAATCAGTATAGTTATTTTCCATCGACAAATTACGTAGTGAAAGGTCATTTGTTCAGAGAAGCATACGTGCACGGGTATTGCAGTCGTTTCACGAAACACGAATGCACCAATGGAATATTAATTAATAAATTATAAGTATCGATTAAAACATCATTTATCGCTAGAACCATTAATTATTTATCAAAGACTCTCGTTCATTGTCCCATGCATTTTTGTATTTGTCTCGCATAAATATTTGTCGATCTTAATTTATACGTTCTTTGGTTTACGTTTCCTTTGATCCTCTCTGAAATCTTTTTGGTTAGGTTTCTGTTTCGATTGCAAAGTAAATAGCAGAAACTACCGAGTGGCAGTCAGTAGAAAGTATAAAAAAGAGTAGAATTGTTATTATTTCTCTGCTCCTCATCCTCGAAAATATATATAAACACTTTTACCCTTTTATTTGACAATTTGCCACACGACTCTCGAACCCCTCGCGGTTGCATAAAAACTTTTGAATTATTTATGTTTTTCCGAGCCCACAGCCGCAGTGCGCGAGATACAAATGCACTTTCTTTTTACCACGCTTTTGAATATTTAATGCCAAAGGGTACACACCCCGTTCGGATCTGTTGGTTAACCTGTTCCACAGCTTTCACGATGCCATGGAGCACAGAGAGAATTCTGACGCAAGTTCTTGGTATTTGACGGCTTTATGGAAGAGCAAGAGTGAGGAAGAAAAAGGCAGTGAACGAAATTAGAAAAAAAATACATAGAGAACCAAGAGTAAGTTACACTGGATTCTCGTTCTCTTTGACTTTTATTCTGGGACTTTGTTCTACACCGCTTATCTTCATTTTCTTCATTGTCTTCCTACCTACCTGCGCTGCCGTATCTCCGTTAAGTAAGGTAAACAAGAAAACAGGAGTATAAGATACGAAAGAAAGGAAAAAAAAAAAGGAGGGAAAATAGCTCCGACATGTACAAAGGTCGCCTAGCAGAGCATCGAACGATTAATGACAGTTTACATGGAGAAAGGAGAGATTTCAGTTTCGGAATGGAGAATTATCAAATCTGAGGATCAAAACCCCCAATTTGTATAGCAGTGTGAAGACAGTAACTTATGCATAATGCATAAATTAGTATATTTTTTAGGCTTTACGAACAACCACGGTATTCCATGACATGCAATGAAGCTTTGTTTTTCCCAGGGAAGGTGTTCGATTACTATTATTGAAGAAGATCACGGACACGAAACGATTCAGGGATTTTCGAGTACCAGGAAAATAAATCTTGCTCCATGTGTACTTGAACTGGCTCTTCTATTCGCGCTTCGTATCCATAGAAAAGTTCAAGAACCTAAGGATAAAAGCTAGCCCGTCTTGGTGAATCCGGTTGAAGCTATCCACCCCCTAGACCCATCTACCTACCTATACTCACTGACATCCTAAACACCCAGAAACTCAAGAGTGACACGACTCAGGAAATGCGTAACAATTAGGTGCACGACAGACGCTCCCAACAGCCATTAGCTGCAGCAGGTAATGGCCGCAATCAAAGGTCAGGATTAGCCAGTAGCATAAGTTAGTTTCAGCTGCATAAAGGCTACAGAGTCCAGGAGTCGTTCGGTCCAACTAAACGTACTCAAGAGCAGCTAGATACCCTCAGTGGTACGTAACAGTTAGCATCCCCGTATGGCACTTCTGTGTCCAGTGAACTCTTCATCACACCCCTGAGGGTAATTTGTGAGGATGGCACTACTGCTCCCTGTTCACTGTTCACTGTTTGTCGTTCTGCGTCACTTTTCAGCGACCAACGTCCCCGAGTTCACAGAGGTCACTCTAGTTCCATAAATTCCGAAATAAGAGAGCCTTGGCTTTAGTGAAGGGAGTCGACAGCCGGAAATCACTCGAGGGCGCAATACCACTGACGATCTCTGGACGCCTCAATAAGTTTCAGCCATTCCTTCAAATCCCAACGAATGTCCCTGAGGTCGCTTCTCCGAGCAACGGTACCTTAGAATCTTCAGGTATGAGTTCACTCAGAATGAGTAAAATTTCGTTTTAAAATTCGACGAAGAGGCGCCACGACGTAAACAATTTTGCGTAGAGTTAACAGAGCCACCGTGTTCCTTTATAGAGCAAGTAAGAAATGGTGAATGTGGGAAAGTGCGAATTCAATATGCCGCTTAGGCGTCGGGACGCCGCTCGAGTACGAGATAAGAATGAAGGCTGGATTCCGCGTATGGCCGGTTGACCCATAAAACGGGCACGAAACGTCATTACAGGCGAATTTAACGTTCGAGTTTAACGCGCAAGCCGAAGCAGCGCTGCACTAATCGTGGCTGCTATCAGCTCGGCATGTCGCCGCGTGTACTGATAAGCCTTAGCCAACCCCTCTCCTTTAGCAACCATCCCTTACGGCCACGTACCCATACTACACCATAGCTACGCAATATAGAATACACCGTATCTGAAGTTCTATTGGATGTAGTAGAGTGTCAGCATTGTATGCAAAGTGTGTGTATGTGCGTGTGAGTCGGTGCTATCGACGCTGATATGCCTATAATCGTGTACCGGGTGTCCACCAATTAGGGAGACCCAAGGGATTTCAGGGCCGTACCAAGAATTAAATAAAATGTGAGCTTATCGGTAATTTGATACTTGGAAAGAAAGGTGGAAGGTGGTCACAGTAGACCAGCCTTACTGGAGATAAGGCTGGTATAGGGAATTCAGGTATTTCGCATGTTTTAAGACGGAATTAATTACGCAATGGAATGTTTGGTCGACTCTTCTAGCTTTATCCGAATGTTATTGGTGATTATGGCAAGAGAGTATAAAAAAAATAATGTAATTCTTTTAACTACTTTCCTGAAAAGCCCATATAAACTCTGAGCTACATTACTAGACGGAAAAGTCACGACATTACGCATCGTAAAATATTATGGACATTTTGAAATTATGATTCTGGAAATTCCTATCGCATTTACACAAGATCTGAATGTTTTATAGTACACTGGTATTCCATGTTTTATGTAAAAAAAAAGAATACAAGCAAAACTGACGGAATTAACAAATATTTTAGTTAAATTCACCATGAGCTTGGTGTCTGGTCTGTGTATCGGTGTATGGGTAAGTACTGTAAATGTCAACTCCATACTACGTCACCTTACGCGCACATGTATTTCGTTTCTTTGCACTCTTTGCGGAAATTCTGATTTCGAATATTTCAATCACAGAATATCGAGACTTTATAGATTTGAAAAGGGCTTATACGCTCCTTCACCATATTGCATATATGAGGATGTCGCGTACAGGGTTTCCATTTAAAATTGATCAACCCCATGGAATCAAAAGTAATTCACTTATTTGAATTAAAATCCGAGATGTTTGCGCTCTTGTGCATCAATAGATGTTTTTCTAGGAATATATATATGAAGGTTAAAGGGACAGAATGTGAATTAAAAAATTGGTGGTTGATCCTAGATAGGAAGGAGGGTGCTCTCGTGGTGGCCAAAGGTCCCCGATAGATGACGACAGCTAGAGCGTGACGAGATTTTTGAAGCGAGGATCCTCAAGGGAAAAACGGTTCTCAGGAAGGGTCGAGCAGAAGCAACGTTTACCGTAAGAGGTGTTATCTACGAAACTCAGGACCCTCCTATTTCGAGACCAGCTTCTCCCGCCCTTCTTCTGCTCACTAAATCAGGCTGGAGATGAGGTGAGAAAGAGCAGCGAGCTTCTGACGATCGACGCATTTTTCTTATGCCTGGAAATTCCTGAGAAGGACGGAAGCTAACAAAAAAAAAAAACAACGAGCGAAAAGGTAGTAGACGTGAAAGGAAGGTGCTAGTAAAATCTGGGGGAATTCGAAATAGGGGTTGCTTTAGGAGTTTGTTTCCTAGAGAAATTGGTAGGTCAAGCAACACGATATAAGCAATGGTTCAAAGAGGAGCCTAGAGATGAGGGCAGAGGTTGTCACCCCTTGCGCCTAGATTATTCTTCAGGAAACTTATGCGACTGATCGTCAAGAGTATAAGACTGTATAAGGGATGAAAAGGATAAAAATTACGAGATGCAGCGGATCGTATGCATGGTGCTAAGAAGAAAGGAGAATGAATCGGCCTTTGAGAGTTTGTAATAGGAGACAAAGCCTGAGGCGTGAGAGCCAGTGGGAAAAGGAATGAGGATGAGGAGGTTGTGGGGGTGCAAGCGGGGGGTGGTAATAAAGAAAAGCGAGAAAACGTCGCGCCACGTTTTGTCAAGGAAAAAAGATTCACGGAAGTCCAGTGCATTTTTCCTACTTTACTGCATCCATGTACATACGGCCGCCATGATGTAAACACCCGTTCGCTCTACGTCCCTCTGCGTACCTTAGGTCGCTGATTTATTTTTTATTCTCTTTTTTTTCGTAGATCCATACAGACTTTTTGTGAGAAGAGCCAAAAAGTATGCCTGAAGATTCCTGAATTTCAAGTTTCAGAATGAAATTCGAAAGAGGCATGAGATTTCTCCGTCATCCTCATAAGAAGATCCTCGCTTTTTACTACAGTAAACTGATATCATCCAGTGAACAGGAAGCTCCGAGAGGACTGTGGATAAGTTTAAATATTATAAATGGAAGGTTAGGGTGAAAGGTCTCGGTATACAAAAAAAAAAAAAAAAAAAAAAAAATGAACAGATGAAAAAAGTGCGGTGGTGAATTAGCCAAATAATGAAATAAAAAGTACGAAAATGCGAAATGTAAAATGTAGGAAAGAGAAATGTGGGTGTTGTAATCGGAGAATGTAAAAGAGAGTGTAATGCCTTGGGAATGGTCCTATTCGCGAGGTAACCGTAATGTATTCCAAGGATAAGGTTATCTTTTATCTCTTATCTTTCTGATACCGCACCCTGTCTCAGGGTTCTGACTCGAGTCGACATGACCTGGCTTCACTCGAATGCCGGAGCTGCGCTGACTGTTCTGCATATCTAAATGCAAAACTGGAAACTACCCTTCTTATCTCCTGCAGCCAATACACGAGCACTTTCTCCATTTTTTATTTTTAACTGCTCCCCCTGACCTATGTATTACCTCAGCAAGATCTGTAAAACGTTCACGTCGAGAGTGAGAGTGCCTCTATCTTCATGTACCATTACGCGCGATACAATTTTCCTATCCAGAGAAAAGAATCATCCCGTAGGAGCCGTACGTGCCGTTCCTTCCATTTTACATCATTCTGAAGGGTCTTGACCTCATCGTGCAAAATGCAAAAGAAAAAGAAAAAAAGGCACGTGTCACTCTAGGTAGGAACGAGATGTTTCCAGATAAGGCATCCTTTTGCAAACCGGGAAGAAAGGTGAACGTTTCACAGGGTACTGACACTGCTGTTGTCGCTTCGGCGAGATGAGAACAATGAGATGGAGAGAAAGGACCCGGAAACGGGCGAGAGAGAAAGAGAGACAAATAAACTAAAGTCTTCGAAACTGTCAGTGGAATGTAGCATAAATGTTATCACAGGACATGGATCAAAATGACTACTGACAATCAGGTCCGATGAGGGAACTTTTAATATGTACCTTTTTATCATGACCATCTTTCGGTCGGAATATTAACCTTGAAAATCTTACCCAAGGCTTTATCTTCCCTAGAATAAGATCAGCAAAGCCACCTTCGCGATTCTTCTTATTTTTGCTTGTTGTCCTTAGCTCTCTGAACTTTAAACGAGCCTCCAAGGATTAGATTGATTCGCAATCGTAACTCGTGAGAATTTCACACAAGGATGTACTTTTGTTTTTCATGATTTCCACTCAGGTCGACCGAACCACAGCGTACTGCGAATATCATGAAGTTTTTTCAAAGGAGAAAGAAAAGCTCGAACCGACTGAAGACTTTCGTAAAGATCAAAGGTGAACTACGCGATCCGAAAACATTGGGAGGTAGAAAATCTCGAAGAATGTCTTACTGGAAGCTGACATTTCTATATTAGTTTCTCTTAAATGAACCAAGCAGCTATGTGCGGCAGGTCACATTCCCGAACGTAAGTCCAGTCGCTCTATCTACGTCTTGGAATATCGAAGCTATGATATCCTAGTTACTGTCGTTCAAAGGGTCTTTATAAAATAGCCAGCGACCTCTATTAATACTGCAGACTAAATTGCATCGCTTCAACTAAAACTATCAAAACTGCAATTAACGATTTTTAGCTTCGTAATTCACGATTTCGTTAAGTCATGCGATATCTTTTTGCTGCATGATTTCGTGTACATGTTCTTTACGAGCTGTCTCATTTGCTTTGAATCGAGTTCTGATTTATCAATTGAGATTAATCTGTTCCAACCGTACGAGGGCACGTTGTGCTTTAATTTTTAATCAGTCTGCGATGGGATCGAAAGTCCAGCATGTGTCGAACGCTCTTCGCGATCAATGGTTTGCGCGCAATAAGAAGCAGGCAAAGCAAGTTGACAAGCTGATAAGGGACACAATATTGTTGCAGCTTTAGAAATTCAATACTGACAGGAGGCCGGGCGGCTCAGACCTCCTTTGTTCGGATTGGGGAGTATGTTTCAATCCATCAGGGCAAACTCTCTTGCGGCCCTTGACTTGGGAGGTGCCTTATGGGTTCTCATGATGCCAAAATGTAGGGGATGCCTGCGCAAGTTAACCCTCTCATCCTGTTCAATAACGCTCTTCGTGAAGGACGTCACTCGCCCCCTCTTATTCTTCTCTCTCTCTCTCTCAGTTTCATACCTGAAGATTTACCTCGATTCATAAAATTAAAGCTCGCAATTCTCGAAACTGCGAGAGGGAATCCTTTTGCGAAGCTCTTGAACCAGGTTACGATAATTACGGGGCATTAGAAAGCCCAGGACAATCGAACCATTATTTGCTCGGCAACAAATTGCGCCGGTAAATAATACTAATTGAGAAATTTTAGATCTTTGATAGCAATCAAAAATGAATCCTACAATTACGTAGAGTAATATCTGGAATTTATCTGTAATATAGAATTCATCCCTGATTAACGAGTATCTTAACATTTTAGTGCCATGTTAAGTCGCCCCCCCCAGGAACCTTTAAGAATCCTTAAAGAGAAAGAAGAAGAATCTTTCGAAAATATGTAAATCACCTACGACGAATGCCGAATTGGCTTTTGCTGTGGAATGAACATTCAAAATATTTCGTAAAGAAATTAACGTCAAGATTAAGAAATAGAAAGGAAATTGCAGGTCGCGCGACTAAGATATTTATCCTGAGCTTTTCTGCTTGATTTTTTAAGAAGCCGAAAAAAAGTTCCCGTGTTTCTTGAAAGGAGAGGAGCAGCCTTTCAGCCTTTCATGAAATAAATAGCTCTTACGCAAGAAACATAACTTTAAAAGCCCAAGGAAATCGGCAATAAAATTACGATTAAATTTATCCTTGATAAATGAGCTCCTTTAAGCGTCCTATTAAATCCGATTCACCTAAAGATACGAAGAACGCATCAAAGTGCGATGCGTCGCGATGCTTCGTTTGAATAAGTCAGCTACGTTAGAGACTCCTAAGAGAAGCATTCATTTTATTCCGTTAGCAATAACTTGCAGGCGTCAGAAACAACGCATCAAATTTCATCTGAAATTATTAATTACAATTTGTAATTAACGTTTCCTCCATTCGCAGCATCAGTTACTTAATGAACAGCATCTTGTCTTACTTATAGCACGCTAGTAATATTTTTTAAATCTATAAACTTCATTTTGGGAGCACTGATCGGTTATCCGTATTTGATCGCGACCGGAAGTTCGGCTCTCACGGACCGGATGTAACGTAAACAAAGGGATAAGATGGCGAAAGTCGGTAAGTCAGCGAGACGAAGAAATCATTATATTCTCGTGTAGACAATTATATTGATTCTATTGATTCTACAAAAATAATATGCGTACCAGTAACAAATTGTAATGCAATTCGCAGGCTTGTCTCGCATCACACTGTACCTATCAGTAGAAAATTCCTCCGTATATCTAAAGCCATTTTAGAAATTTTCAAAAGTTTCATCAATTTATGATTCATGAAGTTTTTGACCATAACGTATCACCTGGACTCCTAAGCCTAAAAGAGCATCGGAGCCACCAAATACTTTTGATTTTTTTTTTTAAATTCCTACCTTCTGGAAAATGTTCACGATATTTCAGGTTTCAGTTACGATTAACTATCATATTTTTCATAACCACTGATTTCATCCCTATTACAGATAAAGTAGCCAACGCGAGTAAAAATATTTCTCATCGTCTTACACAGAATTCAGAACAAAATGCTGGACGAATTATAAATCACGAAGGTCTTATTTTCTTCCTCAAGCAATTCGTTATGCAACAAGCTTTCTTTTTTTGCTTTATAAGATAATTTCTTCTAGCAAGCAAGATTAATAAAATAAACGTATTTTAACTGCTCGTAGTATAAATTTTTATTATAAGGAATTTTTCTATAAATTTTCTCATGCAGGAATTTTTGCAGATAATAAACAGAAATAAAAAGTAATAAAAATTCGCGATATTATTAAAAACAAAAGCAGCAGTATAATAATACCAATATATAATAAACAAGTAAGCCTCGAGTCTCAGTCGCTCCAACCGTGTAGTCGACAAACTATACATTCGCCATTGTTAAAAAAAAAAATTATTTTTTTGCTTGTATAACTTTTACATAGGAAGTGCTCGACATATGTAATTTCGCTGTTCCGTCTGAATGAGAAAGTTCAATCCGATATAAAGTTTAACTCGATCGGTTCATCCGTTTGTTTCGAATTTCGTCCATTAAATTTTCAGTGCACATACGTAAACCCGATCATCCCCTTTTTTGGATGTCGAGCGTAGAAGACACTTGCGCATGTTCGATGCAGTGATGAATCAACAGGACATACTCCGTAGGTCATAGGTTACAGAAATAGTCTAAAAGGTTGCGGAAATGCACGGCCGCTCAGGTTGCAGGTTGTGGTAGAGAGGGTCGGAGTAAGGGGTCGGCAAGTAGTGTAATCCAGCGAGAATTACTTTGACGGGAACGCGAACAGACCGAATAAGAAAACGGGAGCCCAGAACGTATTATCGGGAGCAAAACAGGGAACCTGACGCCTATGGCTATCAGACAATTCGAAATCCCAGCACCAAGTAATAAAATCGATGCGACTCACCGGAGCAGGCACAGCTAATCCATGGGAACGGGGAACTCTATCCTGGGGTCCTTCCTCAGGTGACGAGTCACCACGGCACCAGGATACACTTCGGAAACACGCGGGAAACCGCTTTCGATATCTTTTAATTCGCGAGAACAGAACGCGGGAGCACGACACGACAACACGAACTATACACGAGCGAGAGCCTAAAGTGCCGCTTAGGCAAACACGGGTAGAAAAACTCTAAACACGGAAGCGCGAACAGGCCCAAGATACCTCGCCGGTATCCTGAGCGAGACTGACTTGAAAACATTGACAACAGTCAATTTCGGGAACAAATCAATCTGATTGGTCGAGATCGTTTATCCGATAACTATAGCGCAGTTACCCGAGTCGTCCCTTTAACTATAGCGAGAGCATCTTTTCCTAAATCGGTAGCGCAACAATCTCGGAGGTCCTCCGCGGTCGCTTCCCCTGAACACAGGGCGAAAACAGGGCACTACCAAACTTAACCCGGGGCCTAGGGGTTCCACCCCTGCCACAAACCATAACCCTTATCTCGGCCCGTTCTCCAGCCCTGTGCCCTTCTTCTTTGGGGCGTCGGTATCGCACCCGGGCTTCTGCCGATCCGCGGAGACGACTCGTCTGGTGTTCTCCTCTGCCGGGCTACCCAGTCCCTCAGGTCTTTCTCCTGACGGCAGATTCGAACACGCCGACTCTCCTCTATCTTAATCTGGACTAGCCGAGATCGTAACCTCTACACCAGGTGACGACTCGGTATCGGTTGGCCAATCGCGGACGTTATCTAATCGGTAATTACAGCCCTTTTGTGACCGTGAATCGAAAGATCACCTCACAACCTCACTTCGAGGAATCAAAAGTATTCATTCAAAAATATTCCTAACTCGTACTCGACTTTGCCATTGTTATTCTACAGAAAATATCACAGAGATTTTATCGACAAATCCGAAGCTCTGTGCTCCTGCTAACTACACTGAAAAGTTTATACAGAGCTGAGTCCAACAAGAGAAATCCGTCAGTGCATAGGAATAGAAAAGAAGGAAGAAGAAAGTCTGCAAGAAGAAAAATGCAAACTGACATGTGCACTTGATCAGAGTGCATGTACACTGAAGTCATGTACATGTCCATATACGTAGATAGCTGTGCACTCATCTAGACCCTAGGAGAATCCAGCCAATACATCAAAGAGATATGCGTATTTGACCGAATTGCAAGCAGCTTCAGCGTAACCTACTATCAGTAGTACCAGGAGCAAGGTAACGTCATCAGAGTCTGTAGCTACTAGCTTCATCCCTGATTCCTCTTAACCACCCTCGTACTCACCCTCTTGCATTCCCGCAAGAGATAACCTAATGCCAACCCCTATTAACGCGACGCCAAGAAACTCCTGCTGACCCATACTACATTGCCTCACGGCATTTCGATTATCTGGTCCTTTAATTGCCGGTTTAATACACTCAACCGCGTTTCCGGTACCGGACTGCGGTCGCCCCCTGTAACCCCAGAATACGTAATCTTGAAGCAAGTGTTGGTATTTGAGCAGCATATAAATAAAAGTCTGTAGGGTGCGTGTCTAATCCTCCCCCACCCGACATGGACCGTACAATAACGATCGATACTTCAGGTTTTTCACGGAGCTATCACTGGATGATTACTTGGTCGATATCTCAACTAGGAGTTGTACCACACCTTCTCAAGGCCAATGCAAAAGTTGCCTGACAACCTGGTATAACTCATTGTTGAAAAGCACCATGGGATTATATCCAGAAGTCAATGGAGATCTTGACTCCCTTGGTGTAAAGGGCTCCTACTAGAGAGATGAAGTCGCGCAGAGGGTGGACGAACGAAGAAACGGAGAAACGGAGAAACGGAGA
>JARPRG010000511.1:371956-387397 GCA_031001745.1 Hartigia nigra
GTATACCGTCACCGTCTTGTTCTTGCCCGTTATTCTTGTAGCTTTTTTTCTTTTCTTTTCTTTTCTTTTCTTTTCTTCCATAGTACGGCTAGGTATTCTTAGAACAAGTGTGTGCGCACGCGTATCAGTGTAAGTACGTTTGGCTCCAGTAGTTTCTAAAAATGCGTGGGCATGAGTTCTCAAAAAAATGAATATGAATCCTGTTTCTCTAATTTCACACAATAGTTAGGATATTGATACAATTTGGAAGGTTCGGCGAAAGGTACCTTAATTTGCTACGTATGGTGGCCTAACAAAATGTTTTCACAATTTCCAAAGACCGTCTGCTCCGACAATCTTTTGTCAATCCATTTGAAATCTAGAGAGTGACAGACGTTTTTCCACAAGATTTACGTAATACGAGAGCTATTTTACTACAGGCAGTGACTAATGTCTGTCCACTATCAAAATTTGTTGAACCTCGTGAGAGAGACAGAGAACGTATGTATGATACTAGAGCTATTAAAACCCTGTAAGTACAAAGTAAATAGCATAAAAAAGCAAGAAAAAGTTATAATTAAATAGCTAGAAAGCAGAACTTAATTAACTTCATACTAATAATACTATAGTTGAACCAAGGTAGACCTTATAGAGACTAATTGTAAATACCAAGTAGGAAAGGATGTAGTACCGTTTTAAACATCGCGACTTTCACGAGAGGGAAAGAGAGAAAGTTTTTACCGTATGCGAAAATGTGGCCACTATAAAATAAATGGCCAATGAAATGTCGGTGAAAATTAGCACAACAGCCAAAAGCAGAAAATCCAAGAAACCTCAAAGGAACCAGAAAGCTCCACCAAAAGAAACACTATATATAGAAAATGGAAAAAAAAAGTGACTTTATCCTTATATAAGGCAAATCGCTTAACCGGCGTTATTGACGCAAAGTGCTCGTAATATTTTGACGTCGCACGATGTCGCATCAAAATATATCCAAGTGTCGGTGACCGAGGTCAAATCTAACAATACTGTAGTCTAGAGATCCGTCACACAATGCTTCTGGCCATATATGTGCAATGTGTATACATACATATTTATATATATATATATAAATGACAATGGATATGTAAAGTGAAAAGATATTGGACACTAATTTACCGAAAGAAAATTCTGAAAAATATTTACCTATGTGGTATTTAGTCTATCTCTCTTTGATTTCTTCTCTCTTGTATATCACTGTTTAATAAACACTTTTTCATTCCATTTCTATTTCCACTTTCCCCGTTTCATAACAACTTTTTCCGGATCGAGTTTCTTGGAGTGTCGCCGACACACTCTTCACCCCAGCGTTGCCGTACACGAATCACGCGGAGAATCAGCCTTAATCGCGACTTTACGTGTCGCGTCTTGTCGATTTCTCCTTTCTCTCTCCTTCTCCTTTCCGAATTCTTTTTTTATCCAGGGAGCGAAAAAAAATAATTATTTTTAGATCAATGTTGCCTATTCTTCAATTTACACAGAGTATCATATCATATTGCGTCGGAAAATTTGCTGGAAAGTTTTCGTGTAATCCACTTCAGACCTCCTTAATCTATAAACGCCGCCCTTCTCGAGTTCTTAAGGACAGAGAATAAAGTTACACCAAGAGATTTCTCCGATGGGAATTTTTCCCGAAGCCTGTAATAGGGTCTCCGCAAAAGAAGATCATACGAGGGTTTCCAAAATTGTAAGGATTCAAGTACAGCTCTGGAGAAAGATTTTGTCATGACCGAAAACTCGTAGTTCCTTGTGGACAGTCAGCCACTTTACCGATACTCTGCTAATTGAACGTCTTCTACGTAATAAGTATCCGTGAAGCGAGTCAACTGAATTAGAGGATTTTTCTTCAAATACTGACGCGCATAATACGACGCTCTGAATATGCCAATCACGGCTTTATATTTACACACGCGTCGTGCCAAGTCTTAAGGTTTCATCACGTGTTTGGTCTCGCAGAAGCGCCTCTGTTTCTCTTAAACCTCATACATATGACAGAGGAGTGTATCCAAATCTGCCATGTGCACAGTCACTTTGCCGTTTAAAATAAAATCTTCGTACCGCTTGCAAGTACCACTGATAGTCCTTGACGCGATGCACTGATACAATTGAATCGTCGTATTGACGTATTCCTCTTTCGTAAAATTTGCACTCGCAGCCACCCGCGAGACAACCAATTTCCCTTAATTAATAAAGATAACTGTAGACTGTGAAAAAAACGCCCAAGATATGGTCATTCATGAAGATTGTCGACATCATGGGATTCGTGTACATAATTCTACTTGATATCCCAGCTCGTATTTACGAAGCAACTAAGCTTACGTATCCGATTGCGAAAACAACACGAATTCCCGATTTAAAGAAATAGCGGCATTCGGTCTCGATTTCTCACCCGGTAACGTAGCCGCAAGCCTTCGGAATGTATTTCTGGCAGGGATGTAATTGTAAGTTTGATTGGAAGTTTAATGGCCGCTTGGCAGCTGCAGCCCCTGGAGGCTAGAGACTGTTCGGCACGCGAGACCGCCGGCCGACTGAGGCTCGATTCAACCGACGAGCGTCCCTAACCCCAAACTCTGCTCGTCTTTCGGAACGAATCGTCGTTCGGTATACCTACTGCCACCTACTGCCACCTACTGCCACCTACGACCAGTTCTACGTTCTGCTCAGCAGCCACCCCTTCCAGCTGTTCTGTGAGGGACTTGGGGATGCGCAAGCGTCAGGTGAGTTCCGCTCTGAAGTATCTGCTGCTACTTCTTCTCTTCACTCTGATGAAATGCCTTTGCGACTCTGCTAGGCTAGCAGCTAGAAACTACAAATGAGAAACCATGAGGTAGAAGCTGGTGTCTATCGAGAACTGGAGGAATATCCAACGTCAAATACATATGTGAAGCTACGGTAGGATTGCGACATCAGACTCCGATTTTACAGATAAAACATAAGGAATTTTCTATATTTTACCACGTGCTTTCTACTAAAGAAAATAAAGATGTTATTCCAATAAAGAGTATTACGTTGACCGTTATTAATCATAGCGATGTTAAGTATTAGATATTTGTTCGTTCTTATCGGTTAACCTCAAAATCTAAAGCTGTAATCCAACTATAGTTGTCATTATACTTTTCTTTATATATCATTAATACGCTTCTTCGATACTTTGCAGAATATTCTGTTAAGAGCTGCTGGACAAAGTTCAGGAGATCGGAAGGTGAAAAGATCGAAAGATGATTGACTTCTAGTGCGTGAGATTAGAATTACGAGGAAACTTTTAAATATATTTCGAGTGCATATCCAGCGAGTAGCAGCTGTAAGAATTGGTGCGAAATTCAATGATGGAAACGATGAGTCAAGCGTGGCTGACAAGACTCATTGAAATTCCAAGTTTTTAGATATAATTGAATTTCCGACAGTCCGCAGTAATTTAATTGGGTGTTGTAATTAATATTCCTGCGGAAGACTCTCTCCCTTCTCTTTTATAAGTGTTCAAGTTACTTTCACGATACTCCCTAAGATTGGCGAATCTCTCACGAGGGAAAAATAAATTGGGACTCTATACTCCGATATGCTTAACTTAGTGAATAACCAGAGCTGAGTTTATATGCCGCAAAATAACAGTGTAAGTTTGAGCCTTTACGCAACAGAGTGTTAGCGAGTAGAAAACTTTTCCTATCAGCATTAGTCTAATAAATTCGTATTAAATCAAACACAGAATTTAACTATCAACTAGATTAGCTAAGTATTGCAAGGAAATACACCAGCTAAAAGTTACAAACGAACGGTCGTGTACAAAGAATACATATATACACATAGGGATACAGAGAATTATTCAGACCAAACTCAAAAACTAAATTCGCACTGTCCGTTTGATTTTGATGATAGAACCGTGCTAAAGAAAAAATAAATAAATTGCACAAAACATATAAAAATTACATATAAGTGTATATATTACATTATTAATATATCAATAATGTACGTTGTGTGAATTTAAAAAAAAAATCAAATATATAGACTGTGCCAAATGGGCATGTATAATTTGTCTATATAACTGCAATCGGTGCGTTTGCACTGAATAACCCTGTATAGGTATATTACCTCATAGGTATAGATATAAAGCCAGAGTCGCGGGAAATCAATCACGGCAAAACTACCCTCAGGCGAAGGACCGTTTTCCTGAGGGGTTGCTTCCAGAGAGGGATGAAAAATCGGGGTCCGACTTCTCGAAGTTCTCCACTGACGGGAGAAGTTGCCGTGAGCGGTACGATACTAATATTGGGAATGAGAGGGAATCTTCAAGATCTTTTATCGGATATATAGAACCAAAATGGATAAGGGTTCAATCGATCTTCGGCAAGTTCTCATCCAGTTCCACTCCCTCAATTTCAGTAAAAAGAAATCCTTCAGTAATACTAACAATAACAATAATCGAGGTACGCATAGTGTCGTAACCACGATCCGGTTACCTTCGGTCAAATAGCCAATATTATCAGTTATCGGATTATTACGGCAAATTGTTCGGGTTTGCCTTTACCAACTAACCTCTACATATTGCAGAGCCTCGCTCTCACCCTGGCTGATCTCGAACGAGAAGCCCCATACAACGTACAACAACCCTCCTGAACATACGGAATCTCATGTTCATTCCATGGAGCCACCTTCTCTACTACGTAGCTCGTATCAACGGCAACAACAGCATCGTCCCGCTTACGCGACCAGGTGCGCAGCCCTTCGCCTAAGCATACAGTAAATTCCAACTTGGCCAAACTCTATATACTCTATGGTACACTCGTGGAACCTACGTAGATATCTTCACGCTACTAGCCGTACAATCTCATAGCTGAGACATGATCATATCATTCGTTAAGTCTGAAACATTGCTATTGCTCGATGCCAACCAGTCCATAACCTCAACCGATATGCATATCGTTCTACAGGAAGAGATCTTTTCCAAGTACTCCTTGAAAATCACGGGTCGCTTTCCTCTCTCTCTCTCTCTCTCTCTCTCTTTTGATAAACTGGAAGGACATCTCGAGGATTTGCGAGGATCTCAAGTAGTCCTTGCCGTGGCCAAATCGTCGGCACGCCGAGAACACCGGGTCGACTGAAAACAGAAGCTGAATTCCACTCGGGGAGTGCTATCTGCCAACCCCTAGGAATGTACTCTAACAAGGGTTGCAGGACTGTGAACACTTGGACCAAAACCGAAGAGAATGCTTCTGATATTTCATGGATCGATAACGAATAGAGAACAGGAAACAGGAGCTATGTACAAGAAGCAGTGATCGGGTAGGAATGACGAATTCATCTCTTGGCTGGAAGAAGTAAAGAGCATTTCTCTTTGTCTTCCCGAGGGTCATGCTACCCCTGGATCCCATAAGCCAGGAGAAGTCTCCCCAAATCTCGGCGGGTTAATAGTTGAACGTGCCTGAAGGGATACTTGGAGCTTCTATATTATTCTTCGTTCGCTTGCGATACCCAATTACCTCTGACGTACGTATAGTCGCTCCATAAGTAAAATTGTATTTTCTTGACAGATCAATAACCATGCAGTCTCTGCAAGTAGCAAGTAACACGCGGCTTCGCATACGGTTTTTTTGACAAACTATAGATATGCATGACTCTGCACTGAAATATATTATCTTTTTTCTATTTTACCATATATTTAAGTGACTTCATCGAAAAGGACGTACCTATGACGCGCTAAAAATTCTATCGTTTGCAATGTGCCAAAGAAAGATTTTACTGGTGAACGAAATTTTTCTTGGATTTTACCACACGCGTCCCGTAAGTATCTAAGGGAAAAGGGGAATGGCGGTCGATCGGTCTCTCTTGAATTCGTACAGCCTTCCTTCCTTCCTTTACTTTCTGGAACATGCTTACAGTCCGTTCTCACTCTATCGCCTTTATCCAATCCAACTCAACCGCCGCCTCCGACCTATCTCGCGCCTTGAGCACTCAAACAAACAAGCAACCAAACAACTGAGCAGCAACGTCTGTCTTGGAGCGATAATATGTTAATCAGTAACTTACGATGGTAATTAATGGAGAACGATGGAAAATTATCGACCGTCAGCCTTAACTCGAACTACATCTGACTGGAGATAAATAAAGCCCGGTTGGCGGACTGAACGTTTCGTCAATATATGCCATCCGCCCCTTCAACCCTCAAATCAATAGCCTCGATCGAGATCGCTACCGGTCGCGCTGTTAATTAAAAATTAACGTATCCCGCTAACATTGTTAACAACACTGTTACTGACGTAACGAATGCATCTGTTAACCTAACATAATTATTTCCAGGCTGCGACCCGATATCCATCTGCAGTTCGCACTCTGCAGGCATGTTTATAATACGATAGCAAGAAAAGAAAGAAAAGTAGAATAAAATATTTGCCTTATTGAATAAATTCTTCAATGTTAAAGGCCGAGAGCACTTTTCCAATACGTAGCAGCGAACTTCTGAAGAACTCTTTATCTTTTCTCTCTGTATTTCCAATGAACTATAATTATCTGAAAACAAAAAATCAATCGTTCATTAAGAGATTGCTAGAACAAATATTCTAGTCGGGCACGTAGGTATGAACAAAGAGAAGAGCGGAGAGTACCGAGATTCCGGAAAAAACTCTCTCAAGGTAGTAATACTTTGGAGGGTGTCGCCCTCATGGTTTTTCCAAGCTCTTCCGGGCGCAAGCCCAGCCACGCACACAGCTCGACTTTACAACGGGGTGACAATGCAATTTCGCAGGTTCACCTCGTCCTGACTCCAGCATAAGGGGGGTTGCCGAGCCAGGGGATCGCGTACAAGGATGGGGATGGCAGAGCCTGTAGGACGAGGAGCATAGATGCAGGATGGTGGGAAAAGGACGGGGGAGACCTGTACGTAAAAAAAAGGGCGAAAACGTAAAGAGATTGTCTTTCGCGAGCGCTTAAAATTTGCACTTTTATACTGGGGAAACTGGCGAGTTTTACGCTCCGCGTCGGCATCGTCGTTCCTCTCGGCCGTCGACGCATAAATACGTACTGTTATATACGTAACCGAGAGCTCCGGGGTGACAAGCAATTTGTCATAGCAACCAAAGAGAAGAAATGGGTACCAAGAGACAGAAATACAGTACGAAGCAGGATGGCTGACTGAAGGGAAGACTGAAAAGAAGACGGCGAATAACCAAGAATAGAATGGAAAATTGACAAGAGAAACTGCGAGAATGAAAACTTTTTTTATTCCATACAGGTTACAGGTTTTAATTTTAGGTTATTTCCGAGCTGCTTGAAACTCGTTGCGTCATAGCTTAAGACTAAGCAATGCCTTTAAAATCTTCCCCAGGTAGAAAAATGGTTTAGAAAAACTAGGGATGTTCTAGCCAGTTTTCGACTAGTTATTAGGTAATTTCTTACGAGAGAAGATACGTAACACGCTATCGGATGGAACGGTGTTTCATCTTAATCTGTACGGCTTCTATGAATTAAATAGTGGTCAGCAGGAGCCCTTCTATATTTTAACACTCCATTCTTGGCAAGGTGCAAATAGGAGAATGCAGTAAATGACAAATAAAACTGTGAAAGGTCGTTTGTTGACGCAATTTCACGGCGATTTGATAATCGCTCATGGCGTTGGGGTCACGGATACTGGATGAGGGCTGCACGTTCTCGAGGAAGAGAGAGACAGAAGCAGCAGCGACTCTGCGATGGCTCAGAGATAGCGAGAAGCTCATGGCGAAATCGCACGGCTTACGTGTCGTGCGATTTGCGTGCTCTGTGATGTGGGCTTTGGCGAGGTTTACCTGCACTCCATTGTATGGGATGCTTTACACGTGCATGGTGTGCACCATGGACCGAGTGGGCTTGTGAAGCTCGGTGGACCGGGATATGGGAAATGCATAGTTCGAGCTGAAACCTAACCTCAACTTGGACCTAGTCGAGGTTCGCGTTGTGTGTTCCAGTGTAATATAGGCTTGTACCCGTTTGCAACGCGGTTCTCTCGCGCTTTGCAATTAACCTTTGTCGCGAATGCGTCCCTTTCACCACAAGTACAACTACCCTTTCTTCCAGCATCTATCTACCATCTACCTGCAGCTATGTACATACACTCGTGTATTCTCTCCTTCAGCCACCTTCACTCGCAGCCCCTGACTGACGTCACTCCCTTGCATCTTTGCAACCGTGTGCAACAGCTATATATACCCCATACCCTAGCAGACTCACACGCCGCGCCATAAACTACAAAAATAATTGTCATCTTGACATTCTCCAGAAGTCAGTCCGTTCACGCATTTGCATTTATATCGTCATAACGATCGTCCCATAACTTATATCTCCCACTCAATGCATTTTACACTGCACTATGGCGCATTGGCTTTTTCTCCTACAGTACATAATATATATTTTTAAGCTCAGTACTTTGTTAATGGCCATTGCCTGTCACGAGTTCTTGTCAGCCCTGCCAAACCTTCGGAGTCGAATGAATTCTCACTGATGGCGCGACTTTTGCAGGTGTAAAAGTGAAAACAAAAGAAAGCGACCGACTAACCGAGGGTAGTAACAAGGAGAGACAAAGAACTCGACTGAAATGAAGTGAGGGTCCTTTTGAATACTCGTGGCACGAGTCTCTGTATCTGGCACTGCTGGGAGTTGAAATTCTGATAAGGAATGTCCAAGCCGAGTATCCTGCGCGTCTCCGTAGCAAAGCAGCAGCAGTAGCAGCAGCGACACCTACAATAGCAAGAAGGACAGGGAGAAGAATTTCCGTGCCTATCCGCCTGCTGGTGTACAGCTCTCGTCTCTTTCATCTCTCTCACCCCTCTAGACCCCTCTACACCCCTCTTAACCACCCTCTCGACACGGAATGCCAGATTGTTCGTCAACTTTCATCATAATACGTCGCTACATGCCGCCACATGCCGCTGGCGTTTGCCGAATTAAGGCTGTACTCTAGATACGCATATACCTAACCTTAAATGACATGAGAATATCGACCTCTTCCTCAGAGCATACTCTCTTATACACTCATGCACGCGTATGTGTATCGCAAAGATCTCCCACTCACTTCGCACAGCATCCACGTGCGTTTCTAACTTCAACGAATACACTGGCGAAGACGTGTCTCCTGGAAGACACGTTAGTTTCAACTTTGGAATTTGAATGACACAGGATGCCAGTCCCTTTAAGCTTCATAGAAATTATTATGACAACACCGTCATTGAACGTCGTAAATTCCGAAGCTCCTCAAGTTTTAAGGATCGAATCAATCACTCGCGTGTATTTTTGAAAAATTAAAGACACAAATTAGAAATGAACTTGCACGAGGAAGTTACAAATGAGAACAAAGTATTCAGGTTTCCCGATCGTCCATAGATACACCGAATATTTTCCTCGCGAAAGTTCGATCAATAGATACTCCCGGGAGATTAGTAAGTCCGAGCAGATAAGCACCGAGGGGTAAAATCGGTATTAAAAATCTTCCCTTATTCCCGCTTCAACTTCATTCACTGCTGGCACAGCTAGTAGGGGCGAAGCTACAGCCTTGAGTATGCAGAGGGACTAGACACTCGGGTGACCCTTAAGCTGTGGAGGAACCTGCTCCTGAACGAAGGACGAATTGAGGGTACGGATAGGGAGGCTGGTAGCAGTATGCTAAGAAGTAGACTAAGTACATAAGATGATTATTGTATAAATTCTCTGACATCCCAATAGACTTCGCTAAGGGGTAGAGTGAGGGAGAAGAAGGGTCGAACGAAGGAGTGCGAGAAAGAGGCCGTGAACGTCGCTCCTCGAAGGGCTAACCTTCACTTAGGAGGTTAAACGGAAATAGAATTCAAATTGTTATTTTAATATTTATCAGTCCTCTCTTAAGTCTCTTGAAACAATGTAAGCATCGCGGCGCACCGCGTCGCATCGTATCGGCACGATCGTCAATAAATCAGGCAAATAGATTCATTTTTTCTTTTTAAATATTTTTTTTTTTTTTTTAATAATGCAACTGTATTATTATAGCGATTATATTGGAGATCTTTGATATATTTTAGTAAATCCTTCGTGTTTAACTATCAGAGAACTGTACAGTGCTTGGCCGTTCGATCTGGTTCGAGTATGGAACAGATCAGATGAAAGAACTTTAAGTGATAGGTAGCAAAATGTTCAGTTGCCATTAATATTTTGCCGAAAATAATGTATGGTAAATCATTGGAAACCCATACATTACCTTTCGTAAAGGAGCATTGGCAATTGAGAAGTTTTTCCACGGGAATCGAATCCCGTGGGAAAACTTCTTAGGGATCTCTAATACGAAACACGTGTTCTCATCTGCAACTCTAAGCGAATATATTCGCGACATTTCAATATAATATCTGACGATGTAGAAATAATAAGAGATCGCGCACAATAGCAAGAGAGGCAAGAAGATAAAGAAGAGAAAGGTCGTCGATAGGTCAATCATAAGTCAAGCAGATGGTTCCTTTCTATTCTAGCAGCCGTCTACGTGAATACCGAGGATTTTAGAAATACGAGAGTAAAAGTATAAAACCAATTGAAAAAGCAAGAAAGCTCGTAGCTACATAGAGATTGATCCTTAGTAAAAGGAAAAATCTCAGAAAACGATGCAGGTTGGCTGATTTTAATCAAAGGTTAGCGGGGCTGCTGATAATCAACAGCTAACCTTCGGCGGATAGTGGCGGTCTGTTGGCTGGCTCTCGCTGATAACGGACTTAGCGGATAAGCTCTCGTAGAGCCACTGTTCCAATTCGAGCATCCTCGTTATTATGGATATATCGATGCTCTCGGATAATCAATTAATCGACAGGCGCCTTCTTAATTAGTGCTCGGCATTTCGAATGCCCATTCAATTACAGAGTCGCTTAATCTGCTTACACAGGGGGCGCCAGTTGGAACTGGAAATTCCAAACTCTTGCGTAACTCTACAGATTCGTCTGGATAGACTGAAGTATTCCGTTTGAATGTTTTCATCCTCGTAACCACATATTTAACTTAATGACGTAATGATCCTTCTACAACCAGGTTTTTTTTCTTGATAACTCGACGCGTCTAGTGATCATTCGCCATGTCTTAAATCTTCTCCTTTCCCGCGTGACCTCTGCACACTCGTATCTTCTTTTTTGAAAAACTGCGATGCTCAACGGGATATCATTTTTTTGTCGATGCGAAATATGTTCGGACTTATGGGAACATCCTTGGCTGTCTCTTTTTTTCCTGAGAAGTAATTGTTTTTAATTTCGCTCGACGCTTACCGAAAGGACGAACGACTGACGCCCGAATAAGAGGTTTGTACTAGGTTTTCTGCCAAAGTCTACCATCTTTCGTTTTTCGTTCTTTCTTATTTTATTCTGTTTTCTTTTCTGCGAAAAATACACGTCGTCATCCAGCACGAAGAAACGGAGAGCCAGAAACCGTACCAGGTAATACAATATAGCAATAGAAGGTCCTTGAGAAAGGATGAAATATGCACAGAGAAGAATTCACGAATTCTAGCGAATAAAGATCTCCGGAGGCTGCAAGAATGATGACAGAAGTTCTGGTAATAGAGCTTTCCGGAAATTGTAATATCTCTGAGAGGGAAGGTCCCGAAAAAAACTCGGGAATGCGTGTCCTGCGATAGGTGGTCGGGATGACGATGGTCCTGGACAGCGGTTCAAATTGAAAGGAGCTTCGAAGAGGGGTTGAGAAGCAGTTATGGTCCATAGGGATGAAGGAGATGCTGCTGCGAGGAAGGTCTTATTCAGAGGATCTCAAAACACTTGGAGCTGTTTTTGCAAGGATCGAAGGTGACCATATTGAGTATCTTGTCTGTTTTTCACCATCCATCCTCTGGGGTTTCCTTACTTTTCATTCCTTCTCCTCCTCCTCCTCCCCCACTTCTTCTTCTTCCTTTTCTTCTTTGCCTCCTTTTTCTCCATCTTCTTCTTTCTTTCTGAGCTTTCGTGCACTTCGACTCCTACGCTCGACCAATACCCATAACTCCCTGTGTCCGAGCAGATGGAATTTTTCTACTTTATTTTACCACATGCAATATCAAATTCCGATCCTCGTTCCTTTTAGACGAGAAATTCTGCTCCCTCTTTTTAGCTGTCTTTTTTACTTTTGGTTAACGCTGAATTTAATTTTTGATTCTTCTTCGGAAGAGACAAAAAAAGTTGGAGATAAATCAAGGAAGAAAAAGTCTTATGGCCTAAATAATTTTAGGCTCCATACCTTGAATTCAACTGATTGCAGAAAGGTTACTGTGGTCCGATAGGACCATCCGCCGCGGCGCAACACCTCATTTGATATTTCATAGATTTGACTGATTAAACTGAAATTCCAGAATCACGTGCATATTTGCAAGAGACAGGCAGAACTGCCGGGCAAAATTAGCCATTTCACGTGAAATAGAAAAGACCAGGATGAAACGGACCGATTGGCTGACACGAGTAAAGTTTCGCTTCGTAAATCCTCGACGATTATTAGTTCGACAAGTAGTTCCTGGTTGCCGGGAGTTCAGTAAAGGGAGGTGTGACGGAGGTCGGGTTAAAGTGAAGCTTGATTAGGCGCGGTAACTTATTTGCATCTTAACCTCGACAACTTAAACCATATTAAATTGTGCTTAAGTCAAGCGCGCGTCACGACTGATTATGCAGGGAACGTAGTTGAAGGACCAACTCTGACAATGAAAGCTCCTAGTATATTTCGCACTAAAGTGACAGCAGCTTGTAATTGTCGAGAAACATTGTACCGTATCACGAGTGTAATTTTACAATTTTCTTAACCAAAGTCGACCTGTTGGACCAACGGATTAGAACTAAGCCGTCGGCCTTTAAATTTCATTCTACGTCTTTTTTCTATTCCTCGGAATACACTAAGTAAAAGACATTAGAAGAAGCGCGCATTTTCAAATATTCTATTAAGAACCAGAAATAGTCTCGTAGGATTAAAGAGAGAAAATTCTTTACTCTCTATCTCTCTGTCACTCGAAGGAAATCGTTCTTTCGATAAAAACCAATATCCTTTTGAGCGGTCACAGTAACTCCATTCAAGGGATCCGGGTGTATTCACATAGATCAGAACGAGATTATAAAAGTGGAAAGACTCGAAGGATGAGTAAACTGAAGGAAAGTCAAGAATGGAAGGACGGAAAGACCTAGAGAAAGAAAGAAGAAAAGAATGTCCCAGACAAGAAAGGACAGACTTGAGTAGTGTTGCACGTCGTGAGTAACGCGCAGAATCCGTCGACTCGTTCGAAATAATGTCTTAAGGAGATTGGAGTGGTACAGTCCCGTGCGGTGAGAGTAAAAGTGACAAATAAGTTATAACAAATGTAGAGCATAAAATCGGCATAGACAAAGAGAGATTGAAGAAAAGGCAGCGTGCCTCTAGCATAAAACAATGGAATAAAAGCGTAATTGCTTAGAGGTTAAAAACCATATCCCTTATCCGATATTAATGTACCATAGGCTATTTTATTCGTTATAAGATAGAATTCTCGTTTAGCTTTGTCCTTACGCAGAAATTCTTCCGTTCCAATCTCCTTAATAAAGTCTTGGAGGTGTTAGGAGGTGTAAAGATCCGAGGAGGCCCAATTGCGAATACCAAGGAATAGTTCCGGGTCTGGAAACCCGTCCTGGTAAAATTGCGAGGGTTCAGAGATGCTGGCCATCGCCTAAGCATGGTAGAAGTGGCAACAGCATAGTAGTACAGTGGTGGTGGTGGTGGTGGTGGTGGTGATGGTGGTAGAGTGGTCGTACGACGGGCCGAGGGCGTATTTGACCATATTAGCCGAGGGTGTGTTTGTCGGGAGTAAACGGACGAAACCGGTAATTATATTTGGAGTCGATTCCTTAAATACACAAAGCAGGATCCTGCAGCCGATCCTGACCATCAAAGAGACGTTATACACGCCTCCCTCGCATACCTAACCTATACTCGGGGATTCAGGAACGGCGGGATAGAAGGCAAAGGAAATCGAGTTGACTTGGTGAAAGTCTGAAAGGACAACGAACAGAAGAGACCTAGCCTAACCCTTTAAGGACTCCATTCGAAAAGAGCGTAGACCTCGGCTTGAAATTCGCCATACTCGAAAGACTGATACGTTTGAGGAGTTCAAAACGCATCCAGTAAAGATTCCAGGAAGAGTAGAAAGAGTAGAGTATCGAGCAGACGTAGAGATTGGTAGCGTCCTGAGGGAGACGGCATCTTCCGGAGCAACGTGACGTGGCTATGGCTGAACGAGTACATGGTCCGTTGGTCTAATCTAGGGTTAAGTTGGGTTAGGTTAGGTTAAGTTAGACGTGCCCCAACAAGTATTAGTCGTAGAAGGTTAGTGCCCCAACCGAGGCAAGGGAAACTTGGGCAAAGTCTCTTCAATATGCAGTAGCCTCGTGGCTGCCAGCTAGACCCGGCTATTCCTTATACCGGAAACCAGGATGACTTAACTGGTTACGTGTGTGTACTGGCCGGAAGAGGAGCTTGCGCGTAATGCATAATTTCCTGAAGCGGCCATCCGCTCGCTCGACGAAGTCCTGGGACCCCTGAAATAGCCAATCCTGGAACATACCCTCAACGATTTTCCTTCTGTGTGGATTTATCGAGGATATCTTGTCGCGTGGCGTCGCGACGCCTCCTATGCGAAAAAGACCTTATTGGCAATCATACTCTGACTCCATCCCTCTGATTCCATCCGATTTGACCCTCTTCGACAGCTGTCTATGTCAGCCTCGCAGTCTTGCCTACGAATAGACCCTTCACGTCGAAAAGTGATCATTCCTTAAATCCTTGAATCCTTGGAAACAATCTTGTTCTTGAATCACTGCCAGGAACAATAAACCCACTGGGATAGAATCAGGAATACATTGCCTCCCTTTCGAGGTCCAATTAGAGCTTCCAGTCGTAATCGCAACTTCGCTTGATTCGAAGAATTCTCAAGATTCGCTCCTAATCGGATGAATAGGAGGTTTTCTTGGAAATAAAATCTTCAAATTTCTCGTACAAAATGAACGTTTTACCATTCCAGTCTTGCTTGTCTAAGAAAATGAATGAATTTCTCGAGCGTTGGTCCAGGAAAAGGTACAAGACAAGGAGGACATCATTAGAATGTACTCAAGAAAACAGTCAACGAAGAAATAATTGAAAATTCACTGGACAAAGTTTTGGCTAGAGCGACAGTCCTTTACGCAAGGTTGAGTATTAAAAAATTCTCGACGGCGCCCTCCTTAATTCGATCCCGGGACCCAAATTATAATTACTTTTGGGTTAATTGCAATTACAGCGAGATCAATTAGAAAGTGGGGTGTGTCCCAGGGGATGGTGGAGCAGAAGAAGAACCAGAAGGAACGAGAAAGGCCGAGTAGACGGAGCAAAAGCCAGCAGTAGAGGGTTATGGAAGATGCCTCTTGGCTGAACGAAGGGGTGGGTCACCCTTAGCCGACCTACCTACCTACCTACCTACCT
>JARPRG010000512.1:0-56045 GCA_031001745.1 Hartigia nigra
GACAAAGTAATGCGTACTAGAAAAACTTGCATTCTTGAAAACAAACACCTATACCCAAGAAACTACAGATAGAAACGTCTGGACACCCTGGACTGCCACTTCCGATACCTAGACACAAGAAACTACGAAGAGAAACATTCAGATACCCTGGACTTCCACTTCTGACACCTAGACACAAGAAACTACGGAAACGAGTATCGAGACACCCTGTGATCTTCCACTTTTGTTACTTAGAATATGGGGAACTACGTCATGCACTGCATATGAATGTCGATTCCAGTTTTCATGAGACTAAAGACTTTATAATTCTATACTCTTGTGAATGCCTCCTTATATTATCTGAAAATTTGGTGTGGTAGGTACCTGCATGGATAATATGTGTGAATTTTGTGTGCAAGGAAAATATTGAAAAAATTGGTTTCTAGCGAACCACCTTGTATATATTGTTTTGCCGAAAGAAACTACACGACAATATTTTACGTATTCGAGTGCTTTCGAGAAAGATAGGATCAGCGCCATTTGTGAGTGAAAACGTAAATGGACATGCGAAGACGACGACGACGGAACTGAAATAAAAGTATCTTGCTCGCCCTCTCAATACACCCTGATTTCATACACCAGTCTCATTGATTATGGTGGCAATCAAATCAGAACCCCCAATTCCTATAATGCATGTATTAATAACTTTTTCTCATTTGTAGCCGTTCATAAGATATTTGGTTCCAAACGCAGGTACAAGAGTTGGCTCGGTTAAAGAGACTCGGCGGGCCGTGCCTTGTCCAACCGGTTGCCTGTAATTGGCGCGATACTCGACCGAGTCTCTTGATATCGATCCAATTCATTTTCATTTCCTTATCCTCTGCCCGTCGTCTTCTTCATCTATATAAATGGGTTCGATATGCAGAAAAATTATTTCTTTGCATCTTTGGAATCATTCGTGAAAACTGTCAGGATTTGATTAATTCTCTTTTGCATCTTTTACGTCTTCTTTATCTGCCTCTTAGTATATTTTTAGCCTTAATGATCTTCCATTTATTTTTTTATTTTCAATAGGATTGTCATTTGATGAAAATCAAAATCAATATCGTTTATCAACGATAGGTACTAGCTGTCTCTATTCAATGTCTTGAGCAGAAATGTAAATAAGTATGTCACGTAACAGAAAACTGTTTAGTACTTTCGTAAAAGTGTTACGTTAAACCGTTAACGTATTAATGATATATCTATCCTTATATTTCGATATCAATTATTTTCAGTTTTAGTAGAAAACTACTTTTCGTAAATCATAATACCTATGATATTACTATACAGAATTTTAATGCCTTAGCGCCATCTGTCGAATAAACTCGGTATTATTAAAATTTTAATAATACTATAACCCAAGATCCGGACCACTTTCAACATATGAATTTTTATCTCCACCAATAACCGACAGAAAGAATGTAAGAAACACAATATCGTATAATTAATGTGACAAACAGTTTTATTTCTCTATATATTATGCAGCTCACAAAAATTACCTCGATATTTATATGTACAACTTAGTACGCGACAAATTTATAGATCCTAATTCCACGATCGCTTAAATTTACTTATTACTGATTTTAAAACTGATAAATTAGTAGTCTAGTATAATAAGCTTATATTTAATACTGTTGGTCCTATACAATGCTTAATGTTAGTGCATGCAATAACAACAATTTCGAGAAATCTTAGTGCATCTAAATAAGTGAGTGAGTTTATGTTTCAAACACAATATCCTATTTTTAGTTATACAAGACGTGTTACAATGATGGTTGATATCAAATTATTGGACGATAATAGTTTAATTTTTACCTTTGCTATTTATTTTATGGTATACATATTGTAAAATCTTAATATACAAGTTTTCTCTCTTTTCTTATAATCTTACATCATTCGCTGTATTACTGCTATATTCTAAACACAACAGCATTGGAATTCTATTTTGATTCGCTGGTTTCATTGCATTAAGCAGGTAGCTCACTAGATGGCAGTTGAGTACTCCTTAACATGAAAAAAAAAGAATAAACATAATGAAATAAAATTCCTAAAAATATAATTTTGATTTTCATATTTTGTATGTATGTACAGATATTAGTATGCTTACCGTTTCATGATTCCCATTAAGATAATGTACAAAACGTATTGTTTTCCAAACAACAATAATTAGTCCAACATAAATTCTTTTCTGAGGAGTAATACTTGAAATTCGTAATTCGCGAATTCTTTGAACGTGGAATTCATTCGGAAAAGGGACTATATATTTGCAAGAAAAGGTTATTGTTATGAAATCTGTTAACAGTAAATAATTCGTATAAAATAAATTCATCGCAATCGCAGGTATCTTCTGTACAAAAATTATTTTATTAAAAAGAGTCGTTATTAGGAAAGTTGGTTAACCATTTACAACAAATTGTCCTAGACGCAGCCGTCGTTGAAAATAATCAATTCTGATCTATGATAAATTGTAATTTATTTTCTTGTCACACACAAACGTGTCATATATGGATCCGTGATACGTTGTCACAGTATGATGGAAACGGGCCGATTTACAAAAAGAAAAGGAAAATCGAATCACCAGAATATCTTTCTCAAAGAACTAAGACAAAAGTAAAGAAAGAACGAAATGCATCCTTAGCTAAATGTCAATCGGATAGAGCTTCCAATTAAATAAAGTAATCTCCAGATAAATAGTTTCAAGACAAACAATAAGGAAGCTTATAATGAAAATGTAATAATGAAAATTCTGTACTCGTATCTTTTATTAAAATTTCCACTGATCGATATTGTTCATGTATAATCAACACTTGTCCGGTGCCATTTTTCCTTGCAGTGATCTTGGAAATACTATTGTACCAAACAAAGGATACGAATACAGTGCCAGACATTTTTCTTAAAAACATAACTCCACATATTTTAGAACTCTTAAGAACGTGGTGAACAACATTTTGCGCGATCTTGAAAAATTTTGGTCCGCGACATCGAACACTGCCTCGCAATATTGAGCACTTGAACGACAAAAAGGTACGATCAATGCGCCATTGTTTGTAAAATACAATATTTTCATGTCGCTCCTTACGCTTTTTATATCTATTTTTTGTTTTTCTTGTGTCCTGGGTAGTTGTAATACTATATAAAGACGCAGTCGCGAGGTTCAACTGACCTGCCGTCAAATTCTCAACGCATCTTATTGTGCTATTCGTGATACAAAATGGCGAATTTGGTCCCTAACTATCGCGATCCAGAGAATCCAGAGTGTCATTGCTCGACGAGTGCGTCAGATCGCTCAGCTCATCCAGGTGCTTCTGTCGTTTTCGTACATTCCAATGTAGACATTCCGCCAATGAATCAAACCAATCAGTTATCTGATCAGCTGCGCAAATACTCGGTACTGGATATATTGAAGTTGTCACCCTTAAGCTAAAAATGAATTAAAGGCGCCACATGAGATTTGGCATAAATATTAAGACCTGCTTTATGGTCCACAACCAGATATATATATACGTAAGTATACTTGATAAGTAGTTCATATTTTGTATCCGAACTTTCGTAAAATTTCATTTGAAATTTTTTGACTTTACGTATACAACATTTTTCGTAATTATCAATTACTGTAAAATACTTTAACGAAATTACTACAAAGAACTAATCAGACTACTGTTATCAAGTGTACTTCATAGAAACGGTATGTAATGATTTTAAGAGAGAGTTGACGTAGTAAAGTAGATAAGAGAGAATGATGATACATTGAATGATGAGTCCGGAAGAAATCCGTCACCCGAACAGCAATGCGCAGCCCACGTCTCATTCAGTGTTAGTAAAAGCGAACATTCGCCGACGGATGAAGAGGCTATTCGTCCATGTATTCTTCGTTAGAGAACGAGTATATGTCAGAAAGTACATAGAACGATGTACAATGAACAACAGAGACAAAAAACATGGGACAAACCTGTCCCCAACGCGCAGTTCTTGCTGATTTCGACCATCGAAGGAGACGTAGGCTGTGCTGCGAGCTTTGCTGTTCGCCATTATCTGAAAATACGATACAGCGATTAGAAGGTATATTTAATATTTCATTACCTGTCCCCGTGGAAAAGTTCCTGACGATTTCTCCCGTCAAACGACACCCAAGAAGTATTCCTGCTATCCGGAGATACGGAAATCTAATAAACGTAAATTGAAGATATTCATTGAAATCAGTCGACGCTTAAGACAATTACGGTTTATTTGATTAATCATACTTATAGCTATAGTCTTTTTTTAAGCGAATCGAAAGGCTATCACGTTAACGTGACAGACAACCAAGAAACATGGTAACATCAAGCATGGTTGGCCAAGTACATGGACTATAAATGAAATTGAAAAACGGGTGTGAAATATTTTTGAATTTCAGGAACACGTACTGCCACAATCAATTACCAATTCCGATTCCTGTAGACGTGTGTATCATTTCAAAAATACGTCTGCAGATCATTTATTAGAATAGAACGTGCATACAGTTCAACGTACCTTGAGTTCAACTCCAGCAGGTACTACGATGGGTCTGAAGGACAACGAATGTGGACAAATCGGTGTAATCATAATGGCCGGTACCGACGGATGAATCATGCTTGCACCAGCTGCTACTGCATAAGCGGTGGAACCCGTTGGTGTGCTGACTATCAAACCGTCACCCTGGACACTGGTTACGTGCTTGCCGTCGATGAAGAGGTCGATGTTCGAGAGATACGGGGACGGACCTCGATCGACTACGACTTCGTTCAGGACCAGCAGATTCGTCGGAGGTTTGGCTGGTTGGCCTTCTTCGCCTTTTCGCATTATTATGCAACGCAACCTGCTGCGTAGAGTCAAAGCTGCGTGTCCTGAAAATATAACAAAAACATAAGGAATTTTATCGACTCTCCTTTGCGCACAATACTCTTTCTTTCTTCGCATCGTATAAGATGGTATGATGATCAAAGATTCAAAGTTTCAGTACTCCCAGATTACGAGCGAGCATTATGATTTTTTAAATATTTTCATTGATACCGTCTTGTGTTTTTATATGATAGAAATATCTTTTAACGATTCGAAACATATTTTTTATGCTTCTCAGCAGGATATTATTAGACGAACAGTAACTTTTTCGCAAAAAAATTGCCAATTCATCTCAAGCTATTTATCGCTGGTCTGACAGACATTTACTATTAAAATAATTGACGTTTCAAACGCCAAAAATTACAAAATGGAATACGATTGTTCCCAAGGAAACAAAAAAAGAAAAAAAAGAAGCAGCACCTCAACTGAAAGTCCGCTTACACAATTGACCGCAAAGCCGGTAGTTAAGACTAATGAGATTGATGCCCAGTTTTGTTTAGCAACATACATGTGCAAGCGGTAATTTCACCGTGACGAATGCCAATCTCTACAGCTGCGCGATTTGGTCGATTAAGCTGATTGGTGCTTCAGAGCGATAGAAAAAAATTATTAAAAAAAAGACGAATAAACAAAAATGCTTTTGAAACGATAACCCGACTGGGTAATAAACATACTACGTGCTATCGTCGCGGCAAGAATAATCTGCCGCTGTTCTTCCTCTTCATCATTCATGACAGAGGCACGCGTGATCTTTGATATTGTTTCCATATGGACCTTGGTGAACTTTGTTTCTGTATCACGTGAATTTTTCATGGCCCTACTTGCGCAACAAGATGACAAGGATAATAAGGTAGGTGATATTGGATTTTCCGAAGGCTTCCAGCCTGAGAATGGAAAAAGGGAAAGAAAAATAAGCGGAATTCAAGATATCTTATGTTTATCGAACTGTATCGATCAATTTTCGATTGCACCTAGAATTTATAATATATAAATACAGTGCTTCATTGAATTTCTCATACACCTGATTAAGACGGAACATCCGCTTGCGATGTTACAAAAAGTGACAACTCACCCTCTAAAACGTTGGTCACTTGTTCTTGAAAGTTGTCGAATTCAAATGGCGTGAGAAAGCCTAGTGATCCCAAATGGAAGGCCATTACCGGTGGTACAGACTGTTGAAACAATAGACTAGCGTAGAGGAGGGTACCGTCCCCACCCAGACACACAATGAAGTCTATACGATCCTGAATAAAAGAAAGAATTATAAAAAAAAAAAATTATGCAAGAAAAATGTAAATAATTAGCATACCGCAAATGAATGTCTTGTATCAATCTTTCTTATTTTTTAATCATTGCCTTTTTTCAAGTGTTACCTGAAGATCATCGGTGCCGTCCCTGAAGGTCTGCAATCTGTCCCGTACCCCCTGAAATCTAGGATCACGTGCCAGGGCAGAATCCTCCAGGACCGAAGCCTCCACAAAGACCACCATTCTTTTTTCCTAAAGAAGAATAATGATACCATCGCTAAATTCTCATTTGGCACTGAATTTAAACGTAATTTACATACGAGGCACGATTCACTTTGATCGCCAAAAATTTAATCCATTATATAAAAAAAAAAAAGGACCGTTTCATTATATATCGTTCACGCGATTGCTACGTGACCGAAATTTGCAGTCAAGTGGGATTCTGAACGATCACTTATCTGACACGTTCGCACGATAACCTTAATCTGTGAACGTGACTGACTTCTATCGAGAGTCTAGAAAGTGCTAACCGAGTGCATCCTTAATGAGCTAGTGTAATCACTACGAGTAATTTTTCGTTTGATAAATTACGTAAGCATTACAAATTCATGAGTCCTTATAATAATATCCAGAGTTTTTATTACTATTGTAGTCGCTTGATAAATATTATAGCAATGAAGTTTTGCCATTTAAAAATATGTCGGATATCAGCGAATCACATATAGGTGATGCTCGAATATTTTAAGAAGTTACGTCAGAGAGGAATTGTGCCATTGGAATAAATACGAAAGTCACGATGATAAATAATTTGTTGAATACGAATTATTCCGGGATTCAAGGTTAACGCAGCCTCCTCCGTCATGATTTGTTGCTTTATCGTTCAATTGAAATTCATTAATTACCTCTATTAACCACGTGACCAGCTGAACAAACGGCGGCAGAACCGATGAGTCGCGGATCTTTTTAATGACAAGAACCGATAGTGGTGGCTTGTACCACGTCAACCTCTGAGAGGCTGGGTCTTGAATAGTCCTGAAAAATGACCGAATAATCTCATTAAACAAATCTTGCGTTTCTTAATAAACTCAATGAGATCAAACAGTTAGTCGATTGACCATTTAACATGAAACTGAGGTAAATGAAAGTAAAAAAAAAACCATCTATTAACGAGCAAAAAATAGATGACACCTTTCTCCATACCATTTCCATTGCATCATTCTATCTCCCTCCATATCTCTCATAATATAGTACTCATATATTTTTTTTTTATTATTTAACGCAATCGTCTACAGTATTCCATATGTTCTCACGCCTTTGTCTCCTGGTCTTCGAAAGTGCACACCTCATTAAATAAATTGATCTCTCTCTCTCTCTCTCTCTCTTACTCTACCTACCTACCCTTACACGTGTATATCTCGTGCAATTTTATACATACTAGAGCATTAACGTAGCAAAACAAAAATCATTCAACCAGCCACTCCAGCAGACACGGCACTCGCAAAACGTATAGCTCAACTTAAAAATACACAGGACGATAACGAGTATAATTTCACGGTACAATCAGTGTATCCTTAGCACTAAAATTCTTGCCTAAAAACACGCGTGCATCAACAGTCAATCAGTCAGTGAGTCTTACGACGTTACTTCGTTAAGGAGCGAAACTGGTTGGTAATAATTAAGTTTGACGAGGGACAGGGAGACCACGGGGAGGGCGGCGAACTCTATGTATCGAATTCATTTCGGTGACGTCATGGCATGACGTGCAAAACTTGAGTGAAACAGTGTCAAATGAACTGACACCAAGTCATTGTCATCGTGACCAGGTAAGTCATGCAACTCGAAAAAGACAATATGGGAAAAGTACCGTCTAGATGCATTATGCAATTACATCCCTGCATTAAGGTGCATCGATTACAGTTTTAAACTACGCGTCCAATGATAAGCAAGACGTCTGGCAGGTATAGGGTTCAGGAGTTCAAAGAACAAGTGCCGTGGATCAATGAATTATATTGCGAAATGGGTCGAGGCTTGACTGAAGGTACATGTCTAGTGCGAATAGATCCTTAATGCATCGATATGACTCGGTCAACGAACAGATTTCTTTGGCGAATAACTCGATAAAGTTTATTGTAATTTCAAATCAATTTCAATATAATAACAAATATTTCATCGTCACAGTCACTCGCCATATGCAAGAGCTAATCGATACATTTTGAATTGATAACAATCGTTTGACAATGATTTCTTTTTAAGGGGCCAACTTAATATAGCTTCTAATGTAATTGAGTCCCCTAAATCTTCAACTGATCCCAAGTGATAACTATACTTTATGGATACTCATTACGAATTCGACTGACGGTAATATTGTTATTGTTTATTAATGCTGTTCGACTGTTGTTCTTATTCTAATGCGTCAAAGCAGTGGGAAAAGTTGGTGCAGCGATCACGTAGATCCATGTCGTATATAATACCTCAGCAAGTAGTTGTATTGATTGGTTGTATTCGTCTAATTATTCATTAGCTTCTCCGTCCACTAGACTGCTGCGTGCATCGTCCAAGGTCTTTCAAAAGTGCATCGACCTTGCATTCCGATAAGTTCATTTGTAAAAATCAATAACTTCATAGATAATAAGAGGTACCCATTGACGGTCAATTTTAAGTTAACTATCTCAGACACTATTTCCCTACTAAGCGATGTCCGCTATATTTTACAATCAAACATCTCGAGTATAATTGGGTCAAGTTTTATCAAAAGTTCGACAGTCACGATTAAAATTGCAGAACTAACGGCCGTCTGTAAGATACACTCTTACGCGGTGATGAAATTTTGAAAATAAATAATTTAAATGTTAATTCACCTAATGAATTCAGTTCAATCTCGACGATTACAATTGATACTGCTCGTTACGAGTATCCAAATAAGACATCGAGACGTTACGGCACTACAATATGCCATTTTAGTCTCTTACAATGACTATACAATACAAAACATGGAGTTTGAACGTTAATTCCTTTTCTACAATACATTAACCAGCAACAACGACCACGATTCAATGATTCGTAGCAAAAGTACGTCAAAGCGCTATATCCATACCTTTAAATAAGTTTCGTAAGCTTAATACAAAGGAACGCGCTATCCACGCGGTACAGTACTGGCGTTCAAAATATTTCCTAAAACCATCGTTCTTTTAAGGAAAAAACTAAACAGTGAGGAAAAACTCACCTGATGGTTCCGACCATGACGTGATCCGGGTTCGAGGGTAGCCCGCTAACTGGCAAACATTCGGTCGCGTCGCGTTTTTTAACATAAAACAATACTTACGCATGCGCACCCTGATAGGCCACTTGCCCGTAGAATCAAGACCCATTCTAATTATCGTTACGCATATTCAATTTCCGTCATAACGATTCCCGTCCACTGCCCCGTCGGATAATTTCCAATGCATATGCACGTACGTGCGAGCGCCCATGCCGATGCGCCAATCATTACATTTTAATGTTTCAATTTTAACTTCATTCTTGCATATCTCACTGCAGCCTCTGCGCCACCTGACATTGTCCATCAGCATCGCCGTGTTCCGAATTGTCACGTGTCGCGCTTCACGTGCCGATTAATCGCGCGTTCATTAAAGCATGAACCACGTGCTCGCGACTATTATAAACTAGCCATTGTAATTCTTTGCAAATCAAGAGCACCGATGATCCAATTTTTACGTGGTTTGCCCCACGCTTTCTTGGAAGGAATAATAACTTTGAGGTCACGTGCACCAGGCCATTGACGAAATGACCAAAGTCAACCTTCGTTCGTGACTCGTTAACGCTTAATGACATTTCGACTTTATAATTTCAATGCGACACAGAGATTATTAAATGCGCATAAATATTTTCAATGTCTTAACGTACCCGAATAAAAATCTAAACTATATCACTTATTGATCAATAACTTACACGTAGTACTTTTTACTCGGGTTTATTCAGTCTAATCAAGCTTGAAATTTGTTTAACCCAATTATCTAAGAGAATACAAAGTTTCGAACGTAGTATAAGGCTATATGAAATTTCAGACATAATTAACGACATCGATTATTCTTAGTACAAGAAATCGTGCGAGTACTTACATGACCATCGCCGAATTTTTCATAATACGTCCGCATGGCCCAAACTGCTGTATAGGACTGGGTGCATTAAGACTTCGTGTTCTCCTATAAAAGAAAAGAATAGGACAAGGATATCATTATAAGTAAACAAACAAATTTTGATATAATCATTCAGAATTGATTATTTCGTAAAAATTTGTCGAGCGATGCAACATCTTTCGTAAAGATAAAAGCCTGAAATGAAAACGAAGTAAACAGCGCTATGATTTTTTTTTTTCGGCAATCACGTACCCCAGACGTAAATAGTAAAATATGTTATTGTGAAATGGCGGCGACGACCGATAATATCGTATCTCCACTTCGAAGTATACGAAAGCCTTTATGAATATACAAATCTAACATACGTAAGTCTTTGCGTCAATTGAAATGCATATACATTGCCTTAGTCATCAGTCATTGCTCTTTAATGCGTGATAATACTATTTTCTACAAATCACGGGAGATTCCAATACCCTTAGAGAGCTGAAGGCAAAATCCAAAATGAAAACTCTGCCTGGATTCTCAATACCATTCAATCTTTTACGAGCACTCAGAACAGGCTATACGACAGATTCCTAGTAATAGAATAAAAATCGAAATAACAAAAAAAAAATTATTATCCTTCAATAATCAAGCGATACAAAAATCAATCAATTATTGGAATAAAATGATCATCACTCATTTTCAAATTCCTAATGCGATAAGTTAACCTAACAGTTCCAATAAAAATCCTCAAAGGATCAAATCACAGGAAATGGGGATAAAAATGGCCAAAATGAGCGCACGAGCTCGAGAGCGGCAAATTAAATCTACCTGAGTACACGATTTCGAGGTCCGTTTCCCAACGGAAGTTTCGCAACACCGTTCTCCAGCTGATCGTGCTCGTAGCACGTCTCGATGTGGCCATTGCTTAAGGTTCCACGCAATGGTGACACCTGATCTGTCATTCTACACTAGAGAGTGCCGACAAGAGTCCAAATGAGTGAAATAGGTCTATAGCCTGTAGGTAGGCTCAGAGCCTACAACCAGACTTCTGGCGCCTTTCTGAAAATCGCATCGAGAAAAAATAAAACGCGTTCTGTTTAATCATTACAATATGAATTTTATAATAATCCTTGCGGCAATTACAACGCCGATCATTGAAAAGCAATCGAATACGTCAAATGCAAAATAAGCTTTGCGCGGCTGTGTCGGTACTTCGGTTAACTCATTAAGTCACAAAACTTACGTCAATTACGTGCCATACGGAATGCGACGACTTGCGCAAGAATATGAGGATCGATGCGAAATTAGAACGCGACAGTCGTCTCTTGGATTTCGCGAGTGTACCACGAATGCCAAGATGTCTGAATTTTGGGAACGACTTGACAAGAAGAATGTCTGTAAGCATGATCAGAAGAGAATATATAGAGATGAGATTTTCGATATTTGTAATTTTTTTTCTTGGTACTGTATTCTGACTTGATTGAAAAATTCATTGTGGCTGAATATTCGATAAAAGTGATTATTGAATGTTATTGTGTTTTATTACTTTTGTGTTATAAAATGTTTTTAATTTTCACTCAAGTTATGCCAAGCATATATCTGACCTTCGAGTGTCGTCAAATTATCGTATCAGGTAAATTTTCGCACCTTTGCATATGCTGCCAAATATAAACCTTACATAATTTTAGTGTGCAGCAGTTTAAACGTAGACTTTTTAAGTACCTACAATAAGAAATGAGAGGTATTAAATTTCTTGAATAACTTTATTCTGTAAGTGATGCTTTCTTAATAATTATATTAGTGGTTATTAATTTGTAATAATTTGTCTTTAGTCCTCCGTCTCTTTGTGTAACTTTAATTACACAAACCTGAAGCGCGGCGAGAATTTTCTTTAGAGACAGTAAAGTGCTGTCTCGAAGATTTGTATAAAAGATAAAACAGTACTTTGAAAATCTCCTCACGTGGCATACGAGTAGAACGTAAATATTTGAGTAGGCTCAAAAAGAAAGTGATAAGTAATAGCATCGACATGAGAAAATTTTAACATATGACTGTTTTTCCCATCCTTTAAACCATATGTTATATAACTTTAAGGTAACAAAGCACTAATTGCGAATCGTTATGACTCGGCATTCATAATTAATCAATATCGATACTGATTGCTCAAGCATCAAAATCGAGAGTACCGGCGCTGAAAATAAATGTGTCATGAAATGAAAAGAAAAAGAGAAATACAACCTGTCTTGTTAAGTACACAAACGAAAACTGATGTTTCTCGTAAATTTTTAAGTTGAAAAATATCAATGTTTATAATATTTATAAATCGCGATAAAATTAACAAAAAATATTTAAAAACACGACACAGCCGCAAAGAAGCCAAAATGCGCGGCGCAATTATCAGCTACGGCATGACAGTGAGTTAATCCGCAAAATAGAAGGATCCCTAGTAAGAGCCAGTCTAGCTCCAACCTGCACTAGCTTGTTGCACGCTGCATCGAAACCTAACAATCCTCGTGGCCGATCCCTGGTCAATCACACTGTGTAACACGTCGCACTAAACCAGATGGGATCCTTGCCGTGGTAGCAAACAAAGCACAAGATCAAAGAGCAGATCAAAGTGATCAGGATGGAGCTTGATATATCGTCGATGCAAAACCGAAGGAAAGACTGAACGATGCTCGCAGGTCGCGCGCACTGTCGCTCGAGAACGGCCAACTGGATTGGTCAGCGTCGAGTCGAAAGAGAACCAGTGACGGACGATGCGGCTCAAGGCAATTAACAAATTCCTGGTGAGGCAAACGGGCCTCAGGCCCCTTTAATTAACTTTGGTTATTTGGTGATGGTAGGGAGAGGAGCCTGTGTAATCTTTGTTGCACCAGAAATTGCGCAACGTTGAAATGACTCCACACTCTTGATTTATTAGATGGTGGCTTGGAATCCAGAGTAGAACAGGTTAGGATAGGACGTTTGAAAAAGTTGGCGCGAAATTCAAATCGCTCTTAGAAATTACTTCAAGATGGTATTGCGGACGGATGAAAGAATTCGCAAGAGATTTTGACACGCCGGCCTTGCACTATTTTACAAGGCAAAAGTTTTGATAGCTACGTCGATTTGTCGTCCGTGAAAATTTAAAAGTTCATGATGTTTTCCGTGGGAGGATTGATAACGATTTTATTAAGATAATTATTTATCGCTAGAGATACAGTTCTCGTATATTTTTTATTTTTAATTTTATATAAAAATCATGAGTCTCTAAAGGACAGAACTTGATCGATTTGCGAGGTCGTTTCTCAGTTCTGCTCGATAGCACGCGACTTTCTCCTCATTGATGGAGAAATCTCTACCTTGCATAGCACAAAGGACAATTCTTGACGCTTCAACTGCCTTTGCACCGAATATCTACACTATATGCGATTTAGTCATGCTTCGAAGCGCTTTACATGCTTGACAATGCGTAGCGTCTCCGTTACAAATGCATACAATTAATTTAGAAAATCCACATCATTTTTTTTCTCCACATGTATTGTAACAACAAATAAGTAATTCGAGCAGGTAATGATTTTTTATCGCCGTAACACAAAAAAAAAAATTTCAGTAAATTTTCAATTTTACATCAAACTAAATCAAACATCTCTATTTACTTCCTGACTATTATAACACACTGCAATGTCTGTTTTGTAGTACAAAGAAAAACCAGACTATCTGAACCGAAAAAAGACAAGCAAACCATTTAACGATTTTCAAAGATTTTTAATAATTAAATTTCTAATCTACTTCTTCATCCAGAATAATAGATCTTGAGTTACACATCTCATACGTATTCAGGCTGAAGCACTGTATAGAATTTCTAAACAATGACACGTAACGCACATTTTGCATAATACACTATGCACTTATGTGCATATAAAGATACGATATTAAAATTGCATCTACATAGCAACGGCTCTTGTGAGAATAGACTCTTATCTCCCTTATTTATGACACTCTTGAGCTGAAACTTTCGTCGACTACAATTTCGTTCAGTGCAAATGCAAAACATCAGCAGCAACCGCCGTTGCAATCAGGAGGTCCGCATGACGCACGAACTGGATACGGCACAAGTTTATTTCTTTTTCTCTTCCTCTTTTGTATTTCTTTCTCGCGTTCCTGTCTCTATGCCAGAGCGTCGCTATCCTCTTATTTGGTTACTTTCTCACAGCGAAACGGCTGGCTTGTACACAAATGACGTACTACAAACTACAAGATAAACTGATCGTCTGTGCGTCACGAGTGTACGGTACACCACCATTTTGCGAGTTTCCTTTTATTATTTATCACATTAGGTAATGTTATTAGTATTGTCAATTGCCAGAAATACCTCATACGTGACCAATTGGAATCCGCCCCTTTTCCCGCCGCGCCCGCCTATCAACACAATCACTGGAGCACAAATCAGGAGCAAAAAACCACAAGGTATGCACAGCGAAAGGTAAATGCGTTTTTGTTATATAAAAATGCAAACAGCAAAAGAAAAAAAAAAAGTAGAGTGAAATAAAAAAATTAAAAAATGTGTTACGTCCAAACTTACCAAGTCTAATTACGTGTATTTTAAATAAATAAAAAAATCAGATCGTTGCCGTTCACTTACGGTAAGTAAAATATGTGTGGGCGATAATTTCTTGAAGAGTAATATAAATTAAGGACATCGTAAGCAGGTGAAACAAAAAATGATTCCCATTGCAGATTCATTAACTGATAACATTATTCAAAAATAATTAGTTTGCCGCGTATCGGTATCACGTGTCATATGAGGTAATATGACCACGTGCCTTCTCGAAGCAGACGAAAAGTTGTTTGCAAACAGGGCAGCGAATTTAAAGATAAATCACAAAAACGAGATAGAACAATCGATTATCGAATAAACTAATGTATCGCGAGGAAATTTCCACGAAAAACAAAATAAACAGTAAAAACTTGGAAATATTTTATAATCGCCATAAAGTACAAGTGTAGCAGAGTAACTCGGTGCTACCTAGCTAAAGCAGACGTATCTAAACAAAGCACGACGGAAATAAATTCTACGCGTCAAGAAGAGTGCGTAATCATTATTTTCACGTTAACTTGAAACTTCCTATGAAGAAATAAAAAGTCCTCTACCTCAATTCGATCTCCGAATCCTCAGTGACACTCGTGGACCGAGCAAAATGCTCCATCCTAATAAAGAGACAAGGAACTAGGACGATTAAGGTGCGCGGAGCAACTGAAAACACGCCAGGTTTTGGCGTCGAGATGCGTCGCCATCGGGTGCGCTCATACAGGCACGCATGCGCTGTAATAATAATCAATTGAATTACTAAACCCAGACATGTGTCCACTGCTTCTGAGACTCGTGATTTTTCTTTCTTCGCGCAATTAATAAATTAGCGGGATACTGTTTTTTTTGCCTCTCTAATTGAATTTTGCTCGGACATAAAAATTTCATGAAATACCAAAAAATATGAATGTTTTATTAATCAATTAATGTGGGCAAATGACAATTTGTCGTGCCACTTAAAAATTGCATTATAAGAATAACGCCGTGAGATTCGAAGTGCGAAGTCTTTCGCTTCAAGATAACGTGGATATACTCGCAGACACAGCCAAGATTACATTTTTGGATTACTCATAGTTATAGCTACGACCAGTGCCAGTTAACAAGTTTTAACTGTCACCCATCTAATACATTATAGTATAGATAGGATAGAATACATATCTATGCGCAGTATATATGCGTATTAGAAATACGCTTTATTAAACGTTCAGTCTTACGCAGGCATCGCCAGGGCCCAATTAGATGGCAATGCGGGAAGTCAAAAAGAGGACAATGTATACATATGCACACGAGTTCCGTGATAGAAGCTAGTGGGAAATTCCAAATGTTCATAGCATTCTTATACCTCGAAAATAGCATAAGAGCATACAAAATTAATGTAAATGTAACATATAATATTTTAAATGAAAGTTAACACTTCTATTACACACCTTTACTAATATCCAAAATTCAAAATATTGAATTAAAGTTACAGACTGTAACTCAGGCGTCAAAATACTAACAAAAAAAAAAACGTGTTGTCTTTTCGGATTTGATATGACTTCATTCAAGCACTATACGCTCTGTGTGTACAAATATAGCTATTCCTTGGTGAACACGTGTGTAAACGTACGTCCATGCTATCTGCGCCATCTGTATTGCACGCCGTAAGTTATCGCTGTACATTTGTTCTATATGTAGACATCTGCACGTGCTCAAATATTCAACTGTATTAGTACGCACATAGCGAATTCTCAGTCCATGAGTTCAATATGTTTTTTTTTTTTTTCCCGGTTCGCAAACAATGCAATCCCTAGCCAATGGTACGTGGCCTTCCATAAAATTACAGAAATATATGCTAAAGTAGAGAAATAAAATATATTTCAGTACGAAACCATGCACGTGCATACTTTATAACAAAAATAGTATACAGAGCTACGTATCGTTTGTTAGAGAGTTCATTGTTTTCGATCTGACAAAAAACATTGAACTCTCTTGGACTGACTCACACCTCACATTAACTTCCAAGAGGTATACCTAGCCAGCAAATAATACCGAATATAAGGTTAGACTTGGTCAATGACATGGTAAACAGAAAAAAAAAGGAATAAAATATATTGAAGAAAAAACAAAAACAGATGCAAGGCAACGGTTAAGGAATATTGAAAAATTACTGAACGATGTAATAAAACTCGTATGACGAGTCGATACGTGTAGAATAAGTGTTGTGCGGATATGAATAAAGAATAAGAGATACGTGGGACTCACGGCCAAGTACCGGAGCGTTTCCGTCTCCGAGCTTCAGAGACCTTATCGACATCCTCGTGATCGTGAATGCCCCTCCAGTCGAGTAGCTCGCTTACGCTACGCCTTCGTGGCTTTTCCTTCACCATTTCCATTATTCGTCCTTCTACCTCCTGGCTGACAAAAACGCCACGAGCGAAGGACCAATCGCGCACCATAACATCACCCACTTCTTGCGACTCACTATTCGTAACAATAATTCACCGCTTCTCTATCGGACCACCGACGCGCGTCCATCAACTGGAACGAAGGTTGACTCACCTGGGATCATTTAAATTCATGATTGATACACTTTTTTCATTTGATACACGATACCGTGACGCCCTCCTTAAATTTATTCTATATCAAAATAAAAACGATACATAAAAAATTTGTTTCAGTTATAAACTTGCACTCACTAACTTTATGTGAAAGTCGATTGTTATGCTCATGAGGTTCAATACATTAAGTACCCCTTAAGACTCAAAGACAATCAAGTCGATGTAACGAAAATTTAGATAAGAACGTCAAAATCTTTAACATCACTTAAACATCTGATCAATTATAAAGACACTCGAATGTAAGGTCGATATAGTTTTATAGAATTCGAGCTCGTAATTCGGGATTATATAACGCACGAATGTGATATGTGACGTGTGGATAATTTTGAATGAAACGCCATTACTAATTTAGTAACAATTTAAAACTACTGACTATGCTGCTTTCATCGAACTATTGTTTGCTTGGCAATTGAATCAGCTGTTCAGTGTCTTAACACACGTGGTCCACTTCCGGATTCACAGTGCGTGTAACGACGCTTTCTTTTTTCGCAAGAAAACATTAATTTCATACGCGTACCTACATACCTCTCGGCTGCCATTCGCAACTAGAAACCTCTTTCCATAATAGATACGATTCGTAGATACACGCGCGGACAACGAAAGAGACTTTTAGTATATCTTAAATATACTTTCTTGCATTTACTTTCTTATCATCTTATCGACTCTATGCCTACGCTCGCTTACAGTTCATAGTCACAAACCCATGCAACACACTATAACCGTAATTATCCAATTCAACCTAGAAGTGACTAATTCGCATGATATCCCAATATCCCGTATTACCTTAATTTTAAATAAATGGTAAAAAAAACAATATACTTCGATCCCGTTATTTAGTATCGATTTATATAAGATGTATACACTTTTCTGAATACTAATATTATGAGCAGAGAATTAATTATGCATAAGCTATCATTGGACCGATGTAGAAGTTAACTTGTATATTAGAACAGTATTGACTTATCGCACAAGCACGTAAACTGATATTGATTATTTTTGTCCCTGTACACTTAACCGCGTTCATTACAATATAAAAGGGTGTCACGGTATCTATTTCATTGCTTTCAAACGTATTAAAATACTATTCTTATCTCAAAATAAATTTACACGGGTAAAACAATACAGACAAACGCGTACCTTATTTTCAATTTAATTTGTTTTAAGTACGTGAACGTAAATACCAGAAAAGAAGCAACTTTTCTACACTTTTTTTTCCTCTACTCGCGACATCGACCCGTCAGCGGCGACGACGACAACCGCGAACGACGGCTACGACTTCACTGAGAATGAGGGCTTAACTGTCGGCTGCCGCTGACCACAATGTTCTCTCAGTACCGATCCCCCACTCCGAAACGTATATATTATCGTAACGTTCTCTGATAAAAAAAAAGCACCACGTAGCTTTTAAAGATCTGTGCGAGTGCCTTCGTTTGGTAAATGTATATCCGCCAGGAATCGTCTAACGGGACAAAAAAACCGTTTGGAAGTATAACAAGGAATGACGAGCAAGGAAGGAGGAAGTAAGAGCCTAGTATAGTACGTTTTATGATGCAGTTAGAAGCACGTTATATTAGACATGAGGATAGTTTTTATACGCATTTCCAGATACATTAATAAAAATTCCGTATAATGAGGTTAATTATTTTTGAGTCGTGAAATTTGCATAGTTCCATATTTATTAATAAAACTGATTAGTCATTGAGTTGACTACGCGTGTATTTTATATTTATTCGTGGTTAACTTTGAAATCTAGTTTTTTATTTTTATTACTACGATTTTATAACATAGTATATTTATTACGTGTGACGAAATTATCGTTTTCTAAAATTCGAAAGCTCAATTCTCATTGGCGACGCTATCACCCGTGCAGAATTCCATAATTGTGAAATGCATCAAAAAATGCATGCGAACGCTATGGAAATATTACTGAGCTGAGAATTGTGTACTGTCCAAAATTTATTCGTATGCTGATTAATCGTTTATTCGTCTCCGTATATACTGGAACCTGTTTTTGTTTTAAACTTCCGCCATAATCGCGTATCCGTAATTGTGATGCATCACAATTTGCGCATCAACAATGTTATATTGGATCGTATAAAGTCTCAGGCTGAGTATCAGTTAAAGCGCGGGATTTGATTGTACTCAATTACAAAAATATATAATTGATCCGTCATTCGTTTCCATAAAGACCCTTTAATCTTCCAACCTACCACAAATCTTAATCTGATCCCTAACGGGACAAACCTAGCGACCTATTTCTAGGTCAAAAAACAAGCACACCTCGAGTCTCGTTTACGTAAGACGTCGCGACACGTTGCACTCGGTGTAACACATAACTGTAAACCAGTTGCACGTAATGTAATTACCGTACGAAAGTGATCGAAATTTATTATAGCTACCAGCGACGTTATAAAACACAATTGAACTGACGACTCCTCAACGTGTCTCATAAAATGCATAATTATGTTTGCCATTCAGATTAATTACAATTATATTAATGAATTACTCGTACCATCATGCCAAGATCTCTTTTTTTACAGCTTCGAAGAGTTGTAAGAACACGTGAAAATATGAAACATCTTTCATAGCTTTGTAATTATTCAAAATGGTTGAATCGTAAAACATTATAAACGTAACGAAGAATAAAAATGCCAATCAAAGAGAGAAGGACTTTCTACAGAACGGGAAAGTTCTATTCTTCTAAATGAGATACTTTCACGAAGCGATAAGATGCTATTAAATAATTGATAGATATCAATCAAGCCACGTTCTTTGTTCTAAAGTGTTTGTTGACAATGGAATGTGGAATATAGTTTGGTAAAGACGAAGATACATTTATAAAAAGTAATTTATCTTTTAAACCCAACAGAAACTACTTCTCATCCTGTCCTTATAGGCACGAAGGATTGAATAGAAAAAACCGTAGTATTAAAGTAGACTTTTAACATAAACGTAAACATACGTAAAATTGGTAACGCACGCACCAATTCCATAGCTGTAAAAGATCCATTTCTGTGTTCAAAATTTTAATCTTCAATTAAAATAGACCACTAATTATAGCCTCGTAATTGAAAATCAAAAAAAGCTGTTTGTTTCACAGACTATAAAATTACTCTTTAAAATTGAGAAAATGTAGATATAAATAGACCATCATCCGAAAAGTACATATAATAAACAAAGATAATATAGATGTCTTTGATAATATTGTTCGATAATTTTTAAATCGTATGTCCCATAGAAAAAGAGTGACGATAGGCTAATTATTTTTAGAAAGTAGGAAGTAATTAGTGACCATGTACAGAAAACTGGCCCTTCATAAAGTTAATGATACGATGCAAGACGTTCCCGGATGCGAATAGGTACTTCAGGGACACCGCGTGCGTCAACGAGATTTTCAATACTCGATTAATACGCCGCGCAAGGCTTGTTATTTAGTTAAAGGACACCTATTGCTATAAGAGGAATTAAGATTTAAATACATTGCTTGAATTCGCACCGAGGAAAGCTCACATCGTTGAGTTTTCTATCCACGATATTTAAGACTACAAGACGTCATAGACTTAGTTCCTACCGGCTTCAATTGTTTTCAGATTCATTAACATATATTTAGATTAGATTTGCTCCAATATATAATGATTAATAGACATTTGCAATGAGAGTATATGTTATCCTTATTTGGAAATAGCACAATAATGAGTCACAGCAGCTTTTCATATCGTTATAGAAAGTACGTGCGATGGTGGTGTAATGGTCAGCATAGTTGCCTTCCAAGCAGTTGATCCGGGTTCGATTCCCGGCCATCGCACATTCTTTTTTTTTTGCATTTCTATCCTAAAATTCTTGATAACTGAACATACGCAAAATTTAGACATTTTTTTGCTTTGGATATACAAATTTCTTATACGTTAACATAATTTAACTGTTAAAATATTAGAGTACTTTTTGGTAAAATTGGTTAAAAATTATGATAATAAAGTTTTGGTAAAAATTATTGATGGTAAAGTTTCCGCTAAGAGAAAACGTCTAATCAATTTAGATTATGTAATTTATTAATATAGCATCATTATACATATACGTAGTCACGTGCATCGTCGATGATGATTTTAGTTATATCGTAATTAAGTAATCTTCTTGTATTATCTTTTTCAAATTAACATTTTTTTAATCATTCGTTGTCTTTACTGATAAGTTTCATTGGAAAAAGTAAAATGTGCTAACCATCTTCCTGACTGTGATTATTTAATCGTAATTATGTCACGCAATCTGCATTACGTAACGCTAGAATCAATTAAATTCATTCTGGCCTAAATATTAATGTTATAACGATGCTAAGATAATTGCCTAGATGTTTAAATGTTTAACTGTTATTTATAAAGGATTATATTTTATTGGAGTATTCTAATACTCATATAAAGGGAAATGAAAATACGAAGTTCGAAAGCACTGCTGGTGTAGTGGTATCATGCAAGATTCCCATTCTTGCGACTCGGGTTCGATTCCCGGGCAGTGCATTCTTTTACTCTTTTTTTAATTTAAATTTCGTCAAAGTGAAACAATACATGATTCTTATGTTTTTTATATTATAGATTTTATGACGTGATCTATAATCGACTTTAAGACTGTATTATAAGAAAATCTTGGAAATTCGGATATTTATTTTTTTTTAATTTTGCATAAAATTATACTGGAATTGGGTTGATTGCTAACAAAGCTGATTATTAATTTACAAAAGAAATCTATTACCTGATGCAATTAATATATTTTTCACTGACTACATTATTATACAGTTAACCCCATATATTCATATGCACCCATGTAATGTACATATAAATATTTTAAACAGTCAATAAGTTTCTCTAAATAAATTCCTCGCAAAAAAAAAACAGCAAATGATACATCATGCTTAAACATCCTACAGGCATAGAATATCCCATATTATAGTTCCACAAACACATTCCATCATATCGACTTGCACTAGCTTAGCTTATAGGACCTCATCTAGACCTGAATTTTCAAAATAAAAGTTCTACTAGGGAAATTCGTCTGAAATTTTTTTATCACACAAATCAAAGCGAATCGGAAATTGATAATCATATGGATCACAACTGAATTACCTGCTATGTATATTAACCTCAAAGTTTACCTTCGCAAATTACAGAAAATATTGTTCATACATCCACGAAAAAAGCACATCACTAGCAAAGACACGTACACCGCAGATTATTTACCACAACGTAAATTACTGATCGGGTATAAACACACGTAAGTTTCACAACTATCTAAGAACATCACTGATTAACGACAAATGAATAAATAAAAATTAACTTCTATGCTGACCTGATTGTCGAATTAGCAAATATGTTTTTCGTCCACCGCGACGCTCTGAAGATACCTCTCGCGCATAGCATCACTACTGACATTCACTTTAACACCGACTCCTTCATGTTCCTCAATATATTGAAAAAACTTGTAAGATAACGTGAACTTTCCGATAACCCTCTTACGGCTTAAAAGGAAACTACTTTAATGCTTTGCAAAGTTCTTTGTATATCCGGTGCTAACATATGTACATATGCATACGTATACGCCCTGAAAGTTATTTGTACAACCGTTCTTAGAACAAAAGGTACATGTGCCTTGTTTGCAAGCATGAATTATTAAGGGTCAGAACAAGTTTTTTAACTAACTTGCTCGTAGAGAGTTATTCTATATTACAAAAATTTATTGAAATACGAATAAAAAACAAACGTTAACGTATGAGTTTGTATCGATGTCAGACTACAGTTTTCGCATGGGTTGTAAAGGTTCGACAATTTTTCTTTTGTTTTGACCCTTAGTATGAATCTTCACTTTACCTGACCTTTGCAATTTTAAGTTCTAATGGCTGACCGCAATGGTATTTTTATTCTACGCTCATTTAACTCGATATTTAAAGAAATTCAGCGTGTATCAAAAATAGAGACCCGCAGGCATTTTTTGAGTACGTATGACGTTCAGGTCACGAGCTTTTGGTACTTGCTGTGGCTCATTGCATGTCAACATATATCCTGTATATCATATAGTTTGAGTAATGGGTACTTGAATAAAAGTTATAAGCTCGCGACGAGAATAGAAAGTATATCGAGTCGAGTGAATGACACGGAAAACAGAAAATGTTTAACGGACACATAATTTCCAATCAGTACATTTTACGAGTTTATAGAATACGCGTACGGAACACGAAGTTCTTTTTCCTTTTTTTTTTTTACGTACTTACAGAATTATATGTCATAAGAATTACATCTTGCTGAAGAAATCAAATAAAAATTAAAATTAAAATAATTAGATAGCTCTAACGTCTTATAGAGCAAGAATTGATCGAATAAGTTTAAAAATAATTATACAAATCACGATTGATCAAAACACCAATAACGTAGATAGCAAATTGTAGAAGGAATTTCATGAAATTTGAAAACATCTATGGACGGAGAGGGAAGACCTTGCGGCATATCTTCTAATATAAAACTTACCATACGGATAGATCCTCCATAGAATGGAAGCCGCTACTACCAGATGACGACAACGACATCGTAATCACGAAAGGCGCGGTTCAACTGCCAAGGATCAAGATGAAATTACGTCTCCGATGTTTTATGTGCGTCACGATACATACATGTCGGTCGGTATGTATATAAAATAACGTATGTAACCATAAAGTCGTATGAGTGCGAGTAAACCAGGGCTCTGGGCTATGCACGAGAAAGTGTCCTAAGCCGCCAGGCTTAAGGCGTGTTTACAGTGAACGCCATTAAAAATAAACATTACTCGTATACCTTGACTAACGTAGGCAAAGTTGACTTTTTACGACTTTCAATTTTTCAAGTTTTCAACATTAAAATCTTTCCAGTCGTATACAGCTATGAAACGGGTCTACGTAATCGCGGTGTGAAAAATGTAGCGAAATCGATGTAATACGATTTCCCATGGTTAATCGTCGCGCAGTGGAATTCGGTGGCGCCGCGATGGCGGGAATTATGAAATACGAACCTGAAAATTCGTGAAAGGATACCCCTTTACTCGGCATCGCCAACTTCCTTCGTTAACGTTCACCGATCGCACAACAGCGATCGAGAGCTGTCGAAGGTGATCGGTGACTCTTTTTTTATTTTCGCTACGTATGATGATTATCTGCGAAATGTTTACCAAGTCAGGTGGTTGCGTTATTTGCGATACACAAAAATCTTTTAAAACTGCTCTTATTTTTTCTTCCGGCTAATCACAGATCATTATACACTTTCGCGAGGGACGCTGTGACCATTGCGAAAGGGAATGGAATTCGCGCGTTTCGAATTTTCATGAAGGACGACGGCACCATTGATCCGTAAAAATAAAGATAAATCTTCGTGTATTTTTAATCGAAAGTAAACGTACTTAGACATTTAATCTAATTCTAATTTATGAGGTAATATAGTTTAATGATATATTAATAGACAATGTGAGTAATAAAATATATTACATATATCTATAATCGTGTGCACTATATGCGGTGCAATAACTGTAACTAATAGTTAGTCGGTATATAAAGGTACTAATAAATTAAGGCATAGAACACTATTACTATAGCCAGGCATATACTGTTTACCATTATTACACGTATAGCAATAAAAGCTATATACGTGCTATAGGAGAATTTTAAGAAAAAACATACGTATATATATGCGTGTGGACAAAGAACAACAATAGGAGGTTTTAAATTAAGCTGTACAAGGATTTGTTCATAAGGACGTAGAATTTCGGAAAAGTGACAAATTTACCAACAGAGTTTGATACCGACAAGAAAACAATTCAACTCAGTACACTGCACAACATGCAGATGGCGCTAGATGCTACGTGCACAATGAAGAATTAATTGTATTACCTTCGCGGCTCCACCGGCTCGACAGTTAACTCACAATCAGTCCGCGTGTCGCTTCAAGAAAAAAAAGAAGATCGTTAAAATCCAGCACAGCTAACACATCGTTCGATCGGTCAAGGTTAGACGATTCTCAACCATCAAATAACAGAACTGAACGTTCATAAGGTTTTGCCAATCGGAAATAAATGCATTTCGCTAGTAATATGATTGATCGCGTAACTTGTTGTGCGATCAATTCCACTGTAATAAAATGATTAAATAGAATCTTTGAAAATACTCTTAAAGAATAAGTAAAGTTTTTATCAATTAAATAACTAAGAATAATGACGTATAGGTAAGTGGATATTCGAAATATATAAATTTTGTAAATTCTAAATTATTACTGTAACTATAAATGGGCCAGTTTATCATGGCGACATAAGTATTTTTAAATAAAATTTAAAAGTATCATTAGTTTCTGCGCTTCGTGAAGACAGTAGTTCATAAATTTGCTTATGTCAAATCTTCATGAATAATTTAGTGATTCTTCAAATGCAGCCACCAATACATATTATGCACAGTTCCTCGTCATAATAATTCAAAAGAATCAATAACGGTAGCCCAGTAATATACATAAGAAAGATTATTCAGCAAGATTAGAATGAAAATATTTGTCTTTTAATATTTAACTACCCTTCGTAAAGAATTCCGAACAATGCAATCAACAAAGGGAACAAAATAATATTTATCTTGAAAACTGACGCGTCTAACCATTTATTCGTGAATCATATATTTGTTACTAACAGACATTCCAAGTTCTCAATATCTTTCGCCAAAAATTAAGTTAAACCCCGAAGGCCTATAGAATATTCGTAAGCCCCGCAAATATGAGTAAGGTAAGTATGGGTCATGTCTCTTATAAGAAGAAATCCTTGACTTCGTTTCGTATTCTTCGAAGCCCTTCGAATACAACGGCCATTTAATGATGCAGTTATTCGTATAGAGATTGATATCAGAACTAAGAGCAGTAAAAGTATAGTTATAACTATAGTGAAAATTATACATACATATTATAAAAGGTTAATCTCAGGTAGGTTAACGGAATAGAAATAGGAATAAATATACTCTGTTGATGATTCAATTCATGTAAAATATTTAGCTCAATATTATTATGCAGATAATATTTTCTCTCAACCAAATCTAATTCCTTGGATGAAAACTCGTGGCAAATTTCCAGACCTAGATCACTACTGGTATTATGATAGAACGAAGCTACTTGCTTACTATGTCGTTATCGGGGTCAGATCAGATGAAATTGAACGCGCCACGTGTTACCTATACCGATCCAAGAAGTTCACCTCTAAATTTCGTAGTAAAGAATGCCTTAAGAAGAATTTATACTTCCGAATTTATATAGAAATCCATTTTATTATCAATAATAAGAATAGTGGCTTAAAATGCCTTCCTTTGGAAAATATATAAGAAAAATATTTATTCGTTAGTTTTATCTTCAAGGGTGAAGTAATCTATTATATTAATTAATGTGTTACAAGTTAATGTGTTTTAACGAATTTTCTCTTATATAGTTACATCGTAAGGAAATTTTAGGTTAAACAATACAGTCGATATGAAGCTGACTTATGTATTGTTGCAATTTTTAGTTGAACGGAAATTATTGCTAGTTTCTTCGTCCATTAAAATCTGGACTAAATAAGCTCGTGGATGATAGATAAATTTGAAAGTGTAACAAGGAGTCTTTTTGGTTCGAAGGGAGAGTATTGTTACTGTGGCAAATGGGCAAATCGGTTCAATGGGACCACAAGCAGCCTTGACACAGATCGATCAAATAATCTGCGAAACTTGTAGTTTGGTATCGTAAGTCTTAATGTATAATCAATTAAAAAAATAAAAGTTCGTTCTACGTAAAATGTTTTTAAGCATTATATCATGAAGTTCTTGTGTAGGCATTACTTACTAATACGTCAGCTTCCCACTTATTATAAAAATGGCAACTACTAACCTTTCAGATTTTATGTGACTTCTTCGTCACATAAAATATTATATATCATATATATTTATGTATCATAAATATTTTGAATGATTAAAAAAAAAGTATTCCAAATGGAAGAATTATAGTTTTTTAAAATATTTTCCTCGTTTTACGCCATTTCATAAGATTTTTATATCTGACTTGTGGTAATGGCTTCCTGTTACGATCGTTTTGATATGGTCGATACAACTTGATATAATGAAAGAACTAGAAATCTATTGTGTACTGTTCATCTTTAAGAAGAAAATTAATTCTTCGTTGTATTATATTTATTCAGTGATAATTCGTACAATGAAAAATTCAAAATAAATATTTTTATTATTCAGATGTCATTGGGCGAGTTATCACTTCGCATGGTGTAACAGCTGTTCTTAATGTATATATCTATTTAAACATTAGATAAACTTTATATTAAGTTTATATAAATTTTTAAAAAATAATGTGCGATGGCCGGGAATCGAACCAGAACTGCTTGGAAGGCAACTATGCTGACCATTACACCACCATCGCACTTATGTGAAATGATTTACAATAGATACTTGGAAATTAAAACAGAAATAAATATAGCAGCTTTGTGAATCATGGCATAAAAGTGTAAAAGTTTAAACTAATATTAAATATAATTTAATAAAATTACGAGAGGAATCTAATTTTCTTCGTATTGAGATATTCGATAATTCAACACTTTGAGATGTTAGTGCGTGATAAAAAATTGCACATTTAGGAAAGGAAATCTTTAATTTCATATTTCGAAGCGTAATATAATTTACTATATAAAATAATGCGTTTTTATATAACGGTAAGCAATAAAAATCGAGGAACTTTTTCGAGAATTTAAAAAAATTGGTGTAAGAAAAAGTTTTTCATATCAAGGGATGCACACCCTATATATCAGACACCACCTTCGAGACATTGTAACGTCTTCTGGGCCTCCGAAGGTTAAATACATCGCACATGTGACATTCGTTCCCAGTCTTATAATTAAAATCAGCGTCGCAGTTGTATGTAGACTAGTGTCAAAGGTGATGCGCAGAGATTCAACTAACCTGAAGGTCTGTTGCTTATCATGCATCCTGGACACAGCATTCTTTTTAGGTTTGGCGTCGTCGAGTTCGAGGTCGACCATCGCTTTAGCCAAATGTAGATCTTTCTCATTCATAATCACAGGTAAACTATCGTTAACTAAATATAACAGATCGAAGAATCGTTTGTGCACTGACACGCACGAGAAAAAATTCACAGTTAGTGTTAACCTCGAAGAATCGTTAGGATTCGCGAGTCCACTGTATTTTACTGGAAAAACAATGGTTGTTCACGAAAAACACAGACACAAAAATCGCGTTGAAAACGATGCTTGAGACGTGACGCGAATAGCGTCCTGCTATTATTAGTTACAAGTATTGTTGGACGAGGCTCGAGTTTGAATGCCTAGCCATTCGCGCTACTCCAGCCTACGAGATACGGGAGCGATCAGCTGACTCGTGGATATGGTAACGTGTGGTAACGAACATGGCGTTTAAAGGTTTGAACGAGTCCGTTATGGTCTCAGAGTGGGGTGATTCAAGAATTCTTTGACTAAATACGAAGCACTAAGATGATTATTGTGTTTATAATATTCACGTATGCACGAATTATTGCACAATTTATAGTACTCGATCAGCCATAGGAGACAGTGGCACACATGTACTTTGACTGCTGACTATCTTTAGTTTTTATATATGCATGGCATTGCTGATCATGCGTGGAACGTTATGCGCAGCTGCAGCAGAGTTTGATATGAAATTCAAAAGATGCTTGTACCTAATAATATTTTTATTGTGCATTTAAATTGGTAGGTATGGTTTTATCGTTATTAAAATTTGCATTTTAGATATGATAATTGACATGATTTTATAGGCTTCCAGCACATCTTGATTTGATATACGATACAGGAAATATGACAATGATGGTTATGTATTGTCATGGACGATATTTTCTCAGGGATTTATTTATTTTTATCGCAAAAATCTTTTTTTGCGAAATTACAAATTATACCGAGAACTTTCGCCGTGCTGAGTGATGGACCTTTTATGCTTACTCAAAAGTGATATCGAGGTCATCGATTCACGCTCAGCTGCGTTACTTTATCATTTTTAACATAAAAAAGCGGTACCTAACCGCTAACAGTAATGAAGAAATATACGTATAAGCTTGATTTTTTCTCTACGGCTTCAAATATTAAACAGAATTTTTTTGTAAAAAATGTTTATTTATACTTTATAATAAAAAAAAGCAGTATATAGTCTATCCGACTTAACATTCTAGTCTTTCTTGTACATACAATTCTAAGTATTCTGTTGCGCGTTCGCGTAGGTATAAAATAATGAACAGTAAAACGGTTTTCAATTGAAAATTGCGTGTAAAACCTGCAATAAATGAAACCTCTAGGTAAAATATAAAGTAGAAAAAAAGAGACAAAAAGCAATTATTCATAACAAAAGTCACCCTAATTATTCCCAATATACAGGGCCGTGCCTACGCATGAAAATGCAATAAAAATAAATATAGTTCCTTCTGCAATATAAGTAATTTTACTCGTTTCTGAATTTACGGTAAGCTTTATACATCTAACTTACTCAATACTTCCCACCTGTGTACTAACGTCACGTTAATAATAAACGCCTTTCTAATGAAATATTATGCACGTTTATGCGGTTTTCCTTAAACATCCTTAGGTCTAATTGTTAGCATAGAACTTGAAGTATTTATCATTCTGCAGGCAAAAAATGCACAGTGCCAAGTCGAAAATACGATGATTCGACGACAAATTCTAAAAATATGGTTTATACTCTTAACTTATGAACAATAAATATTTTTTTCTTTTTCATTATCCTCAATATGCTTTTGCCAGCCGGGTGGCCTTTGTAAAGCATTCTTTACGATAAAACCTACAACGATACAGCTGTGCCCTTTTCGGAGATCTTATACAATAAAATAGGCAGATGCGGACAAACAAATAACAATCTTTCTGCGATATTGCATTTAACGGGTGGACACAACTTCCAATCGCCGAAAACACCAACAATACATATTGAACGTAGCTGTATCGTACAAACAAAAATTTCGCACGATAAATAATTCGTGTCGAGTCGAATCAAAAAGTTTCGTAATTCTAACACTTTATCGCTGGATACTATTCGCGATAAAATACACGTATTTTACGCGATTAAGGTAAATCACTAAATGTTTCTTTAAAATCTATAAAGTATCATATACTGAATATCTGTAGAGGGCTCTAGCAGCGGGCAATCATGATGTTGTCACAAAGAATAAAATGTTGAATAATGGAGGCTGCTTCTTGATACAAGCTTGTTTATGCGAGTGTTTAATTTTAACGACTTCAAAAGACATTAAACGATCTTCCAATTTAATGAATACTGTTTCTAAAAAGATTACTTGTTTGCGCTCTGATTACGTAATTCGTTATTTGATAAAATGGAAAATTTCAACCTGAATAAACATGTAAATATGTATACGCAATAACAGGACATATAAAACGATCAGCCGTTGAGTACATTCAAATGATTCTCATGAGTAGCTGATGAATTTTGGCGTACGATTTAAGAATAATTTTCATGACGTCTCCGGAAAATTAATCGTTCGCGTGGGCTATGAATTTCCGGTTCACGCAGGACAATATATTTACTTGAATGTTACGTGGAAGCAACAAACTTTCCAAGTTGAGTGCTGCTTAACGCAGACGCGACACCAATTGTAAACTTCAACAACCTGGCCTACCTGGCCGTATCCCAAGAGTCCAAAGACCAATGTTTCGAAACCCAAGAGGATTTTAGAACAAAGTCATTATCACGTAACGAGTCATCCGTAGCGTCGTCATTCAAAATTCATAAATATTTTCAAAAAAGACTTTTCCAATGTTTCCTTAGAACGAAATTTCGTGGTATTCCTGGTGCTTCTTCGAATTTTGTAAACAAATTTTGCGTGATTTTGCATCAATTCCGAAGCTCTTCCTCCTGGCTATGAATTCTATGTATGGCTCAGCGATCGTTGCGCCATTTTTATGAAGATCAGTGTTGCTGCACGAGCGTAGGACCATTTCCAGGATTACGCCAGGGGTCCGGGATGTCGTAGTGAGCTGGTACAGTAAGAAGAGCATCATCGGCAGTTCTGTTAGCACTGCAATTCTTCGGTTTTGTTCTGGTTGTATTGACGCATTCAATAGGCAGTTTAATGAACTCCAGTTTGTAATTATATCCTTGGCTGGTAATACGAATAATTGTGTGCAATGGAACTTCCATGTATGGCAGTTCCTCTGGAGTCTTGTCCATGAAAAAACCCAAGATACAACGTAACACAGCCTGGTGCGACACTACTAAAACGTTGTTTGCTTGTTGTAATTCCGCAATTACTGGCTCGACACGTTGCATTATATCGATGTAACTTTCGCCCCATGGATATCGATATCGCAGTTTATCTTGATCACGCCATGCGAATTCCTGAAATAAAAAGACAACGGTATATTAAAGTAGTCAGAGCAAAAAGCTTTGACATTTGATTAACTTATTTTGATCTGCTAATCCATTATTGTGTAAGTTATGTACCATCTGTGTTTTGCCGTTAACAACATTGAATAGATTTATCTTAAAAATTAGTATCCCTATATTAAATGATCTTTAACACTTGCAATGAGGCTTGTATCAAGGTGACGTTCTCTATCGTATTTGTCGTTTCAAACGACAAACGTTTAACATTCCAATATTTATATTATGAAATTAATTACCTGAGGATATTGTTCCTGCATCTCCTCATACGAAAGACCTTCACAAACTCCGGCGTCGAGCTCATTGAGTGCTGCAACGTGTTCCTGCGGTGCCTCAACACCTCTAGCAGTGGCTATAGTTCTGCGCAAACGACTGGTCAGAACACGTAGGTCCTGAATATGCATAGAATTTATGCGTGAAGCTAAAGCCTGAGCATAACGTTCACCACGAGCACTGAGTACAGCATCGCCGCCGATCTTGCCAAGAACGTTGTATTCGCTCTCCCCATGCTACACGTAAAAAGGTTCAAGAGATAAAACACACCCTGGAGAAAATTACATCAATAAGATATGTAACTGAATGTGACGAGAAGCGAGTCCCAATTATTGAAAGGATAGTCCACCGGATAAATATAATTTTCTTAAATATATCACAGTCTTAAACATTCGTGTGAACATACCCGTGAAAAATATAGTGTATGCGGCTTCAGAGCAATGCTTCCTAGAATCCCAAGGGCATGGGTTTCGACGTGTCCAGTGACTTTGTGAGCAGTGATCTCCAAAGTAGCAGTATCAATCTTGATTTTCGAATAGGTTTTCTCATCCATGGGTTCATAAGCTTGAATATAATGAGCTATTTTGAGGCGAATATCCTCAATGGCAACTGCTGGATCCATGCCAACGTAATCGGTACTGTTTTTCACGATTTCTTGGTAGTTTTGCTCCAGTATATCGGGGTCATCGCAGACGCATTCGATGAATAATACGCGGTATCCAAGCTGACCATAAAAATAATCAAAGACCTCGACGCGCTGCTCGTGGTTAACCAATGTTGCGTCGAGAACCTTTAAAAAGAAAATAATTTATTGTAATAATGATACGTACAAACGTTCCTATAAGTATTATTTCTTATCCAAATGAATTGTTTTTATACTTACAGCTACCGTATTACCAGAAGCGAGCCAAGATGCGCAATCATGCATTGCGTCCCTTCGTGCAAGGGCTCGTAAGCCTAAGTTTGTAGCATGATCTGGTTTGAAGAGTTCATGAGATGCATAAAGTTCCAGCCTTTTTCTTCTATAGTCACTAACTCGCATCACTGAAAGCAATAATACATAATCAATGAAAACATGGTCAGCTGCAATGCTAAAGTACAAATATAATTATACTACTTTGCGTATAAAATGTATCAACTGTAGTCGGCATGGGAGATGCGAGTTTCGATCTCATAAAATCTCTTTCTAAACATATATTGATTTCCGTCACCTCGTATAATGTTCAAGAATTTGCGTCACACCTAGTTCAGACATGTTACGTAATCAAAACGAGACGTGACGATACAATTGCAGTGGCTTGCGTCACTATAAGTAATATTTCTTTCACAAGATCAAGTAGAACCGCTAGAAACGCAAAGGAAAAATAGTTTTCGAAAGTTGATAAACTAACTAGGGTAAGGGTATTACTAATTTCGTTAATTTTAAGTAAAATCGCTTTCCTTTTCACTTGCAAAAAAATGTACCTTTGGCTGATTCGCCGCTCCAATTCAATCTGCGTGCCAGATTCATAGCGATCTGACTTTTTCCACGTGCTGGAAGGCCGGTCGTGGCAATGACCACACCGGCAAACTTCCGGGGCGCCTTAATGATTCCAGAGGTCCTCACCGTCATATCTTGACTCGGTTCTGCAAAAGAAAATAAATGAGACGTAAGATAGTGAGCAGTGAGTATAAGTGCTGATCCCAGATTATAAACAGAAGTGGATAGAAATCGCAATTAATTGATTAGAAGGTATAATAACAATAAGAGAAAAGATTAGTCATATGTGAAAAATAATAATTATAATAATATAAGTCCATCTATCAGGTGATTTTGTATATTCTCATCGTCTACCCAACATCCGTGTATTCCAAGTGCAACTAGTACTAATTATCAAATGTGATACTAAACGAGGTGGAACGACGAATTAACAAAAAATGTGCTAACTTCGACTCGAACACAGCTGATTCAGCTCTGATTTGAATGCACGTGAAGCAAAAAGCTTAAGGTATCTTAATTGTGCTAAAATATTCACACGAATTAACTTGTCTCCATAGATTAATATTTTAATTATTAAATATCAAATGAAGACCTTGAACGTATTTTAATTACACCGATAATCGTGATTGCGTAAAGTAGAAGAGATTTAGCGTCACCCAGACAGTCATTTATGTTATTAGAATTTTAAATTTCTCTCTAAAAGCTTCGACAGACTTTCTTCAATTAGATTTTTATGAAACGCTTTAAGCTCATCTGCACGAACATTCTCTGGGCATCGATTATACTCTTATTATAATGTTTTTTTTTTTTATTAAGTACAACATGTGCAACACGAAACAAACAATCTCTAGACAAAATATTAACGTTCTCCGTATTCTATTCGCCGACGTTTAATGAGCTTGTTTTCAAATAACCACACTCTCTCCAGCCATGCGTTCAATTGTATTGATTATGAACACGTTATAAGCCAAATCTTTGAGGAGCTTGGCTGCCACTGGCAGCCATGTTGGAAAACGTTCAACGTTCCTGTCGTGATTATTAAAAATGTCTCTTTTGTATATTTCATAATCAATGTTTACAAAGGCATAATATGATAAATTGTTAGACTTGAAGTTAGGATGCGCCTGGTGCGAAAAAGTACGGGTGTTACCTAATTTAAACTCGAATAATTTCAGCTTTTTTTAATGTGGTATATCGATATACAATTTCTTGCCAAAACGCACTGTTTCCTCAATCGGTCACGAGGCGTCGCTTTACTCACAGGGTCACAACCTAAAAATAATTTTTGTCTTTTCCCTATACTTACTGCCATGTATCTTAAAATAAGTCATTTCCTCAATTTCATATGTGTAAGTCATACAATTTTCGAACTTGGCACCGAAGATAATCAATGTCAAATAATTTTATAATTTATGACTTCAAAATGACTAAATCGATAAATTATTTAAGACCAACTAGATATAAATAACTTCTCTTAATCTTTATTGATCATTGTCTAAAACCTACTCCAATAATAACAGCTTAATCGCTACGATTCCACGAATCTTAATTTCTTATCAAAAGAAAGGTACTTCTTATAAAATAAAAAGGAAAAAATCTTACCAATGACGCACATCTCGACTGTTAATTTTGATGTATTGTGCGCGAGAAGTTTTCCCGACAAACACGTGCAAGTAAGACGAATGCTTGGTATGGACTGACGCCACGTTAACTACAACCGATGACCTTATATTTAGAGTCCGTGTTGTCTTTGGCCGACGACCTAACGCCTCACAATCGAACGTCAGCTTATAGCTACCTAGCCGTCGGCAGAAAGACAAGGCTGACGTAAGCACGTGTTTCTTATCGATACCAAATGCCGTTTTCCTTTCAGACAAACTCAGCCGACGGGAAAGCGACAGTTCGATCCGATCCGATTGAAAATTCCTCCAGTTTTTATGTTGCCGATTATCCACCGAATATCCAAAACTCTATGACTATTTATCAAGCCGTGCGAGTAATGGCACAACACGGCCGTTATATATATTTGTTGCCCAATTTTCGAAACGTTTTTCAACAAAATATTCAAGAGTTGAAGGACATAAAACTTGTCGACACTGCAACGTTAACGTCCAATACTCGACTGACTTTCGTGTGCTTAGTAAATAGCATAAACGTTGGAAAGACCACTTTTTAAAATTAAAAGGCCAAATACACCAGGCAAAGCGATGCGTTAATTTGCCAGGAATACAAACGATTCTATCCTCTCGATATTTTGCGCGCGACTGCCTACAGAGAACGTTCGTCTTACAGATATGAAGACACGACCTTATCTAATCCGACGTTTGCCTAGTGAACACGATAGTTGATATGTCGTCAGAAAATAATTAAGACGCGTATCCCGCACGCAATTTCGGTAATTATCGAAGATCAATTTGATAAAATAATATAGTGTTTACAAATCTTATTTAAAACACGTATATAAGATTAAAATCGTCGGGTCTAAATTAAACGAGATAAAACCAAAAGCTCTGACACTTTAATCTAACATTGGTCCTCATAGATAATAACATGGACAGAATTAAACATTGTATGCACAGGAAATAGATGATAACAAAACTGGTGTCCAAAATTTCTTATCAACAGATCTTCTAGACTTTAAACTAAATATGATAATCATATGAAAGTAGAGGTTATACATAAATTGAATCACTTGCATCGGATACCTTTAAGTTTACTTATGAATAATAAACAACGGTATAATTTTAGATCGTACGACTTCTCTTGTATACCTATTGCTACTTCAAACCGTACGAACTATAGACCATTTCTCTGCTTGCAGGAGCTTATACGTTGCTACCACTGCCTTACTATTATTATTTAAATTATATCACTAAACAGTTAAGTCCCTAACCACAGGAAAATCCTGCTCTACTGTTTTCTATGTACCGCTGCTACATTGGTAACTTTTGGGAGCATGCCTAAGATATGATTAATACATTAATCTAATCTAATCTAGCAATAATTATTTCGTCGCTTAAAAGAAGAAAGAAAGAAATATATTAATAGGCAGTCATATGACTGAGCTTTTCAAGGAGTTTAACTGACGTAAGGCATAATGATTTCTCTCAGACTAACCGGTCATAGTCCCCGGACTTCTGAACGAGAAGAGCCAATCAAAATTGAGTATTGTGCAAACTGCGCCTCAGTCAAGTCGTAGCACAGTCACGGAATGGACGACGTGAACGTGCAGTGTAGTTTCATATCGTGAAAACTACTTTATAGAAATTATTGTTACGAGAAGTTCCCTATGACAATAAAAGAGTAAGAGAGCGGAAGGTCATTCGACGTATAATTAACAGGTAAAGTGAACTATTACAGACATCTACAGCTACGGATCTAACGGTTTTAAGAACAAAGAAACTTGTAAGAGGCATTTTGAAAGGCGCGGAATAACTTTGTAATATTATAAAATCCAATCGCGATTCCTAAACTTCATTTGATGACTTTAGATTTCAACGTATGATATATTCGTATCCCAAAGAAAGATAATATATAAAAGATCTGGACATGATGGAATCTATATATTATCTGCTACTGCATTTTGCCATTTTGATAGCTTGATCGAGACCGCCTGATAGTGAATATCAAACACGCTGGATAGTAACAGTGTATACAAACACTAAAGAAAATAATCTTACAGCAAGATCAACTAAGCCAAGTTTTAATTAAATGTACGTCTACTCCATAAATTTTCAGTCGTTTCACTCTGTATAATGAACAAAAGAAAAAGAAAAGATAAATTTCTAAGATGTAATTGGAAGTATGCGTTTCTGAGTTTTACCATGAGTTTCATTGATGCCTACGGTCCTTTGCCATAAAATATAGAAGACGTAAATCACGCCAATATCGTCGATCCTAATCTTATACTGCAAATGTTCGTAATGACATCTACTCCTCAATCATCATTAAGACCTCGAATTATATACAAGCCTTTAGGGTTTTCAAAGGTTAAAATTTTCTGTAAAGGAAGACCATGTAGCAGCTTTAAAATGCCTACCGCTTCTGACGCCAATTAGAAGCAAAATTATTTGCACGGTTTATGACAAAATAAACGCAAACAACTATATATAATGTCTTATTTATAAAAATTAATCAATTGTTCTAATCTATATTCGTATATAACAAAAATTACAATATACATCATGTAAAACTGTATGTACAATCATCATCGCAGGGAAAGCTGTATAATTGTGCGTGTAAATTTTTCTATTACAATTTTCGATAAATTAACCACTGAAGTAAGTTAAAAATTCTTAAAATTTATGAAAGATTAAGTCCGGAAAATATTAGACATTTGCGAATATCTAACACAAGTTTCAAATAATCATTCCGCGACGTTAATTTTGTTTGTTCGTGTCTTAGCATGTTTGTTTCACAATTTTTTTTTCGTTATCACCTGATAGTAATACGAGGGGTTATAATATGTTGTCGCAAAAAAGAACGTGAACACGATATATACGTGTATTCTTGCACGTACCAAAATACCGGACGAATGATTAAATCGTTTAGATTGAGTTTGGCACGTAAGTCCGCCAATGCCTAAATGGCGTTTGTGCAAAATTCATTATTTACGAGCTGAAGTATATACTAGAAGTATCTCTCACAAACGAACAATTTGCTTCTAAATTTATGAAAGAAAAAAACAAAGAAAAAATTCTTGAATTCAAAACAAAATAAACATTGACAGTTACGAGAGTACTCTGGTAGAGTGGAAACAGAGAGGAGAATATTTTTATGTATACCTCATTGCATGTGGGACTCGACGCTTTGGTAGCGCTACTCGACAATTCACATAAACATGCGGGACATATTATGGCTGCAGGCCTCGAAAGTAGTCGGCGTGCCATTGGTCGAGGCAGGAGGGCGCGGTCGTTCCTACAGCTGATTAAAACTTCTTGCCTACGTCATATTTCTGTGTTGAATAAGGACGAAGCTACTACAGCCTGTGTTTACAAACGGCACAGCACAACGTCGTTGCCTATACGGGCTTATTCGCCATTTTCATGACTGCTATGCGATATGCATGGCAATGAAGACAGGCGTCGAAGCTTGATATTGGCAGATGCATTCTTAAATAAACAGATAAGATCTTTTTACGTACTAAAATAGCTAACAAAATAAGAATTGAGAAATAATAAGCAAAAAGTTTTAGATCCTTTTGCACCACTCAATTACCAATTTCCTTTTGAATTTGTGTTAAACTTGAAATATTATGTTGTGTTTCTGTTCATGTTGTAAGATGTCCAACTATTTTTATTATAAATGTGGTCATACGTCGCAGAAGTAAAAAATACTGATATTGGGTTATGATACAATAATTTTGTCATACATTTCTATTCGATTTACTAGAATCTTCTTTCTTTTGCCCTCGGGTTTGTTGAGGAATTTATATCCAATACTCAAAATGCAGTCCTGACAACTGTGCTTCAAGCATAAAGCCTCTTGGTGTCTCCACCAAACCGACCAGTTCTTTCAAGGACTGCTAGAGTCTCAAACAGATACACGTTTGTCACTCTCACATACCTTTTCTTTAAAATATTAATCTAGAAATTCTCCAAGAAACCAGTAACATTTTGTAGTGTAGGCAACGAGTAATACCTTTAAGTACGAGTATTGCATCAACTGAAGTTAGTTGGTCCATTGGATTTATATGGTGGAGTCACCTTCAGGTGTTGTAATACTTCTAAATAACCCTATATATCACTACAAAATTTTTAGATATATGGAAATATAAATGAAAAAAATCTGTGTACGTGCATAACTGAAGAAAGATTAGGAATATCAGAAACACATGTGCCATTCGCGCTAACTTCATAGAACCAACTTGGAGTCAGCATACAGCTCATATGCTAAAATTCCACGAAATAACAAACCTCGGATGTAGCATATAAGTTTTTAAAGTAAATGACGAAAACTAATATTAAAAATTATCAGCGACTCTGAAACTCTACGTTCGCAAAGGAAATTATTTTTTTTTTGAGGGAGGGACGTCAAAACATAAGACGATAACTTCACAATCATCGAATGTGACCATGAGAAAAAAAATATTGTTTAGACATACATATAAATGCTTCCAAATATGTGGTTTCGAGTATCTCACAAGGAAAGTTTAAAATAGGAAATGCAAAATTAAATATATCTAAAAGTAAAGCGTTGACAGAGAGGAGGAAAGATGTCAAACCTCATCCTAAGATTAGTCGAGGTCACGCGAACATATTATTATCGATTGTACCTGGCACAGTTCCTTACCTTGACGATTCTCTTCAGCGCTGGGAGCCATGGCCTTGCTCGTCTTGACAACGTTTATGGTAGAATTTGAAGTGACGGCCACTTCGTGAAGTATACCAGCGTGTAAGGCGAACCTTCTGACCGCTAAACAATATCCCAACAGTGGAGCGGCAAGCAAATCGAGACAGGCTGCAACCCAGGGCATAACAGAGACCCTGACCTGAAGTATTGAGCCTTCGAGGCCCCCTGTAGTTCTGCGTCCCGAGGACGAATTAAAAGCTCCAAAAAAAAACGGTCAACACCTGGTTTAGCCCGGTAAACAAGAGCCCTCTACTATCTTTGGGAATGGTACGCTTGAGGCGGTAATTTCACTACTGCCGTATATCTCCTTTGCTAAAGTTCTTCGGAAAAATGGTCACTGCTCGTGTGCCGTATGATGGATAAGAGATCCTCCCTCATGCCAATTTGCTTGATCCTCACCTCTGGAGCCAGTTTGCGGACTTCTGATTCAAGCAATAAAATTTGAACTTTTCTTACTTTGGTGGGTACTTCGGACCCACGGTTTACATAGTAACTTCCTTCCTTCTCTGTTCACTACGTCGTGCTTTTATTAATACAGCTTTCGTCTTATTCTTACTTTCTCTTTCTGTCTGCTATTCTTCGTGCACTATTCGTGTTTAACGTGGCTTGTTTTCTTTTTATCTCCTTTTCTTCTGTTTTATACTTCTCCGTATCTCTTTGTTGGATGTCTGGTATCTGGGAAGCACAGTCCAGACTATTTTTATACGTTGCACCCTATTTTTGTAATAGCTTTCGTTCCCGGAGAAGCTAACTGACTCTGCCACGTCACCGGTATCACTACGTATTTTCACTTTTCCTCGTCGCAACAATATGTTTACTCGGGTTATATCGATTATCAGGTGTCTTCCTTTGTTTACAACTGTAGATGTTTTCTTTGTTGCTGTTAACACACGTTCCAGAGAACCGTTAAGCTCAATGACGAACTATGAACTGGTTCGCGTCTGACCCCGCGTCTCCTTTTAGCATCGACCGGTCCGGGTCTATCCCTACCACTGGACCAATCGTGAGCCGTCGTGTTTACCGAACCACCAATGGCGTCATGGCACCTGCACGCGATGGTCCATTCGTTCGCAGCGAAAAGCTGAAACCTCGCTGTACAAAGATTATTTTCTGTCCATTTATAAATGTCCCATTGTAAATACCTAGGTCGTTATAATTATATACCTATATAGACAGAACGTTTTATACACATTTATGTATATATGACATCAACATTGTATTACAAGGTCAGCGCTTTCTTTGAAAAACAAAATCTCCAAGTAAATCAAAGGAAGCAGATTTGATTATCTAAATTAAAAGGTTTTCAATAGATCTTTAGGGGATATAAATAATAAATATTGTTTTTATTATATTATAAATATACATCATTATTTATATTTGCTGTACTATCATTGACAGTTCAATTTTTGAATATTCCTGCAATCAGCTTTAATAAGAATACTTGTGTATTAAAGTTCATATTATAGACTTTGTGATCTAGGGCCTATGATTGAATGTCTTACCCTTGAAATTATTCGATTAAATGACATTGAGTAAAAAATGCGTTCATCAAGGAATTCTCTGAAAAACATTATTTGGTGGATGGAATAATAGTAAAGATGAAGTTCGAAGAATCCCGAAGAACTGATCTAGCTCATTTGGCATCTTTCCACATTTCTCATGGACTTCATGATACTTTTACGTCGGACCATGGTTCAAAGTCCAACATGCCACGTGCTGCTTAACTTTTTTTTTTTTGTAATTTCTTCATTCTCATAGTAAGCGCAGATGTCGGTCTTTGATGAAACTTAGCGATAAAGCATATAGCATTATGTACAAGTATTAAAATTTGTTAGCTTAAACTCTTTAATTCTCTTTTAATTGCCTAGAGAATTTCTATCTTGTAAAAACAAACGATAAAACATTTACGTTAAAAATAATATGGTTTTGTTACGACAATGTTTACTTAAAGAATAAGATTACTTTGTACTGTAAAACTACATGTTGATCGTCAGACATATTCAGTATAATAATATAAATAATATAAAGAAATAATTAACGTTAATGGTGTTCCATGATGTCTTTTTAATGATAGTAAAATACTGGCCGTAAATTGTAAGATACAATTTTGACAGTGAAGCTCCATACAAATATACGCACGTAACGCTTCGGTGGGGTATGGCGAATCATAATTAATGTCACGTGTTAGGTAGTCGTGACATCGATACTATCATCACAACACGAGATAATTCGCGGGAAAAGCTGTGAGAGTGTTATCGTAACACGGAATGATAATGCAAATTTTGAAAAATGTTTTACTTTCAAAATCGTTGAAGAGACTTTTAATAACTTTTTAAATATATATTTCATATTGTCGAGGTATCATATTTGTTTGTAGCGCCATCACGCGGCAGTTCATATATGTGTGAATAACTGACTTGCATACAGATATAATAAATAGATGACGTGCGTTACGACATATATTATTTCTACTTTCATCATCATAGGAATTGAGAAAGATCATACGCCCCTAACGCTTAGAAAACAATATTTTTATCATTAGACAAGGTTTTGCATTAGCTTACATTTATTTGTATTTCATACTGTATACAGGGAGCGGGGAAATAAATGAAGAACATGCTGAATTGTTAAAAGATAAAGTTATATGAAATTGCGTAATAAATTTGTTTTTCCGAACCTCCACCTTTACGCACTTAATCAATTTCCAGTCAATTTGCTCGAAAACTCAAACTCGGACATGAAAATTATCTGCCACATGTTCACACGTGCACTTAAAAAAGAAAATTAATTTAACGCATGAATTATGGTGAAATTAATAGTGCTGGTAATTTATTTATCTTACTGTCTCGTACGTAACCGGGATTTTATTTTTAAGTACGCCTATATACATGAAACATCTGGGAGTGTTTGATTGATATATTCTTTAGTTTGGTCTGTTCATTAATTTTTTTACGATTCTGCATGTGCTGCAAACGTGGCTTTTTACATAAATCCCACATGTAACATGCAGAAGTGTGTAAAATAAAAATTTAACAAGAAACCTTAATGTACTCATGCATTATCTTTGAAAATTATTTTACACGCAACAAAACAATCGACCTTTCAATTACTTAACATATTGCAAATTTTCAATGAAACGTTAGGTAGAAATAGAAATTGTCATTTTTTTTCTTATGCTTACATCTGTTATTCGACTCCGAACGGAAATGTAATTAGAGTTAACGATCAATTAATTCTCACGTAACGTATAGTTTGATCGGAACTCAAGTTGGTACTGCAATTTAGAATCGATTATCTTCAATAAGAAATCTGATATGTAAACCGGAAATTGACTGGATATTTTTCAGTAAACTTATCGATTACGTAAATATATTCCGCAACTCAATGGATAAAATTGATTACGCGAGATTGATAAAACGGATATACTTGTTCGGAATGTGATGGTATTTCTGAAATACTGCTAATAATAGTAATAAAAATTATACCCCTATCATTGCGAAACAAATATTAAACGTCAGGATATTAGTTTATTCGGTAACAATTAAAGGTATACAAAACTTAAAATACATAACTGGGTCTAGGCATCTATTGTAACTTTTAACCAGGCGGACAGTTCGGAGTTCAAAATAATAAGAAAAGGGAAAGGAAATGAGATTCCTAGGATGAAAACAGCCGAAATATAAGCAGGCAAAGTGAGCCCGAGTCGAAAGAGTCATCCGTGAATAATAACACATGCGTCCCTGTGAGACTCCAAGGGAGTCGGGAGGATTCGGGTGCGTTCGGCACCGTCCGGCATGAGTACTCTAGGAGATAAGTGCAGGGGCGATGGTAGACACGGGACTAGCGCGGAAAAGAGGTGAAGAACGTCGGGTCCCGGAGCGTATTCCAGGAATTCAGGAAAAATCGAAACTCCTCGGATATTTTCTTCCTGTTTCGATTTTCTGAATGTGAGAATTCTGTTGTGATATTGCGACTAAGGTGTGCGAGCGAGGGCGGAAGTTTATCAGCACGGTTGATTTTGGGGTTTTGCTAGATTTTTATAAAAGGTTGTGTTGCGACATTTTTGTGGATTTTATTCTCGATTGTTTAACTAGTGCGAGAGAAATGTTTGGTTACCCCTGATTTTGGATACTGTTGGGATAACAGCAATAAGGGAATTGCCGGCTGCTGGAGCATAGAGAAAAACTTTTACCGACCGCTGAATATCGCTGTGAGTAGCTATTCTATATCACCGTAAGGACGCCCCTGAATCGTGTCAAAAAAGTAGGGTAGGGTACCGCATGCGCGGTTGGCGGGAGTCGTTTTCCTGCACAGTCTGTATAGCAGAGTAGAGGACAGAAAGAAAATAGGACCTCATGGTCACATTTCGGGACAAGAACAATGAAGAATTCGCAACGCGTGGGACCATTTCAGGTATAAGAGCTAGAGGAGACTCCATCGGTCAAGAGGACTCAGTGTAACAGAAAAAGGTTCACAAGGAACGTATCTAAGATGTTCCCACTCGATTTTTGAACTTGATAGGCAAGTGGAGTATCTCGAAATATCGAGATATAGGCACGTTCCTTATCAGTGGCACTTGGCACTTAAAAAGGTATTACTGCGTTTGGGCCAAAGGACGTGGTAATGTGGGATGCGAATAGTAATCAATCTTGCGGTAACAAACTAAACTATGATATCATTTTTACGTATAATTATTGCTGTCTTATATAGGTTGATATGATTACTTGCACTTTTGAGATAATAAAAACATAATTTTTTCGCATTTCATCGTGACGAGTATAAAACCAGTTACAATTGGCTGCATTATATCTTGAAGATACACATAAGAAAAACATCAGTATTTTTCGAGTCACGATACTGAGTACATTGGTGTATAAGTCTGACAAGCAAGCATTACTGTTAAGTAAGAAATAGATTTCCTGTGAGTAAAATCATTCAAATATTATCATAATAAATCGATGATGGCCTCTTAAGAGGGGCTTACTTACCTAGACGAGTCGCAAAAATCATTTTTTTCACATTCTTTAAAAGTTTCATATTTCAAGAATAGTCCTTTGGCGTTGTTTTATATGTTTAAACCTTATACAAAACTTTAAACCGGTACCAGAAATATGTTGAAAAAGGCTAAACCGATTTACACGATTATTCTACACGTAAAGTCACAACAATGCTCGAAGTAAAATCCAATGTTGTAATAATAATTACGATTTGATATTAAGACAGTGTATCACGGTACAAAATATTGCGTAATATTACGATAAATACCTGAATTGTACCCCGCATTTATGTAACGTTAATGTACAAGTCGGACGTTACATAAATGAGGGACACGTTGCAACTAAGGTGTGCATTCCATGTAATATTACGTCTTGAAGGGTAGGCATTTGAAAAATAAGGTCTTCTTCACATTATCAGTGAAACCCGGCGGGGGACATACAAATTGTTTAATAACATAATTAATACAATGTTTCATAAACCAGAGAAGAGTTATACGTAATTTTTTTTTTCAGATATTTTTTGACGATAAGGATAAAACTCGTTGCGATACCAATGGCAGCTTTTGAGATACTGTTCAGCGTTGCTGTCGCCTTTCTGTTGTTTTACTACTATATCACAAGAAATTATCATTTTTGGAAACGACTTCGCGTCGCCGGGCCTGAACCAATATTTCCTTTTGGAAACTTTAAACAAATAATGTTCGGGCAGTTACCACTTGGTATTTTAATAAAACAATACTACGATCAATTTAAAGGAGAACCCGTTGTTGGTATATTTATCAGAAGTACACCTTCTTTGATCGTGTGTGATCCGGAATTATTAAAGGACGTGTTAATAAAGGACTTTGCGATTTTTCCAAACAGAGGCCTAAGCTATAACACAAAAGTCGACCCGTTAAGCGAAAATTTGTTTATGCTCAACGAAACAAAATGGCGTCCGCTTCGTCGAAAACTCACTCCGACCTTCACTTCCGGAAAACTGAAGCAGATGTTCTATCTGTTGTTGGAATGCGGAGATCTATTCGAGAAGTATCTCGATCATCTTTCTGAAAAGAATGAACCGATAGAATGTCGGGATATTACGGCAAAGTTTACCACAGAGGTTATTGGTACATGTGCATTTGGTTTGAAAACTGATGCGATTGCCGATGACAATTGCGAGTTTCGAAAAATGGGTATCAGAGTATTTTCTACAAGTTTTATGAAGACATTGGAGTTTGTATTGCGACAATCTATGCCCTGGCTTTATGCTATTTTGGGAAAATATATGACTGACTGGGTCATCATTGATTTCTTTACAAAGTCCATAAAGGACACTATAGAACATAGAAAACGGAATAAGATCGTCAGACATGATTTTGTTGATCTTCTCATAGATATGAAAGAACATTCTGATAAAATGAGTGACGTCGGTACGTATCCAGATTGCGATAAAGTATGTTTATTATATTTTTTAAACTACTTTCTTTTCATATAATTTTATATCGTAGTTTAATTAAAATAATAATTGTTTTATACTTTATACTGACTCGATTGATTGTATAGAAATCACGGATAATTTGATCGTTGCCCAAGCATTCATTTTCTTTGTTGCTGGATTTGAAACTTCGTCTACGACCATGAGCAACGCCCTCTATGAACTGGCATTGAATCAAGATATACAGGATAAGCTTCGCCAAGAAATGAAGGAAGAGATTATGAAGAACAATAACGAGTTAACGTATGAAGCCGTAAAGGACATGAAATACCTTCATATGGTATTTCAAGGTGAGTGAAACTTCATGTAAAATTAATGACAAAGTGAAATTGATTGATTTTGAATTTTCATAATCAGCATGATCGATAGTTTTGCAATCATTAATATAGTTCGGAAATTAGAGTAGTGTTTACAGTACTGTCATGCATTACTGTGATAAAACATTATAAATTATTTTTGTAATATCTTCTTTTTAGAAACATTGAGAAAATATCCACCAGCACCTGTAATGTTTAGATTGGTAAATCAGCCGTACACGTTTCGAGGAACTAATGTCACGATTCCTAAAGGACAGAGAGTAATTATTCCCATTTATGGACTTCATCATGATCCAGAAGTATATCCATCACCTGACACTTTCGATCCGGAAAGGTTCACTGAAGAGAAAATTAAAGCTCGACATCCAATGTATTTTATACCATTTAGCGACGGTCCTAGGAACTGCATAGGTAACTATCATATAAATTCTTCATAATATCTTGACCCACATAGCATTTATACAATATTTCTCATGATTTCAAAATGGGTAGTTCAATAAGTCATTATTGAAAAAATATAATGTATTGCCTCAGTGTAGATAAAATGAAAAATCAACAGTATTTTATTCAAATTTCAGGTGCAAGATTTGCAGTATATCAAACAAAAATAGGTCTGATTAAAGTTTTACTCAATCATAAAGTAGACGTATGCGAGAAAACAAGAATTCCATATGAGTTCAATCCAAGATCTTTCATTCTGACAGCCAAAGATGGTATTTACTTAAAATTGTCCAAGTTAAGTTCATAACAAATAAAAAGTCCTGGTATCACACAGTCAAGATTAAGTCAGTAAGAGTATCTAAGAGCTATATCGAACAAAACAAGAACTCGCTAAAGGATAACATCGAATAGATTTTACGTCAATTGAAAACACGAAGAAATAAATATCATACGAGAAGCAAATCAACGAAAACGAACTTGCAAAGATTAGATAATGTCTTTGTTAGTGGCAATGGAATTTGAAACCATTTTCCGAAGACAGTCATTCAATCATCATTAATTATTTTTAAATCTAAACCTAGTGACTTGAATGTATATTTAAGATGATGTTGACATCACGCTTTCATTAGAATCCGCTGTATTTAGATATTGGAATAAATGAAAATCTATTTAGGGATAATTAATAAGTCGTCGATTAATGAGCTTAACTCTGACGAATTGATTGAATATCATGCGTATGCGAGAATATTTATTTCTATATTTGTGGATTCCTAATAGTGATACTTGACTGCCTTTATTCATGTAGCATTAGAGTCATATGATAAATCAGCTGTTCCTACGTACCCTAGCTGTTACATTATCAACCGTAAATTAAACAATTTACCCAGCTGTGCCGCGTGCACTGTTGACAGTTAGACCTTACATTTCTCTTGATAATGTGACCTATTTATATGTGCACAGTGAGCAATTTGATAACTCGTGTGGTAATTCCAAAAATAAAACTAATGATACGTAAAGTCATTGTTATATTCTGAAAAAATATCAGGTAAATAAATTTGCTGTGATGAAAAACAAAATGGCCCAAATGATCACAAACATTATATATTGCAAAAAGTTTGTCAATGCTTTCTTTTAAAAGTGGAAGTATCGAAGGTTCACAAAAGTCACGCTTTTTCTTGCATCCAAAACTTCATATCTTTTACAAAAATACTACTCGAGTTATTCAGTAGCTCGTTCGATATTTTGCTCACAATAATTTGCATATACAGTAGAACCTTGGTTATCCGAGCAGTTGGAGACTGATCCTAGTTCGGATAGTAAAAAATCTTGTACAATACGGATACAATTTTATAAGGAAATAAAAGGACATTTCGTGTCATTCACGTCTCACGTCTTCACAAGCTCAGATAATATGGACTACCTATCGTAGCTCTGGTGACACGGGTGGACAAATCCGATGCGAGCTTAAATAATCGTGAACTCGAACAAAGCAGGCTCGAATTATTTAGGTTTTACTGTATATATCTTCTTAATAAGATAAATATACATTTCCACATGTTTCTTTAAGTCGTGCGAAAGAAGAAAGTTCTAAAATAACCACAGAATAAAGATGAAATTATTATATTCGATGAAAAATTACGTACTCAGCGATTCTGGAAAATGGATAATGAATATTTTTATTAAAACTTATTCTAAAAGAAATCCAGTAAGCCTTTTGAATCTTGTCCCAGCAGATGCCATTCTATCTACACGCTGTATAATGTATTTGGAAAATACTGATTAGTGCTGTTAGTCGGAGAACCAGTTGAAGATGACAGACAAGAAGGAGCCAACCGTTTTAGTTCTTGCCTCTATGATTCATGGATGCGTAGTTGTAGGGGAAGTAGTGTAGTAGTGTAGTAGTGTAGTAGTGTAGTTGTAGGGGAAGACTATTCTATTTTTACACATATTTGGCCACGGTCCAAATTGCAGCTCGGACTCGTTCCTGTTCGTATGGTATCACCTTTCATCGGAACCATCGTGGCAATTAGAAACCATTGTAAGGGTCAAGAGGTCATGTGAGACACTGTGGTCTCTTATGAATTAAAGATTTGGTCGTTTATTCAGAATTATGGACTCTTATGTTTTTTTGCACTGATGGCAAAGGTCGAAGGTTCCTTCTATGCCTACTACGATTTTTTTCATATCTTTCTATGAAGGCTGAAGCGAAGTAAATTATTCACGCATGTAAAATAAAATTTAAATTCAATGCCATGTACTGCCAGGACTTAGATTTGGTTATCGGTATGACAAAAGTTTTTGCGATTACTTTGTGGCTTTTGAAAAATAGTCTAATTTCATGGGTCATTCATATACCTTACTTGTATACGGGATGGTCACCTTTGCCTCCTGAGTGAGCTCTGAGGCGGCTCAGAAGTTCTTAAAATTTTACTTGTCAAATTCTTATGAAACGTGGTAATTAAAGACTTTTTGGATCGGTGGTATTAGCGGATCCGATTGATGGCTTCAAAATTCTAAAACTGTTTTAACTAGTCAGATTTTTATCGAACTAATCATCTAAGAGTCATGTTTGGTCACTGAATATGGATTTAAGATCAAATTTTATATTTTATTCGTCTCATGCGAATTTTTCGCAATTTTTGATTTTCCAATTACCATCTAAAATTCTTATTAAGGCGTGCAAAAAATGTCTAGATACAAAGTGTCATAAAAATTTGATAGCTTATGAGATTTTTCGGTCTGCCATATTGGATTTGACATACTGAATTTTTGGATTTTTACTTCAATTTCGTTTTTAGCGACCCAAAAAACTCCCGAATATCAAGTTACGTAAAAATGATTGAAGCCAATCGCAAAATAAACGATGTGCGTACTATTGCGTCGATATAGCTGGGGGCACGACAAAAATGTGCGCACCAGTGTGTGAATGCTGCGCAAAGGAGCAAAGGTCCCCACAATTTTTGAACAACTTCCAATAGCTCGGATCCGGCAACTGGCAACAAATTGCAATAGTAAAAATGTCATGTTTATTCAGCATTAAAATGAAATATAACGCGCGTCATTGTATTTTTAAGTTTACATTGAAACTTTCAAAAAGGTATGTTTCATACTTCGAAAATAATAAAGAGTTTTTAATATGGTACAGAACGAGTATCAAAAGTATATTCCAGTGTCTGTATAAATGTAATTTGTTAAATGAAGCAGTGCACCTCTGTTCAAATTTACTAGATCAATTCATATTATGATTTTTGATAAATGAATTAAAAAAATCGAGATAGCACTGTACACGAACACGAACTGCTCCAATGAAGATCAGATATTATCGATTAACATAGAAGCAATAAAGGCAAATTGTTAATGTTATATTGTATGCGGTAAAAATACAGGAAATTCATATGTCATTATTCATGAGAAATAATTTTAATATTTTTTGTACCTAATAAAACATGTCTACGATGTTGTATCAGCAGAATGTGCTAATATGGCGATAGGTATAATATTATGAAATGTTTATAACAGTAGGATAAATAATAAATTTGAAATGGCCTATGTACGTTATCGCAATAATGCAAATTTTTGAAAAGCTATCTGCCTAACGGACACATATCCAATATCTAACTTTCTATTGCTGTGCATTTGAATTCTATCCGTGCTACAAATTTGTCTGAATAGCGATTATTGCTATACTTTTTCTTTATCTGTACACTGCAATAATTTATTGGACATATGATATATATATATATGCGTACGCACGTAGTGAATCCATATGTCTATTTCAAAGCACAGTGCAAGCGAGAAAGGTTGAGCACAGCAATAATTTTACAGTAGGAGTTTTATTGTTCGTGACAGGGTACGACAATCATTGAATTTTATTTTATTTTAATAATACGGCCATTATTATTAGACATCCACAATGTTTTAAAAATGTTTTTAGTGATCGTTTGATGAGGTAAAGTAGCAAACGAATAAGCCGCACTTTTATTGAAATAACAAAAGGACATAATGAAATTGACAGTATTATAACATTTAAATATTTTGTTAAATTTTATCGTAAAAATACGAAAGCGTCGACTAAGCCATGTTATTTAAAGACAAAGATAATTCCGTTTTTTTTTAAAGGCTATAAGTAGTTATTTCTTCTCAGCAATTCCGTAAGGTCAAGAGTAAAAGTGATTACGATAATAATGGCAGCACTTGAGATACTATGTGGCATTACCGTAGTGTTTGTGCTTCTGTATTATTACATTACGAAAAATAATAATTGGTGGAAGCAACGTGGAGTCGTTGGGCCCGAACCAAACTTTTTGTTTGGAAATGTGAAGGAAGCAATGCTCGGACAGTTGTCCATAGGCATTTTAATGAAACAGTACTACGACAAGTATAAAGATGAACGAATCGTTGGTATATTCTTTGGAAGAAGACCAATGCTGATGCTGAAAGATTCTAACTTAATAAAGGACGTCTTCATCAGGGACTTCGCAATTTTTCCTAACAGAGGCGTGCATTGTAATCCAGAAATTGATCCCCTAACTGAAAATTTGTTTTATCTTGACGAAACAAAGTGGCGGCCCCTTCGTCGTAAACTCACTCCCGCTTTTACTAGCGGGAAACTCAAGCAAATGTTCTATTTGTTGATGGAGTGCGGAAAAACTTTAGAAAAGTATCTTGAACGTCTTGTAGTGGATAATGATGTAATACATTGTTGCAGTCTTACAAGAAAGTTTAACATGGAAGTTATTGGAAGTTGTGCATTCGGCATAAACATCGGTGCAATTAGAGACAATAATAATGAATTCATCAAACTGGGTAATAGAGCATTCGAAACATGTTTAAAGAAAACGATACAGGCTGCCATTAGGGATTTAACACCATGGATCTACGATATTGTGGGAAAATATATAAATGATCAGGAGCTCAATAATTTCTTTATAAATTCCATGAGGGCGACCATAGACCATAGAAAAGAAAGTAACTTTGTTAGACACGATTTCGTTGATCTTCTTCTGGATCTGCAAAGAAATTCTGACAAAATTTACGATATCGGTAGGTATCTGAAAATTGATGGAATATCAAATTGAACAAATCAAAATATGAGTTTGAACATTTACTACGTAACTCCTGTACTGGTGCTTTGAAGTAGATAATACTTGTTGAACGTCATTCTGACTTGTGTATTTTCAATTAATAATCAATATCTAAATTAATATCAATTTAAATTAATGCATTGGCATTACGATTTTTCTTGCAGATACCTCCGACCACTTTCTTGCTGCTCAAGCATTCAGTTTCTTCGCTGCTGGTTTTGAAACTTCTTCTACGACCATGACCAACGCACTTTACGAACTAGCACTGAATCACGATGTGCAGAAAAAACTTCGTGAAGAAATAAGAGAAGAAATTAGAAAAAACAATGGCGAGTTAGAGTACGAAATCATAAAAAACATGAAATATCTTGATATGGTATTTCAAGGTTAGTGTAATCTTATATCGTGTATATTGGATATCGGAATTACATTTATTTATTTTCAAGTTTTGTGTTGAAAAAAATTATGACTACGTCAAAAACTTTTTACCTGTTAACAAGATATTATAATCGTTCGTTTTTATGGACGATCGCGTGGAGTGCGTGGAATGCACAGACGTCCAGTGCGTTCGCTTCGAAATTTCAGCAGCGAATATATGTAGGACGCGATCGTTTGATTTATACTAACAAGCTAGATGTCATGGCGATGATCTCAATATTTAAATACTCTTTGTTCTTAAATATTTTGTTGTTTACAGAAACTTTGAGAAAATATCCTCCAGCAGGTTTAATAACAAGGATGGCCAGTCAGCCGTATACATTCAGAGAAACTAATGTCACAATTGGCAAGGGGGACAAAGTGATGATTCCTGTTTACGGGGTACACCGTGATCCTCAGCACTATCCGTCGCCAGAAACTTTTGACCCAGAAAGATTCACCGAAGAAGCCATCGCGGCTCGACACCCGATGTGCTTTATACCATTTGGCGAAGGTCCGAGGATTTGCATAGGTTTGCAATTTGATTTATTATAAAGCAAATTTTGTAATGTGTAACACCGTCAATTTTTCCGAAATTATTAGTTTTTTTTTTTATGTTATACTTGTAAGTCTGATTACTCACATAAGATTTTATCTAGACACTCTAGTGCACAGCTAATGGATACGTCCAGCATGTATACAGTTTTAGCATAAAATAATTAATCCGTGCAAAACGATTTATTGATTCAATATGACAAATAAGACGACTCTTGTAATTTTACAGGTGTAAGATTTGCTACGTATCAAACAAAAGTGGGTCTAATCACAATTCTGCTGAATTACAAAATAGACGTTTGTGAAAAAACGAAAATTCCGTACGAGTTCAACACAAATTCATTCATCCAAACATCGAGTGATGGTACTTATTTGAAATTGATAAAATTGGATACAAAATTATAGATAAAAAATTAATATGAAATTTTCAAAAAAAAATATTGCGTAAGTATTGAAAAACACATAGAATAAAATACTAATTTCATGGAAAATTGTATCGTACATATTTCGTTTCAGTCGAAGGTTTTATTGTTTTATGTGTTTTTCAATACTTACGCAATATTTTTCTTGCGCAGTTTCAAAGTCACAGAGACTAATTTTATTTTTAATAATATTACGAAAAGGCAAACATTATTATTGCCTTGGTATTGATATAATCGTATGATACATAAGCTGATCCGACATACTAAACCGTAATTAGGGCAGTACCGATAATAAATTGAATAATCTAACGTATATTGACCCAGCTGGACGTGCACCGTTGACTGTCCAAATTACACAATATCCTTGATAATGAAAGCTATTTACATGGCCTTCGTAAATATTTCGATAAAATCCATATAGTAACTCCATAAATAATTACACCGTATCGTAATGTCAAGTTTTAATGATTTATGAAGTTATCATTATATTAACAATAAGATATAAAAGAATGTTTTAAATTGAACTTCCAAGAAATAAAGATTTTAAAAGAAATACATCGTTATATCATTACTTGTTTGAATTTGAAAAAATAAACATTTTTGGATTCAGATTTTTTTTTATTTTCCATTTAAGATGCTGCTTCGAAACTTATGCTTTCATTTGCACACTGTATAATGTGTTTCGAACATACTGATTAGTACTAAGTCAAAGAACAAATTGGAGATATCTCCATATGGTCTGCCACGTGGCAGACAAGACGAAGCCAACTTGTATAGTTTTGTTGTTTATTATTACGATTCTATTTTCGTATACTTAGCCAGGTTCTAAACTGCAGTATGAACTTCGTTCCAGTTTCTCTAGTATGAACTATTGGGTGTATTGTAACAAGTAGAAACCGTTCCAACGGTTTAAAAATCATAAGAAATTATGTAACTTATTGAATCTATAAAATGTAAGAACGTTATCAATTTTATGATGTTTATGTGTATTAATAAGGCAAGAAAAAGTAAACACAAGTCACCTGTGCATATGTTCCGCACAAAATTCTTTAATGACTTTCCAAAACTGTATACTCAGTTTTGTTAAACACACGTATGACGTATTTTACATTAATATCAGACATTGTGAATAGAGAAATGTCATGTATCTCATAAAAACTTAATTTATAATCATTAGGATTAATATTTGTTAACGACGTAAAACGGTCATTACTCGAACAACGTAACGTAAAAATTTTGTTTTTTTCATTGATATTTAAAATGCCATACTTCCTGAAAACTTTTAATTGGTATAATTAATATTTACTGAATCATGCATAACGTAAGACATCCATTACCGAAATAAGTATACATTTTTGACCGCATGATCTTTAAGTACAATTCGGCAATTACGTAATAAGATCTATGATATTTCACGAAGATAAATTATGCGGTAATTAAATTTGACTCAATCGACGAAGTCCATTGAATTAATAATCGCACTAAATGATATGATAAAATGAAGCGTTAGATCAACGATTTTTAAATATTTAAACGAAGTTTTGCAATTGCGTCACGTATTTTCGCTTCGTGTCTAGTTCTGCTAACGGAAAGAGTTTTACGTAGCGTTAATTTAATTCTCATATAAGAAACATAAACAGTCATAGATATCACGTTAATTACGTATCGTGAAATTCGCTCCTCGTTAACCTCATTATCAGCAATTCGACTGTCACAAAAACTTTCCAGTAGTTTATGATTAATTTTTGTATGAGCAAAGCATATTATTTTTTCTTTGTGAAATGATTATGCTGTTTAAAATTGACGTCGTTATCTTGACAGATCGTGATATAATAATTAATTGCATTAAATGAAATAATGAAATTAAAATGAAGTACGTTAACATATTTTGGTTTTACGTATTAACTTATTCAACAAAAATATGAGGTCCGCAACTGTTTTATATTTAGATTTTAAAACTTATGCAATTGTAAAACTAGCGTGAATCTATCACTCCCATAAGAAAATCAAGAAAGAAAAATAAGAACGTACAACCGGATATAATAGTTTGATACGAGGATAGTGATAATGAGAAAGGGGTAAGGAGAGGAAATAAAAACAAAATGATCACAAATTAGTAAGGAGGCGATAAAACTAACCAAACCTAATTTAGGACACTGTTGGGAAGTTGGGACATGCATGTCGCAATACTATACTTCTTGTTGATAAAAGTCTGGTCATATATTCTATATTTATATATAAATTATTTTTGTTGTTGTGTAGAGCCATTTGTATGCTGGTTTATTTAACTTTTCTGTATATTACTAAATATCATTGCGTGATAGACAAAGTGATACGAGCTTAACGCT
>JARPRG010000512.1:88438-101245 GCA_031001745.1 Hartigia nigra
AAAGCGATATATATAGCACGCCCAATTTCAAAGGGTTAATGAAGTATATCTTCAAAATGTTTAATTTTATCCAATTGTATACAACGTTGATGTACTCGAAATATATGAATTCGTTTAAAAACTATTTTAAGTACAATAACAAAATTTAAATAAATTTATTAATTTGTTGCTCATTTATCGAGATATTCACAAAATTATAGCTAAATATCGTCTATGAATATAATTAGTATATTCCTTATTTTCGATAATGTTGAGAAATTTCGGGACTTTTTATGTCCGAAAGAAAAAGTAAGAGAGAATTCTATTATTTTTTCAGCAGGCTGCAAACTTTTTTATACCAAATGTTTAAATAAAAAATATCGATATTGTGAAAAATTTTGATGTGTAGATTTACAGATACATACACCGTTTTTTGCAATATAAACGTAGTTCTAATTTTTATATTATTTTAAGGGTTATATTTTAATATTCTATCTGCGAAAAATAGTTCGCAGACATAACAACCGCACGTTCAGTTATTGAGGCAAAACAAGCTGTTTCTACATTTATTTTGTAATATAAGTAATAAACGCTGTAGACGAATAACGATTTTTGTACTAGCTCATCCTAACAGTACAATTAATCATTCGTTAGTCTTTAACGTAGCTGATTACGTTTTTTTTTATTCATTAGAATTTTACGACCAACATTTCTGGATATTCATACGTGCCTTCCCATGCATAAGAGAGTAACTTTGACAGTTAATATTTTATGAACAGCGTAAATGTCGGATTTAAAATTTTAATGGTGGATGTGTCACGCCGCAATAATTCAACGGTATAAATATCAAATGAATGGTTACATTTTCAACAAGGTCCCGAAACCCCTAAAGAGAACGTACATAATAACAGTTTGCATGAACATTTTTTAAAATAATTTGTACAACTAATTTCTAACGCAAAACATATCTTTCAATATCTCATTACTACACATCTTATTGTACTTAAATTATAAGACTGCGGTTATAAACTGTCCAATATTTTCGTGTTTTGTACTGTAAAGATTTTTATTGTACGTGTGATCACTTAGTGCTATCGATATGACATTATTAAACATTTGTCACCTTTCCATCATAATTCACATGTAAAATAGATACAAGCGTGGTCGATAACTAAAAATAAGAACAATACATAGAGTAGCATAGTATGACCTATGTTTAAAATAATCTTGTGCATTTTAGAATTGTCAGTGCAATAATGCAAATTAATGTCGAAGCTTGAATTAGTCGATCTCCGCAAGAATTAAAAAATTATAAAACTCTATTAATCCTCTATCAGCAAACATATTTTTATTCACGCCGCCTGCAATCTGGGTCTTTTAAATTTACCCTGTTATTTCACGTTGTAGGTTTTTAAAAAAATTACAAAACTTGTGGGTCACTGTTAAAACTCTTTAAAATGTGTTCCAATAGTAGCGAAAGTTAAACGCTAAGTGATATTTTTATAGGAAGTTTCCCACTTAGCAGCAATTCGAATTTCTCCTAAGTCGGAGACAAGATGACCAAACAATAATTTCGACTGTGCCTTAAACGACTCAGATGGCCGACCGAGGTTTAATGATTAATTATCAAGCTCTTATATTTCATTGTAAAACACAGACACAATTTTATAGTAGAACAATGTCTCAAAACGGTGTACGTAATTAATCAATATAACAAAGGGATCCCTGGTTGTATCCTCTTTTTGCAGCTTTGTACTACATGACATTGACAGGCATAAAAGTTCTGTTTTGTTTGATTAAATATAAATAATGTATATTGCATGTATTTATGATACTGAAAATATGTGCAAAAATTCGTAATAAATACATTGTGGATTGTGAAAGTGTATAAGAATGTTTTAAATAAAACGAAAGTAACTTAAGACTCATAACGTAGTGTCAACATGCCGAACTAGAATTTCATTCTTGTTCAATAAACTACAGAAATGGATTGTTAATTAAAATCTTAACGCCCGTATCAATAATATTAATACATTGCTTACTTATAAACTGTGGCTCGATTTCATTAATATTTTTTCATGTAATTTTTACGTTGGCATTTAATTCAGGCTCTCCCCAAACAAATTCATTAACACATGATGACGTTTCATTTTTTTAAACTGCATGACACCGTTTCGCAACATTCGATAAGATTATTTGAAATCTTAATATTTTAATGAGGTTATTTTGCTTCGAATACTACAAAATTGTAACTTTAATCTAAATTATTGTTACAATATGAAAGAGACAGAACCCTCAGTCCTTGTAAATATATATTTTTTTTTTTTCTAATTCATTTCGTACGTAATCCAGATTCAAAAAAAATTAAGTTTAGAAATTCGAAACACAAAATGTAAAAATTCATTTTTCTGTTTGAAATATTTTTAATGTCAAACTATTCTTCATCGTTTTGTTTTATTCACTCAAATTTCGTACCATGAACCTTTTCAAGAGAAAAATTGTTTCATAGAATTACTTATACGAAAATTCATTGTAACCTCTTCATTTTTAACGGCATCATACTTCTGCTTTTTACTAAACAATCCTAGAACATTATCAATATACCTTCCCTCATATTTTTATTTCTAAGCTTCGACGCATATAACTCAATAATAAAAGAAATTATGCAATTTTTGATACATGTTATCAATTACTATTTTCTTCCTAATTCTATTTCGGTTTCTATTCCACTAGCTCTTAGTCTACGACGTAAACATTTTTTTCTTTGGCAATAATCTCTCCACCTTCTCTCCATTCTAACTATCAACCACTCAATTTTTCAGTCAGCCATTCAACCATTAACATTGAATTTCTCTACTTCACTCTCCTTTTCCTCATTCACGTGTATCTCATTTTACCAAAACCCCAGATCTCTCACATTTATCCCCGGTTATACAATCTTACTTTGTTAAAAAAAATAAACTAAAAGAAGTAGTCGTGTCACTCGTCTGGAACACCAGACTTCCGCTAAGGACTTTAAAATACGTGCAAAAATGCTTAGCGTTGTATTGCATCTTTTGTCGGTCTTACATTTTGCTCAATATTATCACTACTTCATTTTATTTTATATTACAGTGTAAATAATTGTAATATCTTATCATAGAAGCCACGAAAACTATAAGAATTATCGGTACAACATGAAATGGTCACTTTTTAATATAATCTTCTTACAATGAAATTAAAGATTTTTACAAAAGTTTGCAACATTTATTTTTCAAGAAGTTTACGGAATTTTTCGACAGGTGGTATATAGTAGGCAAACATGTTAATCCCGAAAGAGTAGTTAACATTTTTCTTCATTGAACGTATAGTAACGGTAGTAAACGGTTAGGGGCTTTTAAAATTATCATAATTAATTAAGATCATTTAAGCAGCAGATCGACTATAAAAAGTTTAAGTATTAATCCTAAATTAAATTCCAACTCATATTAGGAATAAGCCTGTTACAAATATTTCATAAAGTATTGCAGGCACCCCAGCTGGTAATCCAGTGTTAAATAGGATTTCATTAAAAAGTGTTTATTGTTTAATAAAGACAATAATCACATTCACTGGAAATTATTTTTAAGAAATAAAAAAAGGGCATTTCCTGAATTCAGCGCCCGTTCTATTAGATGCCGAAATTACACGAGATTTACCAACCTTAAGCCGTGGGAATTGAGTGATGCTGTAAAAACATGTGCGTTGGACCATGACTATAAATATATCTTGTTAACATTGGTGGTTATTCCCTGTTGACGAGGAACCTTGAGCCTCCATTTCTGTTTTTCATAAATGCCCAGCAAAGCGAATTGCAAAATATGATATTCGGATCACAATTTCTTTTAATAAAATTTACTGTATTATTATATTTCTTCTGTAGACCTTTTTTTTCATTTTGGTAAACAAATTTATAATTTTAAGTGAAAACAGTTGAATATTGATTAGTACACATCATCACGACATAGTTTTTTTTAAGACGCTAGTATCATCGATATAATACATACGTATCAGTACTTACTAGTTATAATATTAATAATTCGACGCTCAATACTCATTAACCTAAATTCACGTTAATATTAATTGCTTCGAAATGCAATTAGACATCTTTATATTGCAGTTATATAGTACCAGCCACTTTGTCTATCACTAGATAGGTCATTGAATATTTTATAGTTTTAGATTAAGCATTTGCGCGAAAATATACACTCGTATTTTGTAATACGCATTTTTCCGCCCTGAAAAATGAACTGCACGCTATAAATAAATGGCAGAATCCGAATTTCAACAAGTGACAACTAAAGACTTGTGAAAGTTCCCACCAGATATTAACAAGACAAATATTGAGAATCAAATATACTATTTGCGGAAGCGATTACACCAATTTCACGATTTAATTTAATTTAATTTAATAATAATAATTTTCACGATATATATCGCCTTTTTGCTCCTAGAACAGCCATACAAAATTGAAGCTCTTTACGACTTCTAGTGTCTAAGGTACAGAATATTTGTCGAGAATAAAGAATATAAATGTAGAGAATATCAGACTGATTGTCGGTACAATCTATTTTTGGCCAAAATTGGAAACATAACATCGTTCGAACCTTTTGAAATTGTTGTTGATAATATAATTCATCTTTGATTATAGGTTGAAGTTCGTGAAGAAGAAACTTGGCTATATCGGGAAAGCGTACGTCGTGCTTTTAAGAGATGAATATAATTATATTGTTAAGTTTTAAGAAAATAGTTAATCCCTTTGACATACAATGACGTCTGGGAGACGTCATTCATTTCCTGTGCCATTGTAGACTTTAACGTCTTCGAGACGTTAAGAACTGTCTCCGGCGGAAGACGTGCAGGATATTATTAGATTATTCAATTATTTCATTCGTGTGTAGATTCTGTTTTGTTTAAAATGTTCAAGATGCTCTTCTTCCCCCTTCGCAACAGTACCGATAACAAAATCGCATCAGCAAACTAATACATTAGAAACAAGCACATTGAACCAGTATTCAGTATAGGAGTGATCTCGCAAAGCGAATGCCATATTATATATTTCAATTTAGTAAAAATTAGAAATTATCATTGTAGCATGTCTGAGTTGAATGTATTGTATGAAAGTGACGATGAAAATCTAATGCGCTATTCTACGGATGATAATGACATCGAAAACGGTCATCAAAATGTTCATATCGTTGATTATGCAAGTGATGATTCAAATTCAAGTGAAGCTAACTCCGTTTAACAAAACGTTTGTAAACGTGCAAGGGTTATACCAAGCAGTGATAATTCTGACGTAGCAGAGAACGAATGAAATTGGAAAGAAAAAGAAAATATTGTAAATATAAAACAATTTACTGAAACTTCCAGTTTTACGAAGATTGGGAACAAATACAACATCTCCGTGTGTTTTAAAACAAGTTTTATGTGACGATTTTTTTGAGATGATAGAGAAACAAATAGATATGCAGCTCAAATGAAAATGGAACAGAATACGAAAATGAACGAAGAGTGGTTTCCCGTAACAAATTATGAAATCGGAGCATATTTTTCGTTATGCATTATAATGTCACAGATTAAAAAATCTAAAATAGACATATATTGGTCAAAACGAAAAATATTAGAAACACCCAAGCTTTTTGGAAATTATACTTCGTAGACGTGTTTGGTCTATAACGCACTTCTCTCATTTTGTGGATAATGAGATGATTTCTAAAGAAGATAAAATACAAAAGGTTCGATCCGTGGTCGATTACTTGAATACCAGATTCCAAAAATTATACATTCTGGAAGAAAATGTAGTCATAGACGAATTCCTAATGAAATTCAGAGGGGGCCTGAATTACGTACACTTTATGTCATCAAAACGAGTGAGATTTGGAATTAAATTTTACAAATTATGTGAATCGAATTCTGGATGCTGTTCACGATTCAAAATGTACACAGGACAAGATAAAATTGAAGGAAGCGATTTACCTGTATCGCAAAATGTAGTCATGAAACTAGCCGAACCCATTTTAGGGAAAAGGATATACCTTGTTTTTAGACAATTGGTATTCATCACCAAAATTATTCCAAATTTTGAATGAAAATAATACAAACGTTGTTGGAACCGTCAGAAAACATCGAAAAAATATGCCAAAGAATCTGGCATCCTACAAACTAAAAAAGGGAGAAGTAAGAACATTATCTTGTAGAGGTATTCTGTCCTTACATATAGTGCCCAAGTATAATGCTTGATAAGAAAGATATATATATATTGTATATATTTTAATGAGCACTAAACATTCAAGAGCAGAAATGGTTGACACGGGAAAAATAAGAAGAAAGAAGGGAGGCGAGGAAGAAAATGTTTTAAAACCCAGTTGTGTACTGGAGTACAATCGTGGAATGGGAGGTGTCGACAGGCAAGACCAATTTCTTGCATGTTTCCCACTTATGCGAAAGTGTGTCAAAGAATATAAAAAAATGTTCTTTTATATGCTTCATATAGTTATCTATAATGCTTATGTCCTCTATTCTAAATTACCTAATTCAACAAAGCAATCGATTGTCAATTTTCGATTGAATAGTGCAGAAGATATGCTATGTAATTTGTCTCTTCCTAATTATCCAACACGTGGCAGACCGTCGCACAATGAGTGCCCAACTCGGCTACAGGCAAAACATTGGGCACATTTTCCTCACCTATACCTTCGATTAATAAAAAGAAGCATCCTGCAAAGAGATGCCATGTGTGCGTAAAAAATAATATAAGAAGCGAAACAACTTGGCAAAGTAAAAAATATCTAGTTCCCCTTTTAATAATTAAATTAATTAATAATTAACATATAATTTACTATTATTGCATAATGAAAAAAAATCCACGAAAATTTGAACTTTTTTAAAAGTCCTCAAATTTCCTCAATATTAATTCTTTTTAGTAAAATTAGGTTCATTGACGCCGTAATGTTATTAGACAAAGAAAACCTTCTGATTTTTTTGTTTCCGACGATCAGAATAGGTGCTATCCTGCACGCCGACGCAGCGCCGACATGCCTCTATTACTTCCAAATTATTATTCTTTCTTAACATAAAAATAATTTTATACTTATGCAGATGTACTATAAAATACCCTGAAAGTTTCAAAAGTATTCTGCGGAAAGTTTCTGTGGAAAAAATTCTAAAAAATCGTCTTAATTTCATCGTGTCACACGTATTTCCCTCCTTAAAATATGTACAAAACGACGTTTCTCAAAACGGTGACAATCATATCTTGAGTACTGATTATCCCATCGGGATGAAATTTTGTGATGTTATTCAGCATCATAATATCTTCATTTCTATATAACCGATTTTTGATATTTCAATTTTTATTCGTCGTGTAGGTGAAATTTCGTACTTTTTCAACAGTACCTCGCCTCGTGTAAAAATAGAATTTCAAAACATCGCTACGTGCAGAGGTAACTTTTACCGAGTAAGAAAGTGTGTGCATTTCTTTGTTCACATCACCCCATTCAGAAATTTCTTTGCCACCATCAAAAAAGATCGTTTACTTCGACCTCCACAGAATATAATATAACTTCTGTTCTTTTTATTATTTTTTAATAAAAATTGGTGGAAACCTTCTTCAATGTAACTAAAATATCATCCATTGTAATTTATTTCTATTCCTACCATTTTCGTCAATAATAAATTTTTAAAAATGGCATTTTCTTATTCCTTACAGTGGCTTAACAAGTAAGTTGAAGAAAGAGAATAATACGAAAAATATAGTCAACTCGCGTTCTGGATAGTATTGCTATATCGATCCGGTAAAAAATTGTATAGTACTTGCGAAAATTTTCCATATCGTCAGTGGTAACCCAAGTGTACTATGTTGCCATGTCTATTTTTACCATATGGCTTGGCAATTTTCATCAGATCCTTCTCTCGGTGTAGTATAGCAGGAAACGGCGTAATAGATCTAGGTAAACTCATATGTGGTGTATTACGTTGAAAACCTCAACTTCAACTTGATTACAACTGCGTCCGGTCAGTTTTCGGTAAAGTAATCTCTACAAATCTGGAGTGAAATAATTAAAGTCGTACTCTAAACTGAAACTTTCGCGATGCGGTGGTCTACAGACAAAAACTTATATTTGCAAATCAAATGTACATATCAGAGCAGGTGAAGTTCGACTTTCAAATATGTCCAGTAGAAACACGAAATAAAATGATTAGCTTGGCCCAGTAAAAATTGTCTTTGATAATTCCAGAAACTGTCTAGATGTCCACTAAACAAATACAGGACTAGCTACGACTTCGGTGTGCACTTCTTATTCATAATGGGATTTATACTGTAGTGGCATTACTGACGACTGCAGAGGTTACTATAAACAAGCCTAAAATACGCAAAAGCTATTGCAAAAAACCCTGATACACCAGGGAGCAATAATGGCTGTACTGTTTATAGCGTAATAGCCTTTTAATTTATATTAGTGTTTTAGAGAACCATTTTTGTTACCCGTTGTACAACTTGGGCAAAGACAAACTCAAGTCAACAGTTAAAAAAGTACTAAAACTGGATATGCGGCCAAAGTTGTTAGAACCAGATATATTAACAGCAAGAAAAGTTTTGAAAAGTGATAAATTGTAAAAAGCGTGATTGCGAGAAAAAATTACTGATCAATTTGCAAATATTATATAATTCTGGGTTGTTATGAAACAAATTCGACCATACAAACGGACCGAGGCGTCTTTACTGTCAAGTTGATAGATAGTAAGATTTACATAGATGTTAAACATCCTTATTTTCACGCTCCAATTACGCTGGAGGAAATAACAAACAATTTTTCAAAATTCATGAGTTGCAAAACGCTGAATCTGTATTATAATTAGACTGTACTTAGTGATAATATTTAATTAAACATTAATATTTCATTAATATTTAATTAAATATTTAATTTAAACTTTTCCTTATTGGACTGAGTTTAAAGTTCATCGGAACTATGAAAAGTTTGTACGATAACGCATTCCGTACAAGTCAAAGCCACAGAAAAATTGTCAGATTCTATCATTGTTGCTGAAGATAACTTAGAGGGTAAAAAGCGTAGATCACCATTGCTTATCTTGTTTATCTGTGAAGCATTTATGCCAAAGAGGAATCTCATTGGGGCAAGAATTGTCGGTCACAAAGACGTATTAATGCTGCTCATTGCAGCTGATCTTATTATATTAGAGCACCCGAAAAGTGGTCTAAAAAGAAAACTGCAAACTCTAGAGAACTACTGCAATGTAAACGGATCAACTGTTAACAGCAAAAAGACAAAGGTATTAAACTTCCACTTTGGAGGCAAGATCAGAAGAAATGAATGTCTTAATTTTATCTTTAAGACAGATATATTAGGGTAAACCAGTTTACCTTGAAGCACGATCGGACATAACTATATGACCGTGCTTTATTGATTTACGTTAGGAAGAAGAAATGACGTAGTATGGACAAAAAGTTTGTGAACTTAATTTATCAAAAATGTATTTTCAATTATTCCGGTATAGAAACGTGGTCACTCTCAACGTTACTTCCATTGGTCAAAGCAGTGTTGCATGTCATTCTCCGAGAGGACCTTCATGAGCAACGTCGTTTCGCGTTTTATGTTTTCCATATTCTCAAAATGTTCACTTCGCATGACCATTTTCAGTTTAGGGAATAAAAAGAAATCACAGAGGGCTAAATCAGGCAAATAGGCCGGGTAGTCCATGGTAATAATATTGTTTTTGGCGATAAATTCACGTACGATGAGTGTCGTGTGTGGGGGCGCATTATCTTGATGCAGGATCTAGTATATTTCCGTCCATAATTCAGGTCGCACGTGCCGTACACGGTTAGGTAAAGGTTTCAAAACTTCCACATAAAATGCAGCATTAACTGTCTGATCCACTGGAACAAATTCATGAGGCACCACTCCACGAATATAAAAAAACAATGACCATGATCTCGATTTTTGAACGACCTTTGCGCGCCATTTTGCTGCGTGGCTCCTTCCATTCCTTTTTCCATTCTTTACTCTTTTTTTTTGTTTCTGGATCATATTCGTAAATCCAGGATTCGTCTCCAGTTATCACCCCTTCGAGAAAATCTTAACCCTCTGCACTCGTTATCCAGTCCTTGCAACACGTCATCGTTTTTGCTCCTTCGGAAAAAAATTACCGAACAATTTTTGCACACAGTTTCCGCATGTTCAAACCCTATTTAAATTATTTGAATGCTATCTTTACGGATTTTAAGATCAGCAGTAATCCTTGTAGTGGTAATGCAACGGTTTGACATCACCAAATCGTAAACGTGTTGAATGTTTCTATCAAGACGAGACGTTGTCGGGCGCCCCTCTCGAGCATTTTCATGAACACTCTCCCGTCCTGCCCTAAAGTGGTTTACCCATTTAAACACCATTCTACGCTTCATAGCAGATTCCGCATACAATGTCTGGCAACATTTCATGAATTTCCCATCCGTTTTTCCCGAGTTTTACAAGAAATTTGATATTGACTATCTGTTCTGTCAAATCATCACGCTCCATTGCGACACCGCAAAATACTACTTTGACAATTATTAACATAAGAAACTATATGTGCATTCTTTAGTAACCAAACTTGCAGTGACGGCCTACACGGATTCCTACTATACACTACGCCACCATAAAAAAACTACAATGTTGCTGTATCAGTAGAAAGAAGTTCAGTGCACGAACTTTTTGTCCACATCATATATGTATATGCACACGGTGCAGTACTTAACAAATCTTTGAAATTAGTTATTCAACGAAAACTATTTCATTCGATCCTCTGGATTTTTTTCAAGTGTCTTATTGAAACCGGAAATGATTGATGGTTGCAAATATTGATATATAAGCTATAACTAGAATTTTATTTTGTTTGTAAATTTAATTTAGAAATTATTCTACATGAATACGCATGTGCAAATACCATATAAAATATTGTAAATATGCGCATGCGGGTCGTCGTAACCGGAAGTGCTGAACATCTGTAAATGTTGTTGTGGTGCCATGTAAATACGGAATTTGATATTTCATGTGAATTTTAATCTAATTGATTTAGCTGTTTGTTTGGAATTTGTTAGTACACACGTGCATCCTGTTCTTTAGATGGCGAATGCATAACACACTCCCCATGTTCTATATGGTCGTGCCTAAAGATGAGAAATTGTTCAAAACTAAACTATCTGAGAATCCCCAATAGCAGTTCATCCATGAACTTGCAGGAAGCCAACAATGCGTTTTAAAAGGCTGAACTAACAAACGGTAAAGTTACCTCAATTATAGCTCAAACAAAGTATATAACACCTGGTCGAGTTTCCGGAAGTTATACGACAGAATCATAACGACCACATTATTATAACTTCTATGGTTGTAGGCAGTTGAGCGTCAACTTCTCTCGTCGATGTACAAGGTCTATGAAAATTGAGGTTAAGTGTCACCCGATTGATGGAGGTCAGGCAGGCACCGGCGGAATATTTAGTTATTTATCCCTTCAGAATTAGTAAAATATTTTTGAACATTCTTTTTGTTATTTGATTTTCATTGTTATGATTAAACAGATTTTGTATAAATTCTAGTCAGAATGTATGTACTTAATGGCAAAACGCTAGGATATATACAGGGTGTATCAGCTAAGATGCACGTTTGCGATTTGCGACGAAACGGTGAACAATTCCGAAAATCTGATGTAAAACCATTGATTATTTTTTGATTGCGCATCGAATGGGCATAATATTATTTTTCTTTTAACTTCTGTTCGGAAAATAAAAAAAATATTTTTGCCATTTCGAGTGGTATCGGAAAAAGTTAAATGCAAATGTTGTAGAGCAGGAAAAAATAATGCAGTTAAAAAAAATACATAGGGAGAGCATTCATAATCAGGGAGATATTTGTGTCTGAAATTTAGGTATTTTCTGACCGATTCCCGATAATGACGGAACGCCTCAACTTCATGCAGCAGCTTCATGTCGTACGAGCGATTCGCAATTGTTTTGAGGTACGCGTTCAGTCAGACACAAACGCTTACAAGGTGTCTAAACGGTTTGCATAGGCTACGGCGTGGAACTCCTAGAGTACAAAAGCTATTCCCGGGAACATGTGGACACCGTAGGTTATAACCAGGAACTCCTGGAGTACAACAGCTATGACCAGGAACACGTAGACTCTCTGCTTATAGTATAAATGGCATTGCAAAATGTTTTAGGCACCTTCTAGACGTTTGTGTCTATCTGAACGCGTACCTCAAAACAATTGCGAATCGCGCGTACGACATGAAGCTGCTGCATGAAGCTAAGGCGTTCCGTCATTATCGGGAATCGATAAAAAAATACCTAAATTTCAGACACAAATATCTCCCTGATTATAAATGCTCTCCCTGCGTATTTTTTTAACTGCATTATTTTTTCCTGCTCTACAACTTTCCCATTTAACTTTTTCCGATACCACTCGAAATGGCAGAAATATTTTTTTTATTTGAAAAATAATAATATGCCCATTCGATGCGCAATCAAAAAATAATCAATGGTATTATATCAGATTTTCAAAATTGTGCACCGTTTCGTCGCATATCGCAAACGTGCATCTTAGCTGATACACCCTGTATTATGAGTAACATTTTGATGCACGTCATACAAATATGTTAATTTAGGCTAGGTCGTGGAGTCTGATAAGTTACGGAGCGTTTCGCATGGCGTTGGATTGGATTGTGAGACTGAATGTATTGAGCACACGCAGATCTACCCAACGCAGAATAACGGCTTCGGGCTCGATCGCCGATTTCCGTAGCCCGAAC